>CAIIXF020000004.1:26789998-27328985 GCA_903813345.2 Owenia fusiformis
GCGTTCCTCAGAAGCTGAAAATGCTAAATCAATGAGTGAACAAATTGGCTATTTGTGGAGTAATATTGAGCTCATAAACCATAAATTTGATAAAATTGATACCAAGTTGGATGTGAGTGCTCTTGAGAGAAATGTTTCCATGGCAGTGACTCAAGCGTTGGTCCCTGTTCTGAAAACAGGTGTTACTTCAGCAGTTGCTGATGCAATGGCGCCAGTAATAGAAATGAGTCAAAATCAAAATTTAGCCATGCAAGAGCAAATGAATGCAAGTCTCTCCCAACAGAAATCTGAATTGCTCCAACTGATAAAAAATAAGTCTGTAAGGGAAGAGCAAACTTCACATGAAGTGAAGTTATCAAATATGCATGATAATGAAAAATCTCATGTGGAGCAACGAAGAGGAGTTTCTAAGAGGAAAGAGTGCGCTCTTTCTCCTCCTCCTCCTCCTCCTCCTCCTCGGCCATATGCTCTAAAAAGACAGAGCGCATTTTATCAGCCTCATTCTCATAGAGAAAATGAGTTGCTTGCTCCTGAGCAAAAAGTACCTGCTAGTGTATACGCTCAGCCAGGTGAGAGAAATGTTATGTTTGCTCCTCCTAATACGCCAACTTCTGAGCGAAGTGAATTGTATAGGAGTGGAGTTCAGAGTAGCTCAGACTCTGGAGCAAGCAGAAGTGCTGCTCATGAGGAGTACACTCCTCCTCTTACTATGGATAATGAGCATTCTCTCAATAATCAAGGAGTCCAGAGTAGCTCAGATTCTGGAGCAAGCCGGAGTGTTGCTCATGAGAAGTACACTCCTCCTCTTGCAATGAAAAATGAGCATTACAATGAGCAACATTATGAGCAAGATGAGCGCTCCAGTAGATATTTTGAAAATGTTCATGATTTAACTCATTCTCTCCAAAATGCTCAAGGAGAAAAGAGAAGCTCTTCTTTTATGAATGAGCGTAAAAAGAAACATGAGCAAGATAATGATGAATTTACCTCATATAACTCTCAAAGAGAGGCCTATGGCTCCTCTTATATGATGAACGCATTTAGAGATGTTACTCAAACACTCTCAGATGTGGTAAAATCTGTATCATCCAGGCAAAATAATGATAAGGCTGTGAAAATCAGACCTGATAAATATGAGGGTACATCCCCATGGCTAGATTATGTGAGACACTTTGAAGTGTGCTCCTCCTCCAATAGATGGAGTGATATTGAAAAACGAGATTTTCTAGCTTCTAGCTTACGTGGCCAAGCTCAACAAATCTTGAATGAGGTTGAATTAGAGTACACCTATCAAGATTTGGTTAATGCATTGAGTAAACGATTTGGCCCTGAGGGTAAAGCAAAATTGTACGAGGCTCAACTTAATAATCGCCAACAAAGACCTCGTGAGCCTATGCAAAAACTGGCACAAGATATAAGAAGGCTTACAGCCTTAGCCTACCCTGAAATGACACGAGAGGCCCAAGATAGGTTGGCTCGCGCTCGGTTCCAGCATGCCTTACTGGATGATCAAATCCGAGACGCAATTAATTTAGGGGAGCCAGAGACTCTAGATAGAGCAGTTGTAATTGCTCTAAAACAAGAGTCGTATCTCGAGTCAGAGAGAATCAGGAAGGGTCAAAAACCTAGGCTCCAGACAGATAAAATATCTGCAATTGATGAAAGGCTCGAATCTGATGATTCAGCTGAAATAAATGCTCTAGATGAGACTGATAAGTTAGAGCAAATGATGACTAAATTATTGGCAGCTCAGGAGAAAATGTTGGCTGAATTTTTAAAGAAAATGCCAACGAGAAAACCCAGAGCTGAAGTGACCTGTTTCCATTGTGGAAAGAAAGGGCACTTTAATTTTGAATGCCATTTTCGAGAGGACAATCGAGGAAAGAAAACGAACTCCTCTGAAATTGCTCCTATTAGCTTTGTAGAGTCAGAAACTCCTAATGAAATAAAGCGCATAGTCACAAAAGCTGAGGTGTGTGGTCACCCAGTGGAGTTTTTAGTTGATACGGGTGCTGTCAGAACTATGATAGATATTGATGAGTACCTAAATATACCAATGAAAAATAGACCAAGTCTGTGCAAGTCAAAATGCGCATTTAGACAGGCTGATGGCTCCTCACTTCGTGTCCATGGAGAAATTGATTGCTCCATTGATATTGATGGCACAGTGTTTAATGCGCCTGTTATAGTGGCTAGCTTAAGAGCCACAGCCATACTTGGTTCAGACTGTATGTCTAAGCAGGGATTTAATATAAACTACCCCGCTCGAAAATTGGCAATCAAGCCATCCTCTGATTGCCATGGAGATGTACTGAATAAAGTTACACCCCGAGTTTGTGTGGTAGGTGAGGACAGAAAATCCTTGCACAACTCTGATGTTCTCTACAACGAGAGGGAGGTAGATATCCCAATGGTAGAGGAGAGTGATGACTCGGATGAGTCTATGGATATTAATGACTATATAAAATACCATTCACGAAAAATGATGGTTGCCTCCTCTTGTGAAGACGAGAGTGAGAGCATGAGTACAGAGCAAAATATAAATGAAAACAGGAGTTCCTCCTCCTCAACCTCCTCCTTTGAGAAAAGAGAGGCTATTGTGAGGTTATTGAGGTTAGAATCGCATGTGCAAAAACCAGTGTCTGAAAATAATCAGAATGAGCCTAATGAGCCACAGTTATCAGAGCTGGTAACAAATGATATACAATTGCAATCCTCAATGCTCCCTAAAGTGAAAAATCCTCCTCCTCCTCCTAAGGTAGAGGACACTCCTCCAGAGTGTGAAAGGAGCATGAAAAAAGTTGACTCAAGAAAGTCAAAACGAATTAAAAGAACACCTAAACATTTTGAGGATTTTATTTGTGGTGTTCAAGATGATGTGGATGCTCAAAGTTCATCCTCTTCCTCATCATCATCTGAATTGCCATGTTTTATTTCCAGGGGTCATGGTATTTATTTCCAGGGCTCTGATATTGAGCGTAGGTGCCACAAATGCCATATATGTCATAAAACATTTTCCACCAAATATAATCTGACACGTCATTTCCAAATGTCACATTTGTCAGACGCTCCTAAAAGGAAGGTTACAAAACGACACAAGAAGAGACCAAGTAAAGAGACTCTAGAGGAGCCAACAGACTTAGTGAAACCAAAAACTGCCAAAAATAAATCAAGTGTTTCGTGTGATACAGACAATGAGGATGAGACTGTAATCGAAAAGAGAGAACAAGAGATCTAATGTTGTGTATGATTCTGATAGTGACAATGACACTGTATCTAAAAAAGACCATAAAGTCCCATTGGGAAAAACATCAAACCATGACAAGGATATAAACAATGACATATATGAGGATGTATCTGCTCCAGAGAAGGAGTTAGGTGAGAACAATATGGATAATATGTATGAACTGGTCCAGAGACTTTATATTACCGCCAGTCAACCGGAAGTGAAGGAGCAACTGCAGAAGATTAAGTTGGCGTAATGATAAACATTTGGTGTTTTTGATGTATTCTCATGAGAAAAAGTAGATTTCTCATTTTGTTGACATAATTTGAACATTTATACTGTATTTTGGAGTACTTTATGATTTGTCACTCTTTTATCCTGCTTGTGAGAACTTTTTCATAAACTTTTTCTCTAATGAGAATACATTTTAAATATGAGGAAGTTTAAAAGAGAACATTTGAGCAGTTATTGAGTGATGATCGTTTGCCATTTTATATTTATCTTCTTAAAGTAAGTTGTTCTGGAGAGTTTGGAGGATGCTCATTAGTAGATTGAGGAGGAGCATTCTATTATGATGTTTTGATATGAAACTTTTACTTGCTCTTGAGAAATTTTTAGTTATTTTCCTAGATTATGAGTTTTCTCCTCATTCTCCTCAATTGTATTTTTGGAGTGGTTTGAGTAGAAAATGAGAAAAATATTTTCATTCATTTACTTTTGATGATTTGTTGCTTATTACTTTGTGAGCATGTATTTTTCATAAGTTTTTGGAAAATGCTCATGAGCATATTTGATAAAAGCATTTGGATTGTAACAATTTACCTTCTCCTCTTGATATTAGGAGTAAAACTTCTCATTCTCCTCATTTTGAGAAAATATTTTCCTCAATTATATTTTGGAGTTATTTTAGTTTTGGAGAATACTCACAAGTATAGATGACGAGGAGAATTTTCATTGAAACATTTTTATATGAAACTTACCTGCTCCTCATTTTCCTCATTAATTTATATTTGGAGTAGTTTAAGAGGAAAATGAAACAAAACATTTTCCTCATTTATATTTTGGAGTTATTTTAGTTTGGAGCATACTCAATGAGTAAGAAAGATAATTAATGTTCCATTGTTGTAATGAAAGATAACTCTGTTCATGGAACTGAAGAGTAACTTTTACATGTGCCTCATATAACTGAAGTTTTGTTGAGAAGTTTTCACACTTAGAGTAATGTGTTTTTATCTGCTCATTTTGGAGAAAATATTTTCCTCATAATGTGTTCATGAAAAATGATAAAATATGAGAAAATTATTTTCCTCTTGAGCTCATTTTAGTTAATAGTATTCTATGTAAGAGTGTAAGCCATGATGGCTTCAGTAAATATTTGTATTTGTTTAAGGAGAACAGTTTTGGTAAAATCTTTGTGTTCTCCAGAGTATAAGGTGGGCTCAGCTCAATGAGCAACTACCTTGTAACATAATATTTTCAGAGTTTCTCCTTTTTGTCTTATCTACTCATCGTAGCTTAACTTGAGTAAATTTTGGAAAACTTCTGAAATAGTTATATTGAGATTAAAGTAAAGGATAATCTGCTCTTTGCTCATTTGTAAAACTTAAGATATTTTTGCTCTTGAGGAAAACTTGTATAGCTGAGTTAAGAGTTACTCATTTTTGCAAATTGATAAAAATTGTTTTCCGCCTGCTCCTCTTTGTGTAACCATGCATGTATGAGGACATACATATTTCTTAAGTTGGGGGATGTGTAGCGGGAGCACAATTTTTATATTTATTTATTTTCATTAATTAATTTCAGTTCTTATTTACTCATGTTCTTTCTCATTAAATATAGAGAAGAGTATTTGTCCATAAATTATAATAATTATTTCTTAAATTAAGGGTGAATTGAGCTTTTAAACGGTGTATTAAACTTTGAATTTGATCTCATACTTTAGGAGATATTGTAATTTAAAAAGAGTGATTTTCAGTCAAGTTTTATATTTCTGACGGCATTTTGTCGACACTTTTTCAAACTTTCTCACATAGTAATTTGATTGACAGGCTAGCGCTAGGTTTATTAGTCTTTGATGTGACAGATATTTTGACAATGTAGCGAGCAATTAAACCCGTTGTTATGGTAGCCTTTCCATATATGGAAAGTTATGTTCCGTTATTTTAATGTTCTCACAATCGTTCTCCGGGACGATCAGTCTCAAGTTTGTATCTGAAAGTGATAATACGTATACGAATATTTCGGCATCTGATCAAGTTTTACATAAGATTTTGGATTAAAAAGGCTTTGGATTATAATTACGATCATTTGTAACTGGATTTACTAGTATTGGATTTATAATTGGATTTATACTTCGATTACATTCACAGAAATCATCATGTCTTACACGCCTACAAGGTAAATAAAGTTTATTGTTTATTGTTATAAAGTTTAGCTCATTTCTTTTGTTCAGTTATTTCAATCTCATCAATTAGTAAATTACTCCATCCATTTTAGCGATACAAAATCCTTTCATACACAAGACGAAGCCACAACATCATCTTTCCAGTGCCTTATTTTTAATTAACGGGGTTTCGGCTCGGCCCATTCTTTCCAGTATTTATTATTTTGACCATATTGATTTCATACTGGTGAAAAACATTTCATTTTAAATAACTCCCGCCACAATATCAATTTAACTTTTTGAAAAACCATTGTTAAGAACTGCTTCTCGTCACCTTTTTATTATCTCATTTTTCCATGAGTCAGAAGTTTCTACCCTATGTCATTAGCTTTAGAGTGTTTTCTTTTTCCAGTGTTAATGAATTCGGACATTTATTTGCATTTTTAATCTCAAATATACAATTATGGTGAAGGTACTTATATATACTAGTACATATTATGTATTCAACTTATCATATTGACTTATACATATGTAGCAATAAAAGCACTTAAAAAATAAATGTAGAAATACAATAAGCTTGTCATGTTCATCATTCTTCAAAAGAGACTTCTACCGTCTTAAATTGCAAAAATAAATGTTATTTTATCATCTGATGTTGTATGAATGGACATGTGGTTTTATAGAGATGCTAATTCCTCGATGTCTCGCTGAAAACGAGACTTCGACGAGAAGTTGTTATAAGGTTATAGAAGTAAGAGTAATTGAGAAAAATATCTATTGGAGCTTACAATAAAAATTTGTCATTTGCACAACAAAAAAGGAACGCGCCCGCCGGTCGTTAATTATCTTGTATAACAAAAAGACATCTTTATCAAGTGTCTTTAATTGCTGATATATGTAAATGCGATCTTTTGAAAACAAGTCCGACACTTTCAATAACCTCTCGAGGGGGATTCCGATCTCTGGGTTTTTGACAAGTCAAACATATAATTTTATCAGGGGCGGATCTGGGAACCAACAAGGGGGGGGGGGCAAATTTCAGGTCAGAGAAAAAATCTGAAAAAATGTGGGCCCCTAAAACCAAAATGTGGGCCAAAATTTTGGAATTACGAGGCCCATTTTCTTCAAAATTTGGCCTGAAATTACAAAATAAGGCCTTACAAGGCTCAGTTATGACCAAAAAGGCCCACTTTTTGGGGCCTTAAGCCTTTTTTGCCCAAAATATTATTGGGACCAATTTTTTTCTGGGCCCACCCAATTTCAATAAGAAAGCCGATAGATCCAAGTTTTGTGGGTGAAAGTGCTATTGGGAAAGTCTTAACATAGCGCTCTAATGTCATGCTCCTCAAGCACAAGTTTCAATGTATCACTTTAAGTTTAGTTTATTGATGGCAGATGAGTTTATTGATGGCAGATGGTCAGGCTGTTCATTTTGCAGTTCATTTACAACCCTTCTTTAATCAGATGTGATATATGATGGTACGTTATGTAACGTACTAACTAGTATTTATCATTTTGTTATTAGAAACTGAGAACCTGCTACCAAAATTCCTTCCAGAATTTTACAATCACATATAAAATTTCAAACGTGCGATACAGCTTTGATTTGGTACTTTCGCCTAATTACAATTTTGACAGTGAAGAAGAGAGCGAATACTAGTGTGATGTTCTAGTATCTGGTCTGCCTACCTTAAGGTTAATTATATATGCACATACTGTTAAAAGGCGCACGAGGCCATTACTTCCGGTCAATAAAGTCATGTAAATTGTATCTGGATCTTTAGTTTTTATTTATGAGTATTGGAGCTGTACATTAAAATCATATAACTAGAACTAACTTAATGTCACATTTCTTGATGAAAAAAGGCATTCGTCGCCGCGTGATCCTTTGAATTACAATCGATATATTGGTAGTAGACCATCACTGTTATGGGAAATCCTCCATATATTACTTATATTATTTGTCAGGTTACGCAGCTTCCATCCAAAATAAAAAATATGTATTTTTAAAATAAATTATTTGTCTAGTTTTCGTTAAACAAATATCCTGAGACACATACATGTAGGGCCTGTAGAAAACACTAAACAGAAAAATAAAAAAATATTCATACCTCCAAATCTGCTTTATTGGTCAGATAATGCACCAAATCATACTGGTTGTTCAAAATAAAAATTTAAGGGGACGGAGTGCCTTATCTCGCGAGAATAAAGCAAATCACGCAAAGGCGCGCATGCGCACAACGGTACCCGGAAAAATGGCTCAGTTTGTGAATTTACCACTGAAAATTTTTTCGACCAATCAAATAGCTTGAAATTTACCAAACCATTTCGTCCAGTGTTTCACAACCTGAAGTAGGTCATGACACATGCGCAGTAGAAATTGTCAATTTACTGAGCGGACCTTTCAATGGCCTGGAGAAATTTTACTCACGAGAATTGATGATTACTGAACACATATAGGCATAAGAGGTGAGCGACCCAGTTATTTTTGCGTATAAATGTTTCAAGAATAGCATGATATCTGTACATTATGCTACGATTCATTCAAAAATTGAATCTAGAGGACAGGTGACCATATTTTTCATATTTTTTTAATTTTTAGTCGCATAACCTGGTGTATATACCTCCTAGATGGAGGACTTCCCACTATCCGTGTAGACCATCATTTCCATGGCATTTGAGGATGCAAGACAGATAAAACATTTTTAAAAAGCTCTCACCTATTAAAACATCTGTATCTGCATCACCGGGTCTGCATCACACCAGGGATATCAGCACTGGCGCCGAACCCTCCGAAGCGTATCTTTCAGGACTTAAAGCAAGAATAAGGGAAAAGCATCAGGTTAGTGAAAAACTGTAGCAAGTACATAAAGACTTACTGGGATGTCGACCATTAAAAATGAAAACGTTACAAACGTGACAACCCATCTAATCAATGCTACATAATTTGTATAGATAATGATAAAATGTATATATTTATAAAAAATACACCGACTATTTGTCAACCCTAGATAATTAATAGCTACCAGGCTCCATTATTACAAAAAAACTATTCATAGTCAACGTACCGAATCAGAGAGGCAATGTTTCCAAGCTATACGATTAACCTTTGCTATTCTTGAATAACTTCGCTATAGAACAACTTTAAAGATAGCAAGCAGTTTAACCAAGTAATACCTAATAAAAAGTATTACAAGGACAGTATGCTGTACACTAAAAACAGGCATTAAAATGAGATTTTCTGGTAAAGTAGTTATAGTTACTGGCTCAAATAGTGGAATTGGGAAGGCCACTGCCCTGTTGATGGCAAAAGAAGGAGCCAGTGTTGTCATACATGGTAGAGACTTGAAAACGCTGGAACAGGCTGTACGAGAATGCAAAGAAGTTGGTTCGAAAACCGCCAAATTTCCCATGGTCCAAGGTGACTTTGACTGTGACAAAACATTGATACAGCGACTATATGAAACTGCAATGAAAGAGTTTGGTCGTATTGATGTTCTTGTAAACAATGCTTGTATAGCCGAATCATGTACACTTAAGACAGTAACAGAGGGGCAATTTGATACCAGAATGAATGTAGCAGTTAAGGCTCCTATATTTCTATCTCAGAAATGTTTCCCAGAACTTAAGAAAAACAAAGGAAACATTGTTAATGTATCAAGCATGTCAGGAATAAGACCACAGGCGCTTGGATATGAAATGTATGCAGTTGCAAAAGCAGCACTGAATCAATTTACTCAATGTGCAGGGATAGAATATGGTTCTGAGGGAGTCCGAGTGAATGCAGTATGCCCTGGTGTTACTAAAACCAATATTGCCATCAAAAGTGGACTGGTCAAAGAAGGAGAGGAAGACTTTTTACCTAAATGGGCACCCGCTGTCCCCTTAAAAAAAGTTAGCGTTCCTGAAGATTCTGCGAAACTGATTGCGTTTCTGGCATCAGATGATGCGTCTATGATGAATGGCGCCCTAGTTGTGCAAGATGGAGGACACACTCTGATGGGACTTGACACACAAACCATTGAGAATGCAGCAAAGTATAGCGGCCACCTAAAATAGATAAAAGTGGTTTTAATAACAATAATCATGGTACACGTGTAATAGACATATGATTACAGTGATCTTCAAGGTTCAAGTAACACAAAGTCCCTTTTAAACTATGCTAGCTTAGAGCTGTGTTTATGCCATACGAGGGGTGATCAGCTTTTATAATACCTCTCTAATATTTCTTTATTTTTCAAATGGAATCTAAAGAAAAGAGCAGGTATGATATGGCAAGTATAAGACAGTCTTATCTTTGATTATGACTATGTTCTGGCTGTACATACAACGCCTTTATCAAAGTGATATGTCTCAATGGTGTAATCCTACATCGCTGGGGGTATCAATAGTCAAACGAACCTTGGGCACGCCCGTCGGGGAGCTGTAGTGTACCGAGCCAGATACTAGACTCGAAAGAGAGTATGCTTGATTCAATGCCCCGTACGGGAATCAACCCAGGACCTTCCGCTTTCAGAGGCAGACGCTCTACCCCTGAGCAACAGTGGTTTCAGTAACTTTGTGTACAAGGGGCAGATGAAAAATACAAGAGGCGGCATTCAAAATAACCAATTTTACGCTCCCGACAATGCAAATTCTTGTTATTTTAGAGTCCATGGACTGAAAGAAAGATGTCCAAGGTTTGTCAAAGTCATTTCCACGTGTGATGTGTCAAGACATGGGCTCCACAAAATAACACCTGGAACTGTGGAATGACTAGGGCAACTTATATAGAATGTCATTTACCTTTTATAAGAAAACTTACCCTTACACAGGTTGCATTTCACAAATCCAAATGCACCTGTTGAATTGAACACTTTTAATATAAATCAAAATCTAGAATTGTCATTATTAAAATTAGAGTGATGTATTAATAGATGATTCACTTGTGATTATATGTATATCAGATTCATTTTATTTTTTTACCGCCTCCAGACATTGCCAGAAATGGTGACATACAGGGTGTTCCAAAAGTAACATGACTGGTGCTGGTATTTTGTTAAATATGCACCAATTGTCTTCAAAATTTTACATAATGTGCCTTCATGTTTTGTTACTAAAATTGCCGAATTACATAATTTTTGTCGAAACTGATTTAGGAATCGGCCGATGACTACTCATCGGCCGGCGCCCGGCGCATATGTGGCCAAGGCATTAGAGAGAGACCGAGGTGGGAGATATCCCCCTCCCCTCTACACCAAACTTGTTCTCACTACGTTTTCGAAAATTGCCTGAAAGGCCTCCTCACACATTATTAAGGAAAACATATCTACACATTTTGCGCATTTAACCACTTGATAACATATTGTGGATCTTATGTGAATTCGCACCTTCATTTGCATGGAAGACTTTGATAAAATCCTTTTTTGATGATTTTTGTTAGAAAGCTGATGTTTGGCTAAGGTTCGAAATTCCAAATTGAACAGTCTACTAAGAATACTATGTTGTAAATATTGTTTTCTTTATAATATGTCGAGCTAGGACTGCTCAAACAAATTCGCTTTTTGTAGCTACATGTATTTAATTTCAATAGATGATAAACTTCTCAATATAAGAAATTACCCTCATAAGACATTGTTGCAAGGTGTGTTGCAATGAATGTGGCACCCCGCATTCCCGGGCCCGCATTATGTATTCTCGAAGAAAGCCATCATGATAAGCCATGACATCTCATTTCTTCTCAGCCCTGTGTTTTAGTACCCTTTGCATTCGTTTGACTTCACTTCTTAAAAGAGAGCTTCGTCTTCGTGTAGTTTAACTAGACTGCACGCAGGGTAGTGTTTCAGGTGAAACAGAAAGATGCCATGAGTATCAGAATGGAAGAAAGCATATATTTGCACTGATAGTGTATAGATAGTTATTTTATATAGTGTTTCTAGTTGTACGTGGAAACCTATTCTAACCAGGAAGGATATTGCAACTTTTTTCAAGATCCTAAAGTTGCAATTCTCGTTATTGTGTTTCATTGTAAAGACGCATCTGTGAAAGTGCGTCGCTGGTACAAAGGCGTAGTTCTACATAAAAAGATACACCTTTTTAAACTTGTACGTGAACGTGTAGAATTATGGACCTGGTGGATTTTTTCTCCCTTTTGTAATGTTAATACTTGGCCGGTTGAGTATATAGTACATGTCCCAACTTTTGGTAAGTGGGGGGGTCAAATGTGGGCCATCCACACATACACTTTTCATCATGCATTGTAATTACAAGGGTGTTATAAACGAGACACCAGGATGATATAATGTAGGGGTACAATATATTTTTAGAAAATTAGGGCCCAAATCTTGAGAAAGAGTCGGAGGCATGCGAGGCGAATCCTGGAAACTCGGGTTCGGGAAAGCGGGGTTCACTGTTTGGTTCCGTTGATACCTGTGCGAAACTACATTCATAATTTACCCGACAGTCGCTTTGATAATGTTTCTTTATTAAATCTCATCAAGAATGGACGATCTTGCACAGGTACTCATATAAGAACCTCTATATCTTTTTAACACCAATATATAACGGACACACTGTGTTAAAAATAAAATGTTATATCTAATGTGCCAATTTAATGATTTAGCATATCGAAAATATTTTCAACCTAAGTGACCACATCGTGACATCACTTAGGTGGCAACATTTTTCAATGTCAATCTTTTCTAAATATGCTAAACTTAAAAAATAAACCAATTTTGACTGTCTAACCAAGTTAAAAGGATGAATATGTTTTTAATATTAGTTTACCATTGGTTTCTATGAGAATTAAAATTTTGAAATGCATCTTTCCCTGAACCACTGTTCATTGCTCGCTCATCCTTCAACCAATTTTCTTGATTTTGTCGGCAAACAAAAAAGTGAGGATGATTGCTATGCATCGGTGTGAATTATCGCTTTAAAGGATAAGTGTGACCTCTTAGAGTTAGTTTTGAATAAATTCACGATATTTTAAACAAAAAGTTCCATTGCAGTTCGAAACTGAGGTACAAATCATAGACAAGGAAGTGCAAAACAAGATCGCTGAATAAAATAAATGATAGTCTATAGAAGGCTTTTATTTTCCCCCAAAACTTAGACAATATTTGACTTCTAACAAACGGCGAATTATCGAAAACAAACGGCGATTTCGGACACTCGCCCCCTGCTATTGAAAGCCCAGAATAAGGGCTAGTCACTACAGCTGAGACCGTGGGCTCTATCGTTTTAGAGCCCATGCTGAGACCGTAGTAGCGACTTGCTATCGAAGGTCATTAGAGTGTTTTCTTTTTCCTGTTTTAATGAATTCGGACATATCATACCTGCCAACCTACCGTATTTTTACGGGAATCTACCGTAAATTTTTCGTTTTTCCGTAAAAAAATGACAAACTACCGTAAAAAAATACCATTTTTTTCCCGTAAAAACGCCCGTAAAAAAATCTACCGTATTTTTTTCGAAATCTACCGTAAATTTAAAAAAAAAAAACTCGTTTATTCCATGAGAACGGCCGTAAAATCTACCGTAAATTTTTGAAAATCTACCGTAAATTTCCGAAAATCTACCGTATTTCTGCTAAAATCAACAGTATTTTTGTTCAAACTACCGTAAAATTTCCCGTTATTGTTGGGAAATGCTGAAAAATTTAAGTCTTCCTGTACTGTCCCTGTAATATTCCTTCACCAACCCGAATATAAATAGGTATCGGCAGGTCTATGGTTATCAGGTTATTGCGCATTTATCTAAGTAAGCTTGCTTGTAATCAGTCCAAACACCAACTACCACAAGCTAGAAAGAATTCTTTCTGCCATGATTTTTGTAGTTAACCAAACCCTTTTGTACACAGATCATTATTCCGAATGCAACACAAATATGATTTTAGTTGCTCTTCATCTAAATAAATGAGTGGAAATAACAAAAACTACGTGTTTTAGCGTATGAAATATGCGTACTTTGTTATGATCAGTAATGAACGCCAAATATACAGTATACATAGTTTAATCAATTTGTTTACAGTACGATAAAATGTTGTATTTTTCATCAGAACAAATTATATCAGTAACAAAAACATAATTAAAAAATAAAGCATTGAGTTTTGGTTTATTATAAAAGTATTGTGGTATCCGAATCTGAACGATGTCTCACAGGGGAAAGGTTTCAGCAAATGCTCATAACAAATTATTTTTGAAAGACAATTGATCTGTCCTTATTTTCTATTTGTGCCAGACAAACACATTGATATCATTAGAGACTTGCGAGTGAACAAATCAATATTTAATACCATATGATTCCAATGTTATATGAACATTATGTCTGTCATTTCAATTCGTTAAAGTGATAGATCATCTAAGATGTAAGGTGAGTAAAAACGTGTAAAATCCATATTTTGTATTTCAGTAAATGTTTCATTGGTATTTCCAAACATCCTGATATCTAAAAAAAAACTGGTTAGAAGGTGAATAAAAGTGGAGATATGAATATTGTGTTCGTATTTTGAATCAATCTAGATTTATTGTAAAAGAGTTGTAAAAGAGTTGTATTCATATACATGTACATTTTGCTGAAACATTAAAATCCAAAGTTGCTGTAAGTCCATTGTAGGCATGGTAAATGAAGAATAAAAAGTGTTAAGTTTATATTTATTCTTGAAAATAGTATCTATTTTTTCTTGAAAATAATAGTTTCGTATAATGCTCAGGTGGTAGTTCTGCTTTACAAACTGTAATTATCAAAACCACTCTTGCAGTAAAATATGTATTCACAATAACAAAAACAATATGACCACGTAAACATTGTATTGATATAGAAAACCGCATTGTATAAAGGTTTAACTACCGCATTTTTCATAAATCTACCGAAAAATACTGCATTTTGGCAAATCTTCCGCAAAAGTACCAGTTTTTCAAAAAATTACCGTAAAAACTACCGCAATTTTCAAAATCGACCGTAAAACTACCGCATTTTTTCAAAATCTTCCGCAAAAGTACCGGTTTTTCAAAATATTACCGTAAAAACTACCGCAATTTTCAAAATCGACCGTAAAACTACCGCATTTTTTCAAAATCTTCTGCAAAACTACCGGTTTTTCAAAAAACTACCGTAAAAAGGACAGCATTTTTTCAAAATCTACCGTAAAACTACCGCATTTTTTCAGAATCTTTCGCAAAAATACCGGTTTTTAAAAAAACTACCGTAAAAACTACCGCATTTTTAAAATCGACCGTAAAACTACCGCATTTTTTCTAAATCTTCCGCAAAACTACCGCTTTTTTCAAATTTCTACCGCAAAATTACACTTTTTTCAAAAATTTACCCAAAGCCTCTGAAACTACAGTATATTTTAAAAATCTACCGCAAAAACTACCGTATTTTTTAAATCTACCGCAAAAACTACCGTTTTTTTTAAATCTACCGCAAAAACTACCGTTTTTTCTAAAATCTACCGCAAAAACTACCGCAATTTTGTTGAAAAATACCGCAAAAACTACCGTATTTTGAAAAAATCTACCGCAAAAATACAGCAATTTTAAAAAAATCTACCGCAAAATTTTGGTCTTAGGTTGGCAGGTATTATATTTGCATCTTTGATCTCAAATACACAATTATGGTGAAGGTAAGTTCTTATATATACATATTATGTATTCAACTTATCATATTGACTTATACATATGTAGCAATAAAAGTATTTAAGAAATAAATGTAGAAATACAATAAGCTTCTCGTCTTCATCATTTTTCAAAAGAGACCTCTACCGTCTTAAATTGCAAAAATAAATGTTATGTTATCATCTGATGTTTTATGAACGGATAGACAGGTAGTTTATAGATATGCAAGAGGACCTCTTAGATATGCTAATTCCTCGATGTCTCGCTGAAAACGAGACTTCGACGAGAAGTTGTTGGTTATAGAAGAAAAAGGTAATTGAGAAAAATTAATATCTAATGTCGGAGCTTACAATAAAAAAAATATGTCATTTGTCCAACAAAAAAAGAAGGAACTTGCTCGTTCAATTATTTTGTATAACAAAAAGAATTCTTTATCAAGTGTTTTTGCTGATAAATAAATGCGATCTTTTGAAAACAAGTCCGACACTTTCAATAACCTCTCGAGGGGGATCCCGATCTCTGGTTCCCGGGCTCTGTTTTTGTGACAAGTCAAACCAGAAGAAGTGAGTAGCTCCCACAATTCTTTCATATTCTATCGTATTCGGGAATTCCCCTTACGTCATCTCCCGCATCATCTCCAATCAAATTTCAGGATGCGATCACGTGAACAAATATGAGCACGTGCTCTCTCAGAGCTGCGCATGCGCAAAGTAAAATTTGAAATCGTGGAAATGGCGTTTTTTTGGAAATGTGGAAATGGCGTTAACATCAGTTCAATATCATCATTTTAAACCTACGGTAATACTATTAAAGTTACTCGATCCAAACTTGTAGAGAATACTAATAAAACTACAGCGAACATTTGGAGATTCAGTTCAATGGCAAATGAGGCCTGTTTATAAAAATTGTTTTCGAACGTACAAAGGTCACCTTTGGGAAATCTCCCCCCCCCCCCGAAGTCAAACATATAACTTTATTATGCTGGGGACTTTTACGTATTTTATGGTGATTATATATTTATATCTAAAATCACCTGCCATACACTACCCGTTATTAGTTTCTAGTTTTATATTCCAGAAACGTACATATTTCTAACTGACTACATTCTCATTGTATCAACACACATATATGAATATTTCAGATTATCTTGCACATTTCTGGACTGATTTAGAAATAGTTATAGTAAAGAAAGGATTTTGATTTTTGAGTGCCCGTTACTCCATGAATACTTGTATGAGCAATATATAACAGAAGTTTACAATGATATTATATTCTTGATTCTTTATTCTTTTGACAAGTGATACAAAACAGAGAATTTTAATGTTTTTGGTCCTTTGTATGGCATCATCTATGTCTCAAAACCTTTTCGATACGATTGTCGAGTCTTAATCGTGAAATCGTATACGATTATAGAAAAACTTTACTCGTTGTTGATAACGTGACTTTTATAAATCGTATACGACGCTTAAAGACGATGTGTATGGAATAAGAATTTATTTCCTGGGAATATTCCTGGTGTAGGTTACAAATGCATGTATATAAAAACGTGTACGTTTTTAAAAGCTGTTAATTGACGTGATGTGAATATCTTGTATAATTCTAAACGTAGAATATTTTTGAAAGGACGAGTGGCTTTAAGATTCTATATTAGCCCCCAAGATACTTAGAAAAATTGTACAGGATATCAAAGAAGAGACTTTGTCTGATCCAAAAATTAGGTCATTCTGACATTTATATTTCAAAATATAGGTCATTCTATTAACGTGTATAAAATTACCTTTTCAAGGAAAAATCACTTTTTTCACATCATTATTGTCAATGTTTCTATTTATTATCAAAGTAATCATTATTTTAGTCATTTAAGACTTTTTAATTGATCCTGTCGCTATTATCTTACATAATAATACAAAGCATATTGGGCAACATTCGAAAACATATAAAATATAACAAGTCAAAAATACAAACAAAATATTGAATAGTGATCTAACTTATACTTCATTTAGAACAATTGTCTACAAAAAAAAGTTTGCAAAACTATGTCAGAAAAGAATATTGAGTTTTTTTTAATTTACATCACAATGAGAAAGAACAAGGGGCAACATTTAAAAAACACATGAAGTAATTAACAAGTCAAAAATGCATATCAATCAATTATATATTGATCTGCTTCCTTGAGATCATTTGCACATATGCAGTTTGTGGCAGTAAAATACTGAATTTATTATTTCACATCACAGTGAGGAAGCACAAAGAGCAACATTTGAAAACACATAACTGTTGATGAGCACATTCATGTGATTGTTCATTATAACTAGAAAAACAGCAACTCCACGGAGTAGCAAATCCCACCGAACAAAACATATTATGCTTATTATAGCTAGTGTAAATGTTGAAATGTGTGTGCACTTTGTGAAAGAAGCATGAAATTTGGCACAAAGTTAGTTTATACCATTGTGAACTAGGCATCATCATATAAAATTTGAACCAAATCCGTTCACTGGTATATGAGTTATCAAAGATGTTTTTTACAAAAATTGGCCGCCATCTTGAAATTCAGCCACAATCTTGAAAATTATTTCTTGAACAGAGCTACTGTGTCCCTAGGCATAATCATATAAAATTTCAACCAAATTTGTTCACTGGTATTTGAGAATTGCCGCCATTTTGAAATTAAGCGGCCATCTTGCAAATTTTTTGTCGAACATAGCTACTGTGTCCCTAAGCATCATCATATAAATATGAACCAAATCCGTTCACTGGTATTTGAGTTATCAAAGATTACATATTTTTACGGAAAATGGCCACCATCTTGAAATTAAGCGGCCATCTTGAAAATCTCTTTTTGTGCGAAACTCCTTTGTCCCTATGCATCAGCATATAAAATTTGAACCAAATCCGTAAACTTATATTTGAGTTATCAACGATTACATTTTTTACGAAAAATGGCGGCCATTTTGAATTGAGCAGCCATATTGAAAATTCCTTCTCGAGCAGAGGTCCTACACTCATAATGCATAAGCCTATAAAATTTGAACCAAATCCGTCAACCGGTATTAGAGTTATCGCCCGGACACACGGACGAACGAACGGACGTCTTGTAATATATAGATACACTGTCCCACATGTTTTGTTAAAGAGCAACTTAAGCATATAATCTTTCCACAAAGATAAACTCACTGGTATTTGAGTTATCAAAGATTACATATTTTTACGGAAAATGGCCACCATCTTGAAATTAAGCGGCCATCTTGAAAATCTCTTTTTGTGCGAAACTCCTTTGTCCCTATGCATCAGCATATAAAATTTGAACCAAATCCGTAAACTTATATTTGAGTTATCAACGATTACATTTTTTACGAAAAATGGCGGCCATTTTGAATTGAGCAGCCATATTGAAAATTCCTTCTCGAGCAGAGGTCCTACACTCATAATGCATAAGCCTATAAAATTTGAACCAAATCCGTCAACCGGTATTAGAGTTATCGCCCGGACACACGGACGAACGAACGGACGTCTTGTAATATATAGATACACTGTCCCACATGTTTTGTTAAAGAGCAACTTAAGCATATAATCTTTCCACAAAGATAAATTCAGACCAACATTTGGATATCTACATCATGTAGGTAGATTATAATTGATTTTATTTATTTGTCATATCCAGTACGGACGGACGAACGGACGGATGGACGGCTTCTCTATATCCCCCTCGAACTTCGTTCGGTGGGATAATAAGAGATTCTCTGAGCTATCATCATCTTCTTCAGATGACAACATTTCATACATATCTTTTGATTATAAAATGTCAAACGTCGTGCATTTCTTTTTGCTCTTATACCCCTTGTGCCTACAACCCTACTCCCAACAAGGCATGTACAACACCATCCAGTGATTGCATCAATACTATACATCTGGATCTGGGTTATACTCCACCCATGTATAATGAGATTTAGAGGACTCAAACCGATTAGTGGACTTTTACACAAATTAGGCCATATGTATCTTTTTTAACAATGATGGTATATTTCCCATCTACTTGAAGATGGTCATCTGTGCATCGTTTAAATTGGTTGGCTTGATCTCAAGAGAGTCTACTATGATTTAGATGTAACCCTCTTGTCTCCATACAGGGGGTACTGGGAGATTGCAGTTCACTTGCAGTTCCCTTTGCTTTGGGCATTTTATTAGCAAATGTCGCTTTTCCGCCTACTGATTGTGACTTACAGTATATTTCTTCTGTACAATAAAGTTGAGCTGGATTTCTAAATATGAACATTGGTATGATCAGCCAGTGAACTGTGATAATATAAAAGATTATTCATACACAAAACATCAAGATAAAATGATTGTTCAACAATCATCTCATATCAATGTATTGAAAGGAATTGCATGTTATTATGTTGCTTAGAGCCACGGTAACGATATATGCTTCTCAAGAGGTCATGCTCCAGTGCAAGCATACATATTAGTTCATGAAAAGATCATATGAATAAAGAAAATATACTCAAATATATAAAACACAACTGTCACAATCATTCTAAGGATTTTCAAAATGGCTGACATCATTTTATTTCATGCTGAAAATTGCAGAAAAGTTCCATTTTTGCACAACGCTTGGTCCTTACCTAGATTTTTACATATCTCAAGAAGTACCTTAGAAGTACACTATTCCCTCAATACATATAAATTTCTAGGTAAGAACCAAGCGTTATATGAACTAAGCAAGAGTGTATCATGACCTTCCTCTATCTAAAAAGAAGTACGTCAACACAATTGCAAATATAACTAATCCCTACTCAATGACTATTGAAATATGACTATTTATATGTACAAAATATTAATCCAATGAGTGTATAGAGTGACACAATCAAACAATGGGACAAGCTGCCAAGTTGGGTTTATACATTCTGGAGACATTTTCTGAGACTGATAAAAAATTCACATTTTCATAGGAAGTGTTACATACCTCCCAATTCAACCAAAATATACTTATATCAGTAATCTTGAATGTTTTTTATTGCTATTTCTTGAAAATATACATATTTATCTACAATTTGATCCTACATATCAAGGATATTAACGACATTGCATTTTTCAAAAAATGTCAAGTGACCCCAGGGGTGTCTATAGCCATTCGTTCTTTCTATACGATTATATCGTGTACAATGTAGTACGGCTCACTATAGAAAGATGTCACTGTACGTATAAAATAATTGAATCATGCTTTACAGGCCTTAATATCGCTTTATAAATTAAAGGTTAGGGTGTCCCACAGCTCATGAAAATGTATGAGAGGTGTAAGTTAACGGTGTATTTACTTGTCAAACTGGTTAAACATGAATTGAGGAAAATGATTTGGACAGTAAATACTTCTGAAATACTTTTACAGAATAACGCACTTATCAATATTTTGGTGACATATGATATATAGTCAAACGAGTGTCAATTTAGAGACTGATGTAATCGAACAAGTGTCAATTTTTTATTATCCATACTCGTCAATCGGGCAAATAAAGCTCAGTGATCGGCAAAATAGTCCATTTCAAGTTCAATCCTATACACTACAATTGCATCTTTTTGAAGTTTTTAAATTCAATAAAATTGTGAAGTTGGCGATGCTAAAATCTTAACTTTAGTATCTTAATCACTTAAATGATTCGATAGAAGGATATCAAAGACTGGTATGTTCACTTATTCGTTAAAAAGTCTTTGGTTGTTCCAATTATCTCTTTGAGAAGAAATCCTACATTTTCAGCGATCTCCTAGTACATGTGTAGTACATGAGAATATCTAAGCACAAGCGGAAAAGACAAAGCACAAAGGGAAAAGACTAAAATCCTTAATGAAACCCAGCACGAAAAGCAAACTTTAAGTGTAAACATGTCATCAGAAAATTACCCCTCATTATCCCAAAACCATGATCTAGAGAAATAGTGTTTAACAACCCCCCCCCCCTCCCTCAAACAAAAGTCAGGCAAACAATAAGATTCATTCAATTGCACAAGAAATAACTCTCATTTTCTTGAAAATGAATAAACACAAGGAGCACACACGTCTCGAACTTGCAACCTAGTGGTTACGGCGCTCAATCGGCTAGCCTGGCTGGCCCTCTCGGCCAACTCGAATAGCCCAAAAAAGGTTGTTTTGTTAGTCGACCTGACTAGAGACAGCAGATGTTAACGCTCAAACACACCAGAGGAATCACAACGGACATTTCCTAAGAAGATATTCTAAGAACCGTTTAAATCTCAGAAGTGAACTCCGTATTTAGAATGGATGGAGTCTGTTGATCGCGTACAAATTCTTACCTACTGTAGATCTCGACCATTAAAAATGAAAACGTTACAAACGTGACAACCCATCTGATCAATGCCACATAATTTGTATAGATAATGATAAAATATGTATTTATAAAGAATACACCGACTATTCAACAGCCCTAGATAAATAGCTACTAGGCTCCATTTTGACAAAAACTATTCATAGTCAACATATCGAATCAGAGAGACTTCCACGCTATACCTTTATAATTTTTGAATAACTTCGCTGTAAAGGTTTTCAATAGAACAACTTGTTTAAGTAAAGTACACTACCCTCTATAAGTTTGGCAACCTTAGCTCCCCCATTGAAATACGTGTTAAAGCCTCTTTACGTCTGAATTTTTATTTACTTAACCTGCGATGGAAGAACTTATAAATTGATGGAAACGTTACTTGACTTTATTTCCAATCCCTCCAAATCCCAATATTTTTCCTGGATCACAATAGGTCGAAAATTAATGATTGATTTGATGAATTTGATGAAAATCGTCATTTCCATGTAAACCAATTTGAAATGGTGGGTTCGGGGCAAATCAGAAATCAGGATATCTATTCAGTAAAAGATTCAGCAAAAAAAATTATATCGAAAATTGAATTGTTTAACTTTTTAGAATACTAAGTGTTTAGATTACTTGATTTATACTTAACCCTACTATCACACCAAACTAGGTTTCACTACGTTCTCGAAAACGGGCTTCAACTATGTACGGACGGATAAGACGTACTTAGAACCGTTTGGGGTCTATTTACAAACTTCATCGAACGTTCTCGAACGGGTAGGGCCTCTAGAACTTAGAACATGCTCAAAATGTTCTCGTGGTCGATACGTTCTACAATTAGAACGGGTGACAACGTACTAACGACGAGTGGGACGTACTACGAACGGAACCGTCGTACTTCAATCCTACTAGGGACGTTTTAACAACGAGTTGAACTGTCTGAGGACGTATTGATAACGAGGTAGAACTACTTGCAAACGGGTTTAACTGATTAAGAACGTATTTAAGACTGCATATGAACGAGTTAGCAAAAATATAGCTATCTGCTATCACACCAAACAAGTTGCCACTGCGAACGGAATGAACGTAGCCGCAACTTTCTAAGGTCTATTTACGAACTTCATGAACGTTCTCATGGTGACCATACCGTTCTGTAATCAGGTCATGGTGACCTTCTAGACTAAGGGACGCGTAATACGACGTTGCACACCGACGTGGTGTGACCTGAACGAACTGCGAATGAGATGGACGTATTGAAGACTGTTTATGAACGAAGTAGCTAATTATTTTAAACATGTTTCCCGACCACAGCCAGATTGAGCCCGTTTTACGACGTTTCTGTAGGACTGGCAAGAACGGGTAAGAATTAGTTTGGTGTGATAAGGGGGTAAGTTTTTGAAAATCATTTTTTGCCTCCTGTGTTATTTCAATGGGAGAGGTTTTTGAAAAATAATTTTGACTCGTTCTAATTGAATTGTAGAACGTGACGACCGAGAGAACATTTTGAGCATGTTCTAAGGTCTAGATGACCTACCCGTTCGAGTACGTTCGATGAAGTTTGTAAATAGACCCCAAACGGTTCTAAGTAATCAAGTAACCTTAACACTTAGCGTACTTAAAAATTAGACAATTCAATTTTCTATTTAATTTTTGGGCTGAAGAAAGGTACCACTTTTTTATTTAATAAAGTTAGCAAATACAATTGCCTACCTTACTTGTATTTTTGCAAGGACTCGGAGTGATGGATATTCTGTCATAGGACTTGCGGCAAATCTACCATTTCCCATTGGTTAACATGGGGATGTAGATTTTCAAAATTCATCAAATTTATAATCAATTTTCGACCTATTGTAATTGAGGAAAAAATTGAAAAAATTTGGAGATATTGGAAGTCAAGTCATATAACGTTTCCATCAATAGTATAAGTATTTTCATCGCAGGTTAAGTAAATAAAAATTCAAAGGTAAAGAGGCTTTAACACGTAGTTCAATGGGGGAGCTAAGGTTGCCAAACTTATGGAGGGGAGTGTAAGTAGTTTAAACGAGTAATATATAATAAAAAGTAATACAAGGACAGCATACTCAATATTATAATTTTGCTCTACATTAAAGTCAGGCATTAAGATGAGATTTTCTGGTAAAGGAGTTATAGTTACTGGCTCAAATAGTGGTATTGGGAAGGCCACTGCCCTGTTGATGGCAAAAGAAGGAGCCAGTGTTGTTATTCATGGTAGAGACTTGAAAACACTGGAACAGGCTGTACGAGAATGCAAAGAAGTTGGTTCGAAGACCGCCAATTTTCCCATGGTCCAAGGTGACTTTGACTGTGACAAAACATTGATACAGCGACTATATGAAACTGCGATGAAAGAGTTTGGTCGAATTGATGTTCTTGTAAACAATGCTTGTGTACTCGAACCGTGTACACTAAAGACTGTAACAGTGGAGCAATTTGATACCAGAATGAATGTAGCAGTTAAAGCTCCGATATTTCTATCTCAGATATGTTTCCCAGAACTTAAGAAAAACAAGGGAAACATTGTTAATGTATCAAGCATTTCAGGAATAAGACCACAGGCGCTTGGATATGAAATGTATGCAATTGCAAAAGCAGCACTAAATCAGTTTACTCAATGCGCAGGGATAGAATATGGTTCTGAGGGGGTAAGAGTGAATGCAGTATGCCCTGGCGCTACCAAAACCAATATTGCCATCAAAAGTGGAATGGTCAAAGAAGGAGAGGAAGATGGGGAAGACTTTTTAGCCAAATGGGGACCCGCTGTCCCCTTAAAAAAAGTTAGCGTTCCTGAAGATTCTGCGAAACTGATTGCGTATCTGGCATCAGATGATGCGTCTATGATGAATGGCGCCCTAATTGTGCAAGATGGAGGCCACACTCTGATGGGACTTGACACACAAACCATTCAGAATGCAGCAAAGTAAAGCGGACACCTGAAATAGATAATAGTGTTTTTAACAACAGTTATCATGGTAATAGACATATGATTACAATGATCGTCAAGGTTCAAGTAATACAAAGTCCTTTTAAACTATAAACTAAAATATAATTTGAATGCTAGCTTTTAGCTGTGTTTATGCCATGCGAGGGGTGATCAATAACCTCTCTAATATTTCTTTATTTTTCAAATGGAATCTCATGAAAAGAGCAGATATGACATGGCAAGTATACGACAGTCGTTTTATTGATTATGACTATATTGATTTCTGGCTGTACATACAACGCCTTTATCATAGTGATATGTTTCAATGGGACAATCCTACATCACTGGGGGTATCAATAGTGTAACGGGACGCCCGTCGGGGAGAGTGTGCTAAATTCAATACCCCGTACGGGAATCGAACCCAGGACCTCCCGCTCTCGAGTCAGAAGCTCTACCCCTGAGCCATAAAGGCAGGCCACTACAGCTGAGACTGTAGTAGCGACTTGCTATCGAAGGTCATTACAATAGTCATGAGGAACTAAAACCGTGAATTTATCGCTTCTTGATGATGCTATATGTATACCAATGTCAGTTTGTTAAAATATAGATCGTGATCGTGAGATAAATGAACGTGTATGATTATTCTGAAACTTGTCTTAGAAATGGGTTTAAGGGAATACAAAATATTTTACGAAAATCTATCACCGGAAGGCTGACCATCTTGATGCAACAACACGGTGTTGTCGCTTTACGATACCCCCAGTGATGTTTCTTCGAAGCAAAAATATCAATCTAACTTTTTGAAAAACCATTGTTAAGAACTGCTTCTCGTCACCTTTTTATTTTCTCATTTTTCCATGAGTCAGAAGTTTCTATCCTATGTCATTAGCTTTAGAGTGTTTTCTTTTTCCAGTGTTAATGAATTCGGACATTTATTTGCATTTTTAATCTCAAATATACAATTATGGTGAAGGTACTTATATATACATATTATGTATTCAACTTATCATATTGACTTATACATATGTAGCAATAAAAGCATTTAAAAAATAAATGTAGAAATACAATAAGCTTGTCATGTTCATCATTTTTTCAAAAGAGACTTCTACCGTCTTAAATTGCAAAAATAAATGTTATTTTATCATTTGATGTTGTATGAACGGATAGACATGTGGTTTTATAGATATATAATTCCTCGATGTCTCGCTGAAAACGAGACTTCGACGAGAAGTTGTTGGTTATAGAAGTAAGAGTAATTGAGAAAAATATCTATTGTCGGAGCTTACAATAAAAATATGTCATTTTCACGACTAAAAGGAACGCGCTCGTTAATTATCTTGTATAACAAAAAGAAATCTTTATCAAGTGTCTTTAATTGCTGATATATAAATGCAATATTTTGAAAACAATTCCGACACTTTCAATGACCTCTCGATGGGGGATCTCGATCTCTGGGTTTTTGACAAGTCAAACATATAATTTTATCAGGGGCGGATCTGGGAACCAACAAGGGGGGGCAAATTTCAGGTCGGAGAAAAAATCTTAAAATCTGAAAAAAAATTGGGCCCCTAAAACCAAACCACATTTTGAAATTATGAGGCCCATTTTCTTCAAAATTTGGCCTGAAATTACAAAATAAGGCCTTACAAGGCTCAGTAATGACCAAATGGCCCACTTTTTGGGGCTTTAAGGCCTTTTTTGCCCAAAATTTTATTGGGCCCAATTCCCCTGACTACATTCTCATTGTATAAACACTCATATATGAACATTTCAGATTATCTTGCACATTTCTGGACTGATTTAGAAATAGTTATAGTAAAGAAAGCATTTTGATTTTTGAGTACCCGTTACTCCATAAATATGGGCAATATATATCAGAAGGTTGCAATGATATTTTATTCTTGAACCCGTATCACTCGTAACATGTATCGCAGTGAACAGAGGCTTGAATTTCTATTTTGCAATACACTTAACCATAAGCAATGTCCAAAAGAGCGTTGGGATCCTAAATGCAATCTTACGTGTAGTGTAGCTATCCTTCATACAAGAAAGCCGGTGTAGGCATAATAGCTAGCTAACAAAATCATAAAAAGTTCAAAATTAGGAATACTTTATTATGTCACCACCGCAAGTTGTGACATGTTGTTTATACTCTAAAATTTTTTGTGGACGGTTTTTGGAGGTTGGCGTTCGGCGTCTGTAACAAATATCAGGTCGTGATATTTAGCATGTTAATGCCTTGTTCCATTTTGATTTTACAAGTTGATACAGACAACCCATAATTAATTTCAACAAGAAAGCCGATAGATCCTAGTTTTGTGGTAAAGGGTGGAGGTGCTGGTGGGAAAGTCTTAACAAAGCGCTCTAATGTCATACTCATCAAGCGCAAGTTTCAATGTATCACTTTGAGTTTAGTTTATTGATGGTAGATGGTCTGGCTGTTCATTTTGCAGTTCATTTACAACCCTTCTTTAATCAGATGTGATATATGATGGTACTTTATGTAACGTACTCACTAGTATTTATCATTTTGTTATTAGAAACTGAGAACCTGCTACCAAAATTTCTTCCAGAATTTTACAATCTTATATAAAATTTCAAACACGCGATACAGTTTTGAATTGGTACTTTCGCCTAATTACAATTTTGACAGTGAAGAAGAGAGCGAATACTAGTGTGATGTTCTAGTATCTGGTCTGCCTACCTTAAGGTTAATTATATATGCGCGCATGCGCATACTGTTAAAAGGCGCACGAGGCCATTACTTCCGGTCAATAAAGTCATGTAAATTGTATCTGGATCTTTAGTTATTATTTATGAGTATTGGAGCTGTACATTAAAATCATATAACTAGAACTAACTTAATGTCACATTTCTTGATGAAAAAAAGCATTCGTCGCCGCGTGATCCTTTGCATTACAATCGGTATATTGGTAGTAGACCATCACGGTTATGGGAAGTCCTCCATATATTACTTATATTATTTGTCAGGTAACGCAGCTTCCATCCAAAATAAAAAATATGTATTTTTAAAATAAATTATTTGTCTAGTTTTCGTTAAACAAATATCCTGAGACACATAGGGCCTGTAGAAAACACTAAACAGAAAAATAAAAAAAATATTCATACCCCAAAATCTGCTTTATTGTTCAGATAATGCACCAAATCACACTGGTTGTTCAAAATAAAAATTTAAGGGGACGGAGTGCCTTATCTCGCGAGAATAAAGCAAATCACGCAAAGGCGCGCATGCGCACAACGGTACCCGGAAACATGGCTCAGTTTGTGAATTTACCACTGAAAATTTTTTCGACCAATCCAATAGCTTGAAATTTACCATTTCGCCCAGTGTTTCACAACCTGAAGTAGGTCATGACACATGCGCAGTAGAAATTGTCAATTTACTGAGCGGACCTTTCGATGGCCTGGGGAAATTTTACTCACGAGAATTGATGATTATTGAACGCATATAGGCATAAGTGGTGAGCGACCCAGTTATTTTTGCGTATAAATGTTTCAAGAATAGCATGATATCAAATAATCTGTACATTATGCTACGATTCATTCAAAAATTGAATCTAGAGGACAGGTGACCATATTTTTTCATATTTTTTTTAATTTTTAGTCGCATAACCTGGTGTATTTACCTCCTAGATGGAGGACTTCCCACTATCCGTGTAGACCATCATTTCCATGGCATTTGAGGATGCAAGACAGATAAAACATTTTTAATTATACAAAGCTCTCACCTATTAAAACATCTGTATCTGCATCACACCAGGGATATCAGCACTGGGGCTGAACCCTCCGAAGCGTATTTTTCAGGACTTAAAGCAAGAATAAGGGAAAAGCATCAAGTTAGTGAAAAACTGTAGCAAGTACATAAAGACTTATTGGGATGTCGACCATTAAAAATGAAAACGTTACAAACGTGACAACCCATCTAATCAATGCCACATAATATGTTTAGATAATGATAAAATATATATTTATAAAGAATACACCGACTATTCGTCAACCCTAGATAATTAATAGCTACCAGGCTCCATTATTACAAAAAAAACTATTTATAGTCAACGTACCGAATCAGAGAGGCAGTGTTTCCAAGCTATACGATTAACCTTTGTTATTCTTGAATAACTTCGCTATAGAAAAACTTTAAGGATAGCAAGCAGTTTAACCGAGTAATATATAATGATAAGTAACACAAGAACAGTATACTCTATAGTCGTAGATATTTAAAAAAAATTCTGTACACTAAAGACAGGTATTAAAATGAGATTTTCTGGTAAAGTAGTTATAGTTACTGGCTCAAATAGTGGAATTGGGAAGGCCACTGCCCTGTTGATGGCAAAAGAAGGAGCCAATGTTGTCATACATGGTAGAGACTTGAAAACGCTGGAACAAGCTGTACGAGAATGCAAAGAAGTTGGTTCGAAAACCGCCAAATTTCCCATGGTCCAAGGTGACTTTGACTGTGACAAAACATTGATACAGCGACTATATGAAACTGCAATGAAAGAGTTTGGTCGTATTGATGTCCTTGTAAACAATGCTTGTATAGCCGAATCATGTACACCTAAGACAGTAACAGAGGAGCAATTTGATACCAGAATGAATGTAGCAGTTAAGGCTCCTATATTTCTCTCTCAGAAATGTTTTCCAGAACTTAAGAAAAACAAAGGAAACATTGTTAATGTATCAAGCATTTCAGGAATAAGACCACAGGCTCTTGGATATGAAATGTATGCAATTGCAAAAGCAGTACTGAATCAGTTTACTCAATGCGCAGGGATAGAATATGGTTCTGAGGGAGTCCGAGTGAATGCAGTATGCCCTGGTGGTACTAAAACCAATATTGCCATCAAAAGTGGACTGGTCAAAGAAGGAGAGGAAGACTTTTTAGCTAAATGGGCACCCGCTGTCCCCTTAAAAAAAGTTGGCGTTCCTGAAGATTCTGCGAAACTGATTGCGTATCTGTCATCAGATGATGCGTCTATGATGAATGGCGCTCTAGTTGTGCTAGATGGAGGACACAGTCTGATGGGACTTGACACACAAACCATTGAGAATGCAGCGAAGTAAAGCGGACACCTAAAAAAGACAATAGTGTTTTTAACAACAGTTATCATGGTAATAGACATTATGATTACAATGATTGTCAAGGTTCAAGTAATACAAAGTCCTTTTAAACTATAAACTAAAATATAATTTTAATGCTAGCTTTTAGCTGTGTTTATGCCATGCGAGGAGTGATCAATTACCTCTCTAATATTTCTTTATTTTTCAAATGGAATCTCATGAAAAGAGCAGATATGACATGGCAAGTATACGACAGTCGTTTTATTGATTATGACTATATTGATTTCTGGCTGTACATACAACGCCTTCATCATAGTGATAATGGGCCAATTCTATATCACTGGGGGTATCAATAGTGTAACGGCACGCCCGTCGGGGAGCTGTAGTGTACCGAGCCAGATACTAGACTCGAAAGAGAGTGTGCTAAATTCAATGCCCCGCACGGGAATCGAACCCAGGACCTTCCGCTGTCGAGTCAGACGCTCTATCCCCCAGCAATGAGGGCTAGCCACTACAGCTGAGACTGTAGTAGCGTCAGCTGTAGTAGCGACTTGCTATCGAAGTTCATTACAATAGTAAGGAACTCAAACCGTGAATTTATCGCTTCTTGATGATGCTACATGTATACCAATGTCAGTTTGTTAAAATATACATGTAGATCGTGCGCTAAATGCACGTGTATGATTATTGAGAAACTCGTCTTAGAAATGGGTTTAATTTGGGAAAACAAAATATTTTACGAAAATCTATAACCGGAAGGCTGACCATCTTGACCCCAAAGTGTTGTTGCTTTACGATACCCCCAGTGATGTTTCTTCGAAGCAAAAATATCAATCTAACTTTTTGAAAAACCATTGTTAATAACTGCGTCTCGTCACCTTTTTATTTTCTCATTTTCCATGAGTCAGAAGTGTCCATGTCCACCCTATGTCATTAGCTTTAGAGTGTTTTCTTTTTCCAGTTTTAATGAATTCAGACATTTATTTGCATCTTAGCTTTAATCTCAAATACACAATTCTGGTGAAGGTATATATACATATTATGTATTCAGCTTATCATATTGACTTATACATATGTAGCAATAAAGTATTTAAAAGATAAATGTATAAATACAATAAGCTTCTCATGTTCATCATTTTGCAGAAGAGACCTCTACCGTCTTAAATTGCAAAAATAAATGTTATTTTATCATCTGATGTTGTATGAACGGATAGACATGATTCAATTGATGACATACGATTTCCTCCTTCGCGCACCTCCTTTCCCGGAAGTACGTATATTGCTTACGCTCCATCTTGGTTTTCAAAGTTTTCAAATTGACCTAGTTTTCCAATCAACGATCGACTCGCTAAACCAATCAGCGATGATGTCATCTCAATACAGATTTACATTATAAGCGTGTGTCATCTTTGAACCCTGGGGTTTCTCCCTCTCTTAGATATGCTAATTCCTCGATGTCTCGCTGAAAACGAGACTTCGACGAGAAGTTGTTTTAAGGTTATTGAAGTAAGAGAAATTGAGAAAAATATATATTGTCGGAGCTTACAATAAAAATTTGTCATTTGCACAACAAAAAAAGGAACGCGCTCGTTTAATTATATAGTATAACAAAAAAGAATTCTTTATCAAGTGTTTTTGCTGATATATAAATGCGATCTTTTGAAAACAAGTCCGACACTTTCGATAACCTCTCGAGGGGGATCCCGATCTCTGTCAAACATATAATTTTATTATCCTTTGGACTTTTACGTATTTTATGGTGATCAATTATTTATATCAAAAATCACCTGCCATACACTACCCGTTTGGTTATTAGTTTCTAGTTTTATATTCTAGAAAAAGTACATATTTCTAACTGACTACATTCTAATTGTATTAAACTCATATATGAGTATTTCAGATTATCTTGCACATTTCTGGACTGATTTAGAAAAAGTTATAAAGAGAGCATTTTGATTTTTGAGTACCGTTACTCCATAAATACTTGCATGAGCAAAACAGAAGTTTACAGTGATATTTTATTCTTGAACCCGTATCACTCGTAGCATGTGTCATAGTGAACAAAAGCTTGAATTTGTATTTAGCAATACACTTAACCATAAGCAATGTCCAAAAGAGCATTGCCTGGTATCCTAAATGCAATCTTACGTGTACTATAGCTATCCTTCATACAAGAAAGCCGGTGTAAAATAAATTATGGTCCCCTTTCCAAACGGCCCTTGCTGGCTCTGACTGTGTATAAATAATAAGGAAAATAATTGTAATAAGTTCACCATATAAATCAATAGAGAGTAGAACCGAAATTTGATAGGACCACCTACCCTCTTACACCTGTGTAGGCAAAATAGCTTATAAAATCCTAAAAAGTTCAAAATTAGAAATACTTTATTATATGTCACCACCACACGTGGTGACATATTGTTAAAGTCTCCAACTCTTTTGTGGACAGTGTTCGGTGCTTAGCGTTCGGCGTTTGTAGCAAATGGCAGGTTGATACAGACAAACTATAATCTCAAAAACAGAGACAATTATAGGTCCTAGTTTTGTGGCAAAGGTTGATGGTGTTTATTGGGAAGGGTTTAACAAAGCACCCTCGTGCCATGCCCATCAAGCACTAGTTCCAGTGTATCACATAAGCTTTTCTCGAGTGACATTTTAGATGGAGAAAAGCTTAGTTGTATCACTTGAAGGCAGATGGTCAGGCTGTTCATTTTGCAGTTCATTTACAACCCTTCTTTAATCAGATGTGATATATGATGGTACGTTATGCAAGGTACTCACTAGTATTTATCATTTTGTTATTAGAAACTGAGAACATGCTACCAAAATTTCTTCCAGGATCTTATATAAATTTTCAAACGCGCAATACAGCTTTGATTTGGTACCTTCGCCTAGATGCATAGAGATAATTACAATTTTGACAGTGAAGAAGAGAGCGAATACTAGAACTAACTTATTGTCACATTTCTTGAGGAAAAAAGGCATTCGACACCGCCGCGTGATCCTTTGAATTACAATCGGTATATTGGAAGCAATAGTAGACCGTCATTTCCATGGCATTTGAGGATGTAAGACAAATAAAAATATAGCGACATTTGCTCATGTACATTTCAACATTTTTAATGATACAAAGGTCTCACCCATTAAAACATCTGTATCTGCATCACATCAGGGATATCAGCACTGGGGCCAACCCCTCTTAAGCGTATTTTTCAGGACTTAAAGCAAGAATAAAGGAAAAGCATCAAATTAGTGAAAAACTGTAGCAAGTACACAAAGACAGCATAACAGTACCAAAAACTGCAATAACGCTATAATTATAGAGAAGTTAGAGAAATTGGCAGCAGTCTTGAGACAAAAAGATTCGACATGATGGAAATTACAATACTACCAGATGATGATGTTAAAAATCATGCTGAACGAAGAGAAAAGCTTCCAACATTCAAGGAACTCATATTCGATTTTGCAGACAATACAACGCTCCACGGCCTTCCACGAGCTTTAAAAGCTAGCGTGAATGTGTTTCGTAGAATTGTATGGCTTAGTATATTTTTCGGTTGTTTTGGATATTTCACTTTTCAGGTAGTGGAACTTATCAAGGACTACAACAAATGGCCGGTTCTGATCAAGAGCGAGATTAAACTACAGTATGTGAAGTTTTAGAATTTTATCCTTTATGCAATTAATTAATATAGTTGAATAATCAATCAATTTTTATCACGTTTCATGAAGCGTTTGCATGAGCTCTTTGTGATTCGTGTTTTCATCATTATCATGAATTAGTTTTAGATTTTGAAACTTGTATTCTTTATCATTTTGTATGCATGAATTGCCATTAGATTATGTTTTTATAATTTTGTATAATGATTTAGCATTGGATATTCGTTGCTATCGTTGTCATTATCATTCTGTTTTTATAATTGTGTTATAATTCTGTTATCATAAATAAGCACTAGACCTTTGGGAACTTATGCGTTAGCAGAATTTTATCATGCATTGGCCATAGACCTTTGGGGACTTACGTGTTATCAGCATATGTTATCATAAATTGGCAATAGATATTTGGGGACGTATGTGTTATCAGCATTTTATCATGAATTGACAATAGACTTTAGGGGACATACGTGTTATCATCATTTTTAACATGGATTGACAATAGATTTTTGGGGACTTTCGTATTAACAGCATTTTTATCATAAATTGGCAATAGACTTTTGGGGACTTAAGTGTTATCAACATTTTTAACATAAATTTTCGGGACTTTCGTGTTGTCAACATTTTTATCATGAATTGCCAAAAGACTTTTGGAGACTTAGGCTTACGTATTATCAGCATTTTCATGATGAATTGATAGCAATAGATAATTTGGGACTAATCATTTTGCATTGGCAGTTTGATATGGTTTCTGAACTTTTGCTTTATTTCCACTTCCTCACCACAACAAGGTACTAGCTATAGTATCTAGAAATTCGGATATGAAGTGAGATTTTGTGGCCATGTTATAGAACTAGATATTAATGACACCGATGAAACAGATATGATTATTGAGAAAAAATTATAAGGTGTTATAAAACTTGATTGGGTTATATGCATTATAAATGACATCACATTAATTGATTAAATTTGGTAATTCTCTTATTCCCGCTGCCATCCAAAATTAATAGCTGCATATAGTGTACTGTATGATACTATATTATGTATTGGGCATGAATCGTTAATTGCTATCACTCTAAATTAGTTCAACGAACCTATGTGTAATCTATGGAATACAGTACAGAACCTTTATTGTTTTCATAAGTCATATTGCCAAACTATTATATTAAATATTTATTCATTTGCTTATTTATTTTCTATTTATTCATTCATTTATCTATCTATATATCTGGGTTGTCTTTACGACGACGTCCTCTTCGTAGGCATGTGTGGCAAGACTGGTGGTTGTTAATTTTTATGTAATTTATTAAATGCCTGAAATCAAACTTGAAAGAAACTTATCTGCGGATGGTTCACAAATTAGCAAAAGAAGAAAACATCTGTTTTCTCTTTACTATAACGATACTATTGAAGATTGTATGTTCCAGGACGTATTACGATACTACTTAAGTTGATTGTATGTTCCAGGACGTATTACGGTACTACTTAAGTTGATTGTGTGTTCCAGGACGTATAATGATACTACTTAAGTTGATTGTGTGTTCCAGGACGTATTACGATACTACTTAAGTTGATTGTATGTTCCAGGACGTATTACGATACTACTTAAGTTGATTGTGTGTTCCAGGACGTATAATGATACTACTTAAGTTGATTGTGTGTTCCAGGACGTATTACGATACTACTTAAGTTGATTGTGTGTTCCAGGACGTATAATGATACTACTTAAGTTGATTGTGTGTTCCAGGACGTATAATGATACTACTTAAGTTGATTGTGTGTTCCAGGACGTATAATGATACTACTTAAGTTGATTTTGTGTTCCAGGACGTATTACGATACTACTTACGTTGATTGTGTGTTCCAGGACGTATTACGATACTACTTAAGTTGATTGTGTGTTCCAGGACGTATTACGATACTACTTAAGTTGATTGTATGTTCCAGGACGTATTACGATACTACTTAAGTTGATTGTGTGTTCCAGGACGTATAATGATACTACTTAAGTTGATTGTGTGTTCCAGGACGTATTACGATACTACTTAAGTTGATTGTGTGTTCCAGGACGTATAATGATACTACTTAAGTTGATTTTGTGTTCCAGGACGTATAATGATACTACTTAAGTTGATTGTGTGTTCCAGGACGTATTACGATACTACTTAAGTTGATTGTGTGTTCCAGGACGTATAATGATACTACTTAAGTTGATTGTGTGTTCCAGGACGTATAATGATACTACTGTAGATTGTATGTTCCAGGACGTATTACGATACTACTTAAGTTGATTGTGTGTTACAGGACGTATAATGATACTACTTAAGTTGATTGTGTGTTCCAGGACGTATTACGATACTACTTAAGTTGATTGTGTGTTACAGGACGTATAATGATACTACTTAAGTTGATTTTGTGTTCCAGGACGTATAATGATACTACTTAAGTTGATTGTGTGTTCCAGGACGTATTACGATACTACTTAAGTTGATTGTGTGTTCCAGGACGTATAATGATACTACTTAAGTTGATTGTGTGTTCCAGGACGTATTACGATACTACTTAAGTTGATTGTGTGTTCCAGGACGTATAATGATACTACTTAAGTTGATTGTGTGTTCCAGGACGTATAATGATACTACTTAAGTTGATTGTGTGTTCCAGGACGTATAATGATACTACTTAAGTTGATTTTGTGTTCCAGGACGTATAATGATACTACTTAAGTTGATTTTGTGTTCCATGACGTATAATGATACTACTTAAGTTGATTTTGTGTTCCAGGACGTATTACGATACTACTTAAGTTGATTGTGTGTTCCAGGACGTATAATGATACTACTTAAGTTGATTGTGTGTTCCAGGACGTATAATGATACTACTTAAGTTGATTGTGTGTTCCAGGACGTATAATGATACTACTTAAGTTGATTTTGTGTTCCAGGACGTATAATGATACTACTTAAGTTGATTTTGTGTTCCAGGACGTATAATGATACTACTTAAGTTGATTTTGTGTTCCATGACGTATTACGATACTACTTAAGTTGATTGTGTGTTCCAGGACGTATAATGATACTACTTAAGTTGATTGTGTGTTCCAGGACGTATAATGATACTACTTAAGTTGATTTTGTGTTCCATGACGTATAATGATACTACTTAAGTTGATTTTGTGTTCCAGGACGTATAATGATACTACTTAAGTTGATTTTGTGTTCCATGACGTATAATGATACTACTTAAGTTGATTGTGTGTTCCAGGAACTTTATTTAATTGTATGTTCCAAGACGCATAACGATACTACTTTATTTGAATGTATGTTCCAAGACGCATAACGATACTACTTTATTTGAATGCATGTTTCAGGACCTTTAACGATACTACATAAGTTGATTGTATGTTTCAGGACGTATATGAAATTTCCTGCTGTGACAATATGCAATATTAACATGTTGCGCAAAAGTAAAATACAAGGGACTGTGTTCCAAAGCTTAGTTGACCTGGATAGAGTCACGATGTCTAAATCTGCAAGAGAAAGAAAGAGACAAATTGATCATGAGCACGATGAAACAATAACTACAACTGATCAAACTACAGTTACTGATTCAACAACAGCTGCAACTGATCTAACTACAGCTACTGATGCAACAACAGCTGCAACTGATCAAACTACAGTAACTGATGCAACAACACCTACAACTGATCAAACTACAGCTACTGATGCAACAACAGCTGCAACTGATCAAACTACAATTACTGATGCAACAACAGCTGCAATTGATCAAACTACAATTACTGATGCAACAACAGCTATAACTGATCGAACTACAATTACTGATTCAACAACAGTTAGAACTGATCAAACTACAGCTACTGATGCAACAACAGCTGCAACTGATCAAACTACAATTACTGATGCAACAACAGCTGCAACTGATCAAACTACAATTACTAATGCAACAATAGCTACAACTAATCAAACTACAGTCACTGATTCAAGTACAGCTACAACTGATCAAACTACAGTTACTAAATCAACAGCAGCTATAACTGATCAAACAACAATTACTGATCAAACTACAATTACTAATGCAACAACAACTGCAACTGATCAGACTTCAACTACTGATACAACAACAGCTATGACTGATCAAACTACAATTACTGATGCAAACACAACGACAACTGATCAAACTACAATTACTGATGCAACAACACCTACAACAGATCAAACTATAGTTACTGATTCAACAATTACTATTACTGATCAAACTACAATTACTGATACAAACACAACGACAACTGATCAAACTACAATTACTGATGCAAACACAACGATAACTGATCAAACTACAATTACTGATGCAACAACAGCTGCAACTGATCAAACTACAATTACTGATTCAACAATAGCTATATCTGATCAAACTACAATTACTGATGCAAACACAACGACAACTGATCAAACTACAATTACTGATGCAACAACAGCTGCAACTGATCAAACTACAATTACTGATTCAACAATAGCTATAACTGATCAAACTACAGTTACTAATTCAACAATAGCTATAACTGATCAAACTACAATTACTGATTCAACAACAGCTATAACTGATCAAACTACAGTTACTAATTCAACAATAGCTATAACTGATCAAACTACAATTACTGATGCAACAACAGCTGCAACTGATCAAACTACAATTACTGATTCAACAACGGCTATAACTGATCAAACTACAGTTACTTATTCAACAATAGCTATAACTGATCAAACTACAATTACTGATGCAACAACAGCTGCAACTGATCATACTACAATTACTGATTCAACAACAGCTATAACTGATCAAACTACAGTTAATGATGCAACAACAGCTGTAACTGATAAAACTACAATTACTGATTCAACAACAGTTATAACTGATCAAGCTACAGTTACTGATGCAACAACAGCTATAACCGATCAAACTACAATTACTGATTCAACAACAGTTATAACTGATCAAACTCCAATTACTAATTCAACAACAGTTATAACTGATCAAACTACAGTTACTGATTCAACAACAGTTATAACTGATCAAACTACAATTACTGATTCAACAACAGTTATAACTGATCAAACTACAATTACTGATGCAACAACAGCTGCCACTGATCAAACTACAGTTACTGATGCAACAACAGCTATAACCGAGCAAACTACAATAACTGATGCAACAACAGCTGCAACCGATCAAACTACGATTACTGATTCAACAACAGCTATAACTGATCAAACTACAGTTACCGATGCAACAACAGCTATAACCGATCAAACTACAATTACTGATACAACAACAGCGATAACTGATCAAACTACAATAAGTGATGGAACAACAGCTGCAACCGATCAAACTACAGTTACTAATTCAACAATAGCTATTACTGATCAAACAACAGTTACTGATTCAACAACAGCTACAAATAATCAAACTACAATTACTGATGCAACAACAACTGCAACTGATCAAACTACAATTACTGATTCAACAACAGCTGCAATTGATCAAACTACAATTACTGATGCAACAACAGCTATAACTGATCGAACTACAATTACTGATTCAACAACAGCTGCAACTGATCAAACTACGATTACTGATTCAACAACAGCTATAACAGATCAAACTACAATTACTGATTCAACAACAGCTACAAATAATCAAACTACAATTACTGATGCAACAAGAACTACAACTGATCAAACTACAATTATTGATTCAACGACAGCTGCAACTGATCAAACTACAGTTACTGATTCAACAATAGCCGCAACTGATCAAACTACAATTACTGATTCAAAAACAGATGTAACTGATCAAACTTCAATTACGGATTCAACAACAGCTACAGTTACTGATTTAACAACAGCTACAATTGATCAAACTACAGTTACTGATTCAGCAACAGCTGCAACTGATCAAACTACAGTTACTGATTCAACAACAGGTACAACTGATCAAGCTACAGTTACTGATTCAACAACAGCTGCAACTGATCAAACTACAGTTACTGATTCAACAACAGCTACAACTGATCAAACTACAGTTACTGATACAACATTAGCTTCAACAGATCAAGCTACAGTTACTGATTCAACAACCGCAACAACTGACCAAACTACAAATGCTAATGTATTGACAGTTACAACTGATCAAACTACAAATGCTGATGCATCGGCAGTAACAACTGATCAAATTACAACTGCTGATGCATCGACATTTACAACTGATCAAACTACAATTACTGATGCAACAACAGCTGCAACTGATCAAACTACAATCAGCGATGAAACAACAGCTGCAACAAATCAAACTACTGATGCAACAACAACTGCAACTGATCAAACTACGAATGCTGATGCATCGACAGTTACAACTGATCAAACCACAAATGCTGATACATCGACAGTAACAACTGATCAAACTACAAATGCTGATGCATCGACAGTTACAACTGATCAAATTACAAATGCTGATGCATCGATAGTTACAACTGATCAAACTACAAATGCTGATGCATCGACAGTTACAACTAATCAAACTACAAATACTGATGCATCGACAGTTACAACTGATCAAACCACAAATGCAGATACATCGACAGTTACAACTGATCAAACTACGAATGCAGATGCATCGACAGTTACAACTGATCAAACTACGAATGCAGATGCATCGACAGTTACAACTGATCAAACTACGAATGCTGATGCATCGACATTTACAACTGATCAAACTACAAATGCTGATGCATCGACAGTTACAACTGATCAAACCACAAATGCTGATGCATCGGCAGTTACAACTGATCAAACTACGAATGCTGATGCATCGACTGTTACAACTGATCAAACCACAAATGCTGATACATCGACAGCTACAACTGATCAAACTACGAATGCTGATGCATCGACAGTTACAACTGATCAAACTACAAATGTTGATGCATCGACAGTTACAACTGATCAAACTACGAATGCTGATGCATCGACAGTTACAACTGATCAAACTACAAATGCTGATACATCGACAGTTACAACTAATCAAATTACAAATGCTGATGCATCGACAGTTACAACTGATCAAATTACAAATGCTGATGCATCGACAGTTACAACTGATCAAATTACAAATGCTGATACATCGACAGTTACAACTGATCAAACTACGAATGCTGATGCATCGACAGTTACAACTGATCAAATTACAAATACTGATGCATCGACAGTTACAACTGATCAAACTACGAATGCTGATGCATCGACAGTTACAACTGATCAAACTACGAATGCTGATGCATCGGTAGTTACAACTGATCAAACTACGAATGCTGATGCATCGACTGTTACAACTGATCAAACCACAAATGCTGATACATCGACAGTTACAACTGATCAAACTACGAATGCTGATGCATCGGTAGTTACAACTGATCAAACTACGAATGCTGATGCATCGACTGTTACAACTGATCAAACCACAAATGCTGATACATCGACAGTTACAACTGATCAAACTACGAATGCTGATGCATCGACAGTTACAACTGATCAAACTACAAATGATGATGCATCGACAGTTACAACTGATCAAACTCCGAATGCTGATGCATCGACAGTTACAACTGATCAAACTACGAATGCTGATGCATCGGTAGTTACAACTGATCAAACTACGAATGCTGATGCATCGACTGTTACAACTGATCAAACTACAAATGCTGATACATCGACAGTTACAACTGATCAAACTACGAATGCTGATGCATCGACAGTTACAACTGATCAAACTACAAATGATGATGCATCGACAGTTACAACTGATCAAACTCCGAATGCTGATGCATCGACAGTTACAACTGATCAAATTACAAATGCTGATGCATCGACAGTTACAACTGATCAAATTACAAATGCAGATGCATCGACAGTTACAACTGATCAAATTACAAATACTGATGCATCGACAGTTACAACTGATCAAACTACGAATGATGATGCATCGACAGTTACAACTGATCAAACTACGAATACTGACCATAATACAACAAACGCTATAAGTGAAGGCTATACCACTAGTGTCGGTGTTTCATCTGATACAGTAACGCCTATTGCAAACAATACTTCCTGCTCTTGTATCTGTCCAGATACTTGCGCCACCGACAAAACCCCAAGTACAACAACTAAAGACACAACCGTAAATCCAATTGACGAAGTCACCGCTCCAACAGTACAGAAAAATGATGAAAGACCGTTGTCGGAATCAGGCTATAACGAGCCTTTTATCTTCAAGGAATCGCCATTTATGAAGATCAAGGACCCAAATAACTTCGTTGAGATATTAAATCTTTCAGCCGCCGGTGATTTGAGCGATACGATTGGAATGGCAACCCCCACATCGCTTCAGCTTGACGATTATGGACACAATGTGTCAGATTTGGTGGCTCTCTGTACAATCGATGGGAAGAACTGCAATATGTAAGTATGAATGAGATTTAATTGCATTAAGGAGATGGTGTTGGAAAGAGTCTTTTCAAAAATCCTACTATTGTTTTCCTCATAATCCTTTTTTACCTTCTGTAAAATAAATTGAAATATTTTATCAAATCTAGAAAAATAGAGATATAGAAACGTCCATTAACATTATAAAAAGGGAAGTATAAGTGATTCAGACAAATATTCTTGGACATGTATATACCGGAGTTCACTCATGTATGGCATTATGGAAAACTTGAGTCGTTAAAAGTTTATTCAGTGGAATGTTTGTTCGTTTGTTTCAAGGACCAGCGACCATTGGCTAGAGAGTTACAACAAGTATTATGGCAAATGCTACACCTGGAACAGTGCGATTAACAAACCGGGAGGAGAACGATCCCTTCTAACAACTAATTTTGGATCACGTTATGGTATTTTTTTAATATTATAATACAGTGCACAGTCCGATTTTCCAATTAGGTGATTTATGGTGTAAGTACACTTTCGCCAAATACTTGTACCTCACATCGTTAGTACTCAGGAAAAGCATAGTATTTAGGAGGCAAAATGAAATGCTTTAATTTGTTGTTTATACTTAAAACCCACTTAGGTAACACTAGAGAATGAACTGTATTTTATTTTAATGTACAGTTGTAATAAAAGAAGAATTTATTGATTTCCTATTGTTTTTAAAGATTGGACACTTGGCAAGATATCAAAAACCAGTGTGGCACAAGAGACGACTGACAGCTTTGATAGTTTTCATTATCTAAAAATAATCTACAAATCTACACGTACTATTCTTTTGTTACTGTGTATTCTTTAAAATAAAACTATTTTTTGTGTTGCTACCTACATCATAAGCTAACTTACCAAATTCTCTGTTAGATGCAGTGCACTAAAGCTGAATTAAAAATTACAATTTACTCATTTACTCACTCATCAATTCATTTACCTCTATAGTAAAATTTAAAATGTTTGTGAGTACTTTGAATTTAAAAAATAAGCAATCAAATGACCAAATGGAAACAGTTTATGTAAAAATAGAAACATTTATCCTAACTTTTGTAATGTATAATGTGCAGCAAACCTGTGTCCTTTTGTAATTTAGGGAGTTTCAGCCATGTTAATTTTTCCGAAAATAACATGGCAGAGAAGTATCAAAATATAAGAGGAAACAGATATGATAGCTAAACTACAAAACGAACTAAAATATACAAAAGTTAGGATAAATATAAATGTTTCTATTTTTACATAAACTGTTTCCATTTGGTCATTTGATTGCTTATTTTTTAAATTCGAAGTACTCACAAACATTAAAAATTTTACTGTAGTATCAATATCTGAATAGTCAATACAAAAGAAATCAAATTTTAAGGTGAATATAGTAAAGTGTAAGCTTAATGGATCATTGACCATTTACCTGTCCATAAGAGTGAATGTGGATTTTAGGTTAGATAAATCATTAATACTGCCTTCGACCATAATTTCACCTAATGGCCAGTACTTATGCTTTTTCCATCACATATTAATGGTTGTCCAAAAAAGCACCAAATAATGATTGCTGCGAGGGCAATTATACAGGGTGATCACTAAGTTCTGGGATTTGTCATTTCATCATTTTTCAACCAATTTACTCAAACTTTTCGAGGTAAATGGGAAATGAAATTGTGAGTTGGATAAAACAGTCTCGTCGTAATATGACGTCACAATGGATAATAATTGTTACTGTGGCAACGTGACAAATGGCGTTGCGGGTTAAACAAAATTTGAATTCGTTTATATTTTACTTTATGCAAAAGTGTGTTTAATTAATACCTATTCGGTGGACTTATTTCTGGGATTTTTAAAGTTTTCAAATATTTTTAACTGCAGTTTAAACTAGATTGGTTGAGAAACATTGAAATGGCAGCCCACTTTCCAGAACTTAATGATTACCCTGAATTTAAGCAAAGACATATACTAGTAAAACATGTCTCTAATTTAAGCAAATTAGTAGTACAGTAGAACCTGCTAAGTGGAACATCTCCGTAAGTGGAACACCTCGCAAGTGGAACGCTTTTTCAAAGTCCCGTTATCCCTAAAAACCCATTGACTCAATGTTAATTGAACCTCTGTAAGTGGAACACCTCCAAACTTGAACAGTGAACACCCCATATTGAAAAATTAACCTGCTAAGTGGAACAGTCAATTTTCCATAAATTTCAGTATTGATACTTATGTAAACAAAATTAACCTCCTACAGTGATATCTGGGTATGAAAACAGGTAATAATGTGATAATTAGCAAAATAGGATTTTAATGGATTACCATATAGTCAATTGGATTAACCTCCTGTAGAGATCAACATGTGATGCTACCACTAATTAATTTGATAATTAGCAAATTAGAATTTCATAAGATTATCATTCAGTAAATTGGATTAAGAGATGGACATGTGATGCTCTTGCCTCTTACCTCTTGCCGTTTGTTTCATACTTAATAAGTAAGCTTAAGAATGCCAGTTAAAAAACAAATGAATTATTAGCATTAGGAGCAAGTCTTTAAAACTTAATTGCCTTATCTAAGTGTCTGAGGAGAATGAGGAGGATTGAGAATGTCAGAAAACATTTTTGGCAGAATGAGGAGGATTAAGAATGTCAGATAACTTTTTGAGTAAAACAAATGGATAATTAAGGCTATATAGCTGCCCTGCAATGATCGGAGAATCTTATTTTCAGTGATACATATCAACTCTTAATTTAATCTTGTATGTATGTTAAATCCCCGCGAACCCAAAACCTCCGTAAGTGGAACACCTCCTAAGTGGAACGCTTTTTGGCAGAACGGAAGGTGTTCCACTTACACAGGTTCTACTGTACTAGTATTGGTCGGAAGTATAGTTGTTGGATTATATTTTATAGTTAGTGCCTTATAATTTTCAGGTCTGAGACTCACGTTAAACGTCGAGCAAGATGAATACACAGGCCTTCTCTCCCCAACTTACGGAGTCAGGGTATCAGTGCATGATAACCCCGTCGTTTCGTATCCTGAAAGCGAGGGTTTAACCGTGTCTGTAGGCAATGAGATGCTCATTCGAACCCGCTTGGTAAGTTTCACGAAAATTTGAATTGTTAAATAATATAATATGTTTGTAAATATTTTGAAGAAAACAATAAACTTATAACCGTAACCTTATTTAGTATTATTTAAAGTAATTCGAATAATATCTAAATCAATGCATGCAGTTTCACTAAATATACACGGTTGTATTGAAAACTCAATTAAGTATCAACAATAGAAATCGTAAAAAGTGTTTAGCACACTGTGTAACCTAGGGAAGAACCAGCCCTCTAACTTTCGGGACACCTTGTATTTTAATTGTACGAGTCAGTCTTGGTTTCAATACTTTGCAGAGCAAATACGAACGTCAAACTTATCCATATCCATCAAATTGCATGAACGGAAATGAAAAGTCTGCCACAAAGCCTAATCGTGGAGATTATACAGTACTTGTAAGTAGTTTATTTATATACGACTACAGGAAACAGTTTTAAGAAATATTCAGTGCAAAATATGGACGGGAATTAGTTGGCCGATATGGAATGTTTGATACATGTCAATTATTATTTATTAAATGTGACACTTCTAGTAAAATATTAGTATTTTGCGGTAATTAAAGCTCGGAAAAGAGTACTGGAGAACGGTGTCGCCAGTGATTACTGGAATTTCCAAATACGTTATTTAAAATCTAAAAAGATATGGTTGCAAGACTACTCGAGAAGCGAGCATATGAATGGAGCGAAGTTTTGCTAGATGCCTCATCTTGTTTGGTAATTTGAGATGCCACGTGGTGACAGTGTACGCCAGATGTAAAGCGCATGAAACGAGAGATTCAAAATTCAAGACAGACGGTCATGGAACCAAAAATCTAAAGGAAATAATATTACTAAAATTCATTTGACTCAAAATTACTTCGGTTGAATATTAAATGGTGGATCTGCCGGGTAGGGTGAAGGCGATCGTATTCCAGCAGAACCCGACAGCATGGATATATGAAACATTTCTCAATGACACACCTGTGTATACATGAATAACACGCATCCGTAGTTTAGAAAAATTAAGATGTATAAACGGTATAGGGCGATTTTATTTTCCAGGGATGCATGATGGATTGTCTAGAGGCGAAGCTTTTTGAAAGATGTAAATGTTTCGATAGAATAGTGGACGAAGACGAGCACAGGTGCAGCTATTTCAACAGAACGGAAGGTGATAAATAGAATACAATTTTCAGGCCAGTTGTTTCCATCTCAAAACCATCATTTAAGACTCAAAGAAGGTTAGGTCCGTAGCCAGCCCTTCCCCTCATGGTCTACGATTCTTTCAAAATCATGTAGTCTTTCATTATTTTGAGCACCTTTCAAGGAATTTTCGGCCAAAACTGTCAAATTTAACGGAAGGTGATAAATAGAATACAAGAGATTTTGGGCAAAAACTGTAAAATTCAACCCCCTTCCCACTGGAATTTTTTAATCCCCTTGGCACAAACTAGCTACGGGCTTGGGGGAGTTACCTCATTTTAATGCATTTGGAGATTATTTATTAATCTATTGTACCTCAAACAAATCTAAGTTGTTTCATTGGTAGTCTTTTTAAATTGCAGAACTATGTCGTCAGAAAGTTTACTATGATTACAACACCGGCAAACTCGACTGCAATTGCCCGGCGAAATGCAGGTATGGTAAATTGAATTACGTAGCATTCGTAAATGCAACTGCCGACTGAAGGTTTAACCTACTACTTTATGGTCAAATCATTTAAATATGAAATTACTATATAAATGGGGTGTGCTGCTGTTATAAGATAATATTTTACTTTTGATTTTACTAAAACAACATTTTCCCTCACAAATCTCCATTTAACCATTCCCTTGTAACTTCTGGTCTTCGTATTTTTTCAGTGATTTTCTCACTGCATTTTCTTGTAAATTATGCTTCAATTTTTATAGAGAAAGTAAGTATGACATTTCGACGTCTGTTTCTTCGTGGCCAAGCCAGCATCATGATTATTATCTGCTCGAACGACTAAAAGGAGGGAACGATATTACACTGGACGAAATCAAGTAAGAACAAACAAAAGTAGAACATTTTCACTCTACTATACCTCACTCCTATAAATGCATAAGATATATTGTTTGTCTAATTGGATTGTTTAGTATATTTTTGAAAGTACCTTATCAACATCTAACAGTCATCCGATAAACCATTCATAAGGAACAGACACATAAAATCAAAAATGCTTGGATTAGCAGGTATTCATATATCAAGTTTTCGATGTGAGTCTATGGGGCAAAGCAAACTGGGGACCTATGCTTAGAAAGGTGTTCGCGTTGAGAGGAGCTCATATTACAAGATGTCCATATATATATATATATATATGTGAGTCTCTGGGACATGGGACCAAAATGGGGACCAACGCTAGGAAAAGCTTTTACATTAAGAGGTGTTCAGATTAGCGAGTTGTTCACGTATCAAGTTTTCTAATATGTGAGTTTATCGGACATACCAAAATGGGAATCAATGCTTGGAAAAGTTTTCACATTAAGAGGTGTTCAGATTAGCGAGTTGTTCACGTATCAAGTTTTCTAATATGTGAGTTTATCGGACATACCAAAATGGGAATCAATGCTAGGAAAAGTTTTCACATTAAGAGGTGTTCAGATTAGAGAGATGTTCACGTATCAAGTTTTCTAATATGTGAGTTTATCAGACATACCTAAATGGGGACCAATGCTAGGAAAAGTGTCCACATTAAGAGGTGTTCAGATTAGAGAGTTGTTCACGTATCAAGTTCTCTTGATATGCGAGCCTATCGGACAAACCAAAATAGAGACCAATGCACGGATAGGTGTTCACATTGAGGGGTGTTCAGATTAGAGAGTTGTTTTGATATTCAGGTTTTACTGTAGTTTAATGGATTTTCAAATGATCATCAATAACATTGCATTTTTACAGAAACAATATACTTCGGGTGCATATCTACTTTGACGATTTCAACGAAGAAACGGTGAAAGAAGTGCCAGTGTATACGGTAAAGATATTTACTAATTTGTTGTTTCTTTATTATTCAGCCATTAATATGATTTGACCATTCACATTATTACTGTAGTTTTATTATATAATGAAAGGCGCATTCGTAAAATAAGGGTAAAATGTTGGAAAAAATCTACTAGAACTATTGGAAGAATTTTTGTTTATGACCAGAATTTTCTTATGAACAGTAAAACAGTACATCATTGACAAATACACGTAGAATTTTTAAATTGCATTAGAATGAGAAATGAAAGTTTAAAAATTGAAAAAATGCTTAACCTTATTCTACTTATTCATGCTAAAAACCTTTTAATTTGTCTTTGGAAAGACCATAGGCCAAAGAATGATTACTCAGTCTAAAACTCATGATCAATTTCTCAACCGAGATACTCATGGATCGTCAATTCTATAGTGCCGAAAAAGTATTACCTTCTCACAAAGCATCCACTATATTGCAAGTAATTGGCTAGAAACTCGAGTAAAAACAATAAAGATGATTTTTGGAATTATAATACATGGTGACCCGAAGTAGGTTTACAGTTTATAGAAAGAGGTAAATGAACAACTGTAAATCTACTTTTTTGGGCCACTCAGTATAGCAGAGATCAACTTACTGTTGTCAAAAGATATGTTTGCTATTATCTATTTTTATTGAGTTAATTTGAAAAGATTGATCAGGATATGTTTTTCATCACTGGTAAACGTATAAAGGGGAGACAGTTATATACAGGGTGGTAAAAAAAACGGCAACCCTAATTTTTCCTCATATCTTTGTCATTTTTAGAAATCTTGCCCTGATATTTGGCACACGTGTACATCATTCAATTTCATACTAGACTGTGTTATTTCATGAACATTGGACCGATAGTCGCAATGTTACAGCACTTTAAACAAGGTGCCCCAGTTTTCCAATATTGTGCTGTAGGCAAACCTGCACACGTTTTCCAAACCTAACAATGACATAACAGCATTCCTCAGCAAGTATGGCTTGAATGACACATGTGATCTTTATTTTGAGGTCAAATGTCTTTCTGGTGTTATTACCCTACACTCTATCTTTGGGGTATCAACACTGGTAAAGATTAAATGGGGCCATATCTGGGCTATGGGGTGCCCATTCATTGTCTGTTGTAATGCTGATAATGTGGTCATTGAAGTGGTCCCAAAGCCATTATTGTGCATCATTTGGTGTATGAGGTATGGTACTGTCTTGTTGGAACCACTGTTGCTGCCTTTCAACCTCCCTGGGTTCACCTAAAGTCCCTAAGAACTCCACGGGAATCACAAAATAGAGTTTGATGTTGACAGTTATTGCATATCTGTTAGCATCATCAAAGGTAAAGGACCCTATCTTCTGAGAACACACTAAACTGTGCATCTGTCTGTGTGGAGGTGCCTCTCCACTACTTCATAAAGTGCTTGGCTCCCCCAAAATACATAAATGTTAGAGTTTATCAGGGAGTTATTCCTTAGAATGACAAAGATATTAGGAAAAGCTAGGGTTGCCGTTTTTTTGACCACCCTGTATTATAAGCCTTGTGAAAACCATTGCCATATCACAATATGCTTTCCTATTTCAGCTGAGTGGCCTATTGAGTAACATTGGCGGCACTATGGGATTATTTATTGGACTCTCTTTATGTACAGTCGGAGAGTTTTTGGAACTGATATTGGAAATAATTATTTTATTCTGTAAGAAATGCTCAAGGATGTTACAAAATAACAGAGTAAACACTCTATAAAACTAGGAATGTCTTCTTCACTCACACACTCGTTTGACAGTACCGTCAATAGGATATAGTTACTTAGGTCCAAAGCCTTCTATATAGAGACTCGAGTAAGGATATACAAGGGGCGATCCATATATTCAGATAAATATAAATAGAATATATGGTGCGGCCCCTTGTATATAGGCTCTTTTATATTGATTATGTTAAATACGTTCTGACAATTTTAAATCTGCATATAAAGAACGCAAGTAACATTGTAACAACGTTTTTGATAAATAAATACATGCATATACATAAGGGTTATGTATTGGGAGGTTTTGGATACAGGTTTTATCCCAAGGGAAATATGTGTATATCCAGAGGGACCGCAGGGACCGAGGGATATACACATATTTCCCGAGGGATAAACCCTGTATCCAAAACCGATCGTACATAACAGATGTATTTCATACCTACTGATGTTCAAGGTACGTCATATACCTTATCCAAAAATTGAAAAATGAAATTTGAAAAACAATTTTGAAAAAAATGTGAAAAAATTTTGAAAAAGAATGTGAAAAAAAAATTTGGAAAAATGGGGAAAAATTCAAAAAAAAAATTCAAAAAAAAGATTTTGAAAAAAAATTTCAGGAGCGGGACCGGGATGGATACAGCGTGTATCCATCCCGCCCCGGGCCTTGGCTAGATACAGTATATATTCCCGCTCGTTATGTACCTAGAACTTCAGTAGGTATGAAATACATATTTATATTTATAAATTAAAGTTTATCTTGAACGATTGCAATGACTTCATATTCGCATGACATCTATATTATAGTTTGATCTACTTTCCTGTTCACCAAAGGAGAAGACGACGCTCTCTTTTAAGAGTGCGAAGTCGAACGAATGCAAAGGGAAGCGCGTTGCGCAATTTTAAAAAACACCCTATCCGCAACCCTCCCACTTATAATTTATATAAAGAATACAAGCCATATGTACATGTATGCCATATCCCAACCATATCATAATATCTTTGTTTTAATTCTGTTTGCATCGATATTATAATTATTTAGTTGTTTTTTTTGTTTTGTTTTATAAATTTATTTCTATTATTCATTAGCATACAAATCAATATTTCAAAATGCAATATTTCAAAAACTTTAAATACATATTCTCAATCAACAATGTTTCTAACATATTTTTCATATTCAAACATTACAGATATATTTTCTCTCTCATTCTTTGAAAACTTAAAGTCATGTATAGTTTTCTTTATTACAAGTGACTTGTATAATAACTTTTGATCTAATATTCCTATCCCTATTTTCTCATTATCATTCAAAGCTACATCTTTCCAAATATTTTTGATTGCATTACAATGTATAAAAAAAGTGTTCAATATTATCAACTTCGTTACATAGTTTACATAAATCAGATTGTTCTATGTTATATTTTTTTAGTAAACCACCATGTGGATATATACCATGGAAGATTTTCCATTGGATACTTATAAGACCAGTGTCTGACGTACATTTAAATAGCTGATTCCAAATGTCTGTACCAATAGTCAAATCATTAAATTGTACATCACACTGCCTTTCTTTTACAAGCTTATTCCTGGTTTTCTGTGCTGTTAATTTTTCAATTTCTATCCCTCAAAATACTTGTGTTTTATTGGGTTTTATATAACCATACATATGAATTCTCCCTTGATTTAAACAAGCTCTTAAAATGTTATATTGCATTAAAGTTTCAGTATTTTTTCCTATTAATTCAGAAATTACCTCATATGGTTTTAAGTGTCCATTCACAACAACATCTGATATGTAGATTAAACCCTTTTCTATCCACTTGTGAAAGTACAAGGGATATCTACTTAATACAATATTTCTGTTATTCCATATTATAGATTCATCCGTATAATTGCTATTCTCAAGCCATGTAAATAATAATTTTTTATAGAAAATGCTCAAATGAGCAATACCTTTCAACTGATCAGCACTTATATTGCTGTTGAGAACACTAAACTTTTTACCTAATTTTCCATACATATACTCTGGTATAGCTCTCCAGTGGCCATCGTTAATCTTTTAATCCATTGAGTCATGTATGCAATTTGTAAGTCTTTACAGTTAATCATTTTTAAACCACCACAATCATAACCTTGTAATAAAATATATCTTTTTACTTTATCAGGCACCTTTTTACAGTCCTCCTCTTTGAATTTTCCTTTTGCCCATAAGAACTTGAACATCATGGTGTTAATTCTATTTAACAATTTATCTGGTAAAATAAATGATTGCATTAAATACGAAAATTGAGATAGCAAAAGTGATTTAACAATAAAGTGACAAGTTTACCCATAACAGATAAACTTCTGCCATTCCATGATTTCATGATATTTTCACACTTAATAAATTTTGGTTCAAAATTAACATAATTTTCAACAACACTTGTTGAAGGACTAAAGGTAATTCCTAAAATCTGTATTCTGGATATAGTTTCCATTTAATTTCACCAAGATTGTCCTTTCGATTTTTCCACTTACCTAGCCACAAAGCTTCGGTCTTTCTAATTATTTAGTTAAATCGTCATTAGCCCAAAACAAAGTTGTTGGTTATCTCTCGAGAAAAGGTAAATTGAAAAACGAGTGTAAATTTTCAATTAACACTCAAACACGAACGTTCGCGTTCGCTAAATTAGCCTACTCTTTTACGCGGTCGTATTTTTAATGCATTGCAATAAATTTAAAAAAGTGAAAAGAATCTCCATTTCTACACCAGTTTCATCACGTAGGATGTACTATTTGTGCTGAAATGTGAAGTAAGTATGTAGTATGTATGAAAGAAAAGTATATTGTGGATCGAATGTTATCATGTTTAGCTTAGATTTTTCTCATCAAATGATAATAATCTATTATCGCCAAATATTGAATCACAGGGGCTTGTCTCGAGGCGTCGGGCAAGCCCTCCGATGAGTCTACTGCTTATTAATAGTAAAAAGGGTGGTCGGTTTTGATGCTACCTGAAATTTGTAGAAAATGATTGTTAGATATATCAAGTAAAAATATATGGAATCCTTTCAATAATCGACATGCTGATTCAAACAACACTAAAGAGTAAACTTACCTAATATGGTAGCAATCCATCCACTTGCTGAGAAATCTGAATAATTTGTTAAGAAGTGATTACACTGCAAATACCGAATTTTTTGGAAGCCAAATTATTACCTCCAGAGTCGATTTCTTCCCCAAGACACGTCCACTGTTAAAAGTTGGTAGTTCCTAGAGTTCTTTGTTTCCTTAGGTTCATTCCCGTATGTTATTTTTAACGAAGGACAGCCTATAACGACTGCTATACGCAAAAAGATGCATGAAATTAAGTTTCGAAACTGAAAGTTGAAAAATGGCGACTTTCCCGTGTTCTATGCGCATGCGCAGCGCATGTGCAAAAATGAAAGTACTTCATTCCCACAATTCAGAAGGATTCGAATTACTTTTCGGCAGTTGGTTCGGTGATACTAAATGAAAGATTATTGCCAAGGAATGGAAAACGTATTTCGAAGATGAGAGTTATTTGTTTTATCACTAAAGGAAAATATTTCCGCAATATTAGGTGCATCATGGGAAGGGACTGCTGTGAAATAATGAACGCAAGTGACATCTATCTAAAAATATATGTGTAGTTATTGGGCATGCGTTCATATAATATGAACTAATAAAATTGCTGGATTGAACGCACCTGCGCATAGAACACGGAAAAGTCGCCATTTTTCAACTTTCAGTTTCGAAACTTAATTTCATGCATCTTTTTGCGTATAGCAGTCGTTATAGGCTGTCCTTCGTTAAAAATAACATACGGGAATGAACCTAAGGAAACAAAGAACTCTAGGAACTACCAATTTTTAACAGTGGACGTGTCTTGGGGAAGAAATCGACTCTGGAGGTAATAATTTGGCTTCCAAAAAATTCGGTACTTGCAGTGTAATCACTTCTTAACAAATTATTCAGATTTCTCAGCAACAAGTGGATGGATTGCTACCATTTTAGGTAAGTTTACTCTTTAGTGTTGTTTGAATCAGCATGTCGATTATTGAAAGGATTCCATATATTTTTACTTGATATATCTAACAATCATTTTCTACAAATTTCAGGTAGCATCAAAACCGACCACCCTTTTTACTATTAATAAGCAGTAGACTCATCGGAGGGCTTGCCCGACGCCTCGAGACAAGCCCCTGTGTATTGAATATACATTACAACATTTATGACAGGTGAATTTGCTGAAGTGAGAATTTGTCTGAACAACAACCATTTCCCTTAAATAAAATTTTTTTTCAAGAGCACATTGTGCAAGTAATGGAAAATTAATTTAAGTAGTCTAATGGAAAGACAATTGAATTACACAACCTGGGTGGAGTCTAGAGCTACATGTATTTATTTTGGATTTATTTTTCTGACCTATCCAGAAAGTGGAAAAACAAAAAATCTAAAGGGATATTAACAAAAAAGCCATTCTAGAATTTTGCCCTTCAATGTTCCAAATGAATGAATTTCACTTGTCTCATGATTTTGCTCTTGCGATTGATTGGCATAGGTAAATCTTAAAATTCCAGCAAACTGGCAAAAATTAATTATATGGACCAAAATTAAGCAAATTTGGCAAAATTTAAGCAAATTTGGCAAAGGCTAAGCAAATAATATAATAAACATAATAAAAAAGTTTTTACCAATTACACCGTTAGGTGGCTCCAAAAAAAAATTCGAACCCCCTCCTGTCAAATCCTGGCTACGCCAATGCATGGTGTCCCAAAAGTTCATGTGCTCTAGTGGCCAGATGGTGATAAGCTGATATCCATATTGGGGCTCTCACCAGGAAATATTTATGTTGTGGTGCAAACATCTTCAGCATTACCGTTCAGTCGTGATAAATCATATTTATCCCATTGAACAAAGTTCAGAGGGATATAGGGAACACATCCGTCTGTATAGAAGAAATACATGCACGTCATTTTTCGATTTTTGTTGTAACTGGAAAAGTAGTGGAGCGATTTTGTTCATATTTGGTATGTGAATACTTTAAGCATGGCACAATGTCTGATAATATTTTGGGTAGTATGCGGCCATTTTGAAAAATGGCCGCCATTTTTACGTGTGTTATTTAACATTTTCTACTGGAGCTCAAAAAGTAGTGGAGTGATTTTATTCATATTTGTGTTACCCATGTTTTAATACATCACCCTTTAATGGTTTAAAACATTAGCCTTTAAATGCAAGCAAGCCAGTCAATTTTATTGTACAGTTCAATAGCCCAGTGAATTCAAGGCAATCAAGCCAATTATCTTTTCTTTACCTTATGCCTTGGTCACATTTGCTCCGGCCGATTGAGTATTTTGTTCAAAATTGAATACTATATTGAACAAAACACTCAATCGGGCGGGCGCGGGCCGATGAATCGGAGCAAATGTGACCAAGGCATTAGCTGTACATGTTTGGTATCACTCTGGATAAGGCTGGCAAAGTGGTTACTTTTTGGGCTGCATTTTTGTACATTTGGTTTTACTTGCTGATTTTATACACAGGTACAATTTTATAATTTATTACACATCTCCAAATTGTTTTACATATTCCTATTGGCTTTACATGGGTCACATTTGGTATGTGAATACTTAAAGCATGGCACAATGTCTAATGACATTTTTGGTAGCAGGCGGCCATTTTTCAAAATGGTCGCCATTTTTACGTGTGCTATTAAACATTTTTTACTATAACTCAAAAAGTAGTACAGCGATATTGTTCATATTTTATATGTGAATACTATAAACATGGCACACTGTCTAATGACACTTTGGGTAATAGGCGGCCATTTTAAAAAATGGCTGTCATTTCTACATTTTTTAATATAACTCGAAAAGTATAAGAGCGATTTTGTATATATTTTATTTGTGAATTCTTTAAGACTGGCACATTGGCAAAACTGCCCTAATTCACGTCACCATACTAGTCAATGGGCAAAAGGGCAAACGCCTGACTTTTTATCTCGAGTTATAGATTTATGTGGCCTCACTGGCCTATCTGAGGTTCTAAGCTATGTCTAAGCTACATCTTGACACTAAACTCAATAGGGGCCAATCATCTACTTTTTGAAATAATTGGTCAATTGTGACACTACCCCCTCTCTCTGCAGACACAAATTGAAATTCACAAAAATGAAGGCAAAATTAATACGCCACTTGACTCGAAATTTTCCTTCAGATAACCCAAATAAACGCATTTTCAGAAGAAATGGCATGTTGCCATTGCAAAAAGATTACAACTGTGCCTACATACTAGCTTACTGACTCGTCATGATCACAATTGTGTTGGGACTACATTTATTTTTGAATACTACTTTTTTCTATTCAGCGGAAGTGACGTATTAGGGCATTTTGGCCTAATAGCCACATGGTTGGATGATTTCTGGCTTTAAATTGCGTTTTTCCAATTTACTAGAGTTTTTAAAGTAGTTTTGTGCAGTTTAAGAATATTCTGACAGCAATTATGAAAAATATGGCTACTTCATTACCCCTGGGGTCATTTTTCCAAGAACCCAATGGTTTTCCTTTAAATTTGACTAGTTTTTCATTTACATCATGAAATCCACTGTCTGATGGTGACATTTTTCAGTATCGTGTCAAGAAATTGAGTATTTTATTGCAAATTGCGATTTTTAGCCAAAATCACTGAACCGTGAACCAGAAAATTGGACAAATTTGGCCCACTTTTTGGCAAAATCTTATTAAAATCATCACTTTTTCATACTTTATTCCATTCAACAACCTCCTGATTTGAAAAATGTTGACAAATTTGATCAGTTTTGACTCTGGCCTAGAGAATTGGGACTTTTGAGATATTTTTTAGCTCGAATGTAGTCATTCAGAGTGAACAAATACATCAAAAATTGACACTTAACTCACCAATTTCTGACTGCACCCCCGATATGTACCTTCTTTCTATACTGGAAACCATAAGATGGAAAATTCAATCTTTATGATGAATAGCAACTCGTTGGCTTCCCCATTTACGACAACAAATGACATTTAGGGGTCACTAAGGACAAAATTGTAGCCAAATATCGTCAAAATCAGTGGTTTTTGGGGTAAAAAGCGAAAACTGCTGATTCAGCAAAAACATTAAATTTGTTCATGAAAATTCCCCTTTTTGCCTCCGTCCAAAATATGTTTCACACTAATAAACTTCAATTCTGGGCGATTCTGAGTAGTTTTAAAAAATTTTGGTCACTTTCACATGTGACTAATAGGCAAAACTGCCCTAATTCACGTCACCATACTAGTCAATGGGCAAAAGGGCAAACGCCTGACTTTTTATCTCAAGTTATAGATTTATGTGGCCTCACTGGCTACCCTTTGTATTCGTTTGACTTCACTTCTTAAAAGAGAGCTTCGTCTTCACTCTTTCAAACTAAAATAAACCTGTGAACTCACCGCGCCAATCAGTGTTCGTCGGCCAAATTTGACCGACGTTCTATATATGGTCATTCCTTCTGACGTCATCACTGAGCCCGGAATTGACCAATGACATGCGCATATTTAATTAGAACGCAATTGGCGTATGTTTCTTCAAGCTCGCTGACTGGTGTAAGAAAGGTCAGCGCGCAGGTCAAAAGTAATTTATTACCCAAACTGTCACCGGTACCCGTCATGGGGGCGGGGCTACTAAACTGTAATATGGTCTCTACTAGGCAGAGTGTAGTTTAACTAGACTCTGCACGCAGGGTACTCACTGGCCTATCTGAGGTTCTAAAGCTATGTCTAAGCTACATCTTGACACTAAACTCAATAGGGGCCAATCATCTACTTTTTGAAATAATTGGTCAATTGTGACACTACCCCCTCTCTCTGCAGACAGAAATTGAAATTCACAAAAATGAAGGCAAAATTAATACGCCACTTGACTCGAAATTTTCCTTCAGATAACCCAAATAAACGCATTTTCAGAAGAAATGGCATGTTGCCATTGCAAAAAGATTACAACTGTGCCTACATACTAGCTTACTGACTCGTCATGATCACAATTGTGTTGGGACTACATTTATTTTTGAATACTACTTTTTTCTATTCAGCGGAAGTGACGTATTAGGGCATTGTCTAATAAAACTTTGGGGAATAGTCGGCCATTTTGAAAAATGGCCACCATTTTTATGTGTGTTATTTTACATTTTTTATTATAACTCAAAAAGTAGCAGAGCGATTTTTTCATATTTGATGTGTGAATACTCATAAGGATTGCATACTGTCTCATGACATTTTGGGTAGTAGCCGGCCATTTTAAAAAATGACCACCATTTACATGTACGTGTGTGTGATTTTTAAAAATTTTGTATGTGGCTACTTAAAAGCATATTACTTCTTCTGAAGACAACCTGGCTAGCGAGCAAACATTTTGAAAATGGTGGCCTTTCTTATGTGTGCTATTTTATGATATTTGGCATTTACTATATATTCTGTTTGTAGAAATGCCAGCCATTTCTGTTCGATGGGATTCGCTACGCTTTGGCGTTGCCGTTGTTCTGGTTATGTTATATTTTATCCTTTTTACCTGCTATTATTGTATATTCAGTCAAGTTTAGACTATGGAAGCAATCATGATTTGCCAATAGGGTGTGGTGGGAGCTAAATAGAGTGTGGTGCTGTGCCACAGTCTAAAAGCCTGGAGAGAGCCCTACATATGTTACTGCTTCATTTAATGTCTTTATTTACATCAAGTTACAAGACACACGTAAATGGTGTTCAGCAGTGCGTGATCGGCGAAGGGCAGATGTTATTGCCTTGTAAAGCATTGTTTTGAGAAAATTACAGGGCCATAGGTTCAGTGTTTACTATTTTATGGAAAAGAGTGCATGAACTTTCAGGACACCCTGTATATAGTTGAGATGTTTTTTGCTTTTGAGTCAGAGAATGGCGCAGCTAGGTTTGATTATCAGAGAGAGTGGTACTGCGCCTGGAGGTTCTTATAGCCTAGTGAGAACCACGCTGCGTTAGTAATTTTTTAACTATGATCATCAGTTACTGAATCAAATCATGGCATCCTTGGAACATAGGCCTGGGCACATTTTTTTATTTTAATGTATGCGTATTTAATGTCATAAATAATTTTGCCATTTTAAAGCTTTCTACCTGACATTTTATTAGAAATGGAGAAAGAAAATGATGAAAATGACACGGTCAATAAGCCTACAAAGCAAGAGGATGTGGAACCGACGGCAACCATGACAAACCACAGAAATGAGTCACCAGATGTGGATTCTAAAGACAACAGGAGAGGAATTCCAATTGACAAAGGATGGGGCTGGGTCTGCGTGTTTGGTAAGAACTTTCACCAGAAGTGGTGACAAATTGTTATTGTCTCTAACTTTTTTGTGGATGATGTTCGGCAGTTGGCGTTTAGCGGTCAGTGCCTGTTACAAATGGCAGGTTGTAGCATTTTGCATGTTAATTCAAAATTGTCTGTTTTTGTGACTAGCAGTTGGTGTCAGTTTTGGCATTTTCCTCAAGCATCTATTACGAATTTTTACTCTTTTTATTATTGCAATCAGAAATCAACTTGTTATAATTTGTCATGGCAATGTCTTGTTCTATCAAGAGCATAGCAAGGATCCAAAAATTTGTGAGGCAATTTTGAATTAGTGTGGCAATTTTGAATTAGAGAGGCAATTTTAAATTGATGAGGCAATTTTGAATTAGTGAGGCAATTTTGAATAAGTGAGGCAATTTGAATTGATGAGGCAATTTTGAATTAGAGAGGCAATTTTAAATTGATGAGGCAATTTTGAATTAGTGAGGCACTTTTGAATTAGTGAGGCAATTTTGAATTGATGAGGTAATTTTGAATTAGTGAGGCAATTTTGAATTAGTGAGGCAATTTTGAATTGGTGAGGCAATTTTGAATTGGTGAGGCAATTTTGAATTGGTGAGGCAATTTTGAATTAGTGAGGCAATTTTGAATTAGTGAGGCAATTTTGAATTAGTGAGGCAATTTTGAATTGGTGAGGCAATTTGGAATTGGTGAGGCAATTTTGAATTAGCGAGGCAATTTTGAGTAAAAACTCTACCACAGATTTTATTTCCAAAGTTTCAATTAAAAAATGTGTCTGAATGAATATTTTTCTGTACTACTTTGGCAAGGCAGTTGTCTTTGGCGAGGCAGTTGTCTTTGGCGAGGCAGTTGTCTTTGGCGAGGCAGTTGTCTTTGACGAGGCAGTTGTCTTTGCCTCGCCTGCCTAATGGTACTCCCTTGTGACACCATCAAAAAGAATTTTCCCCAAGATGGCCGTCACTTTAAAAATGGTGGGAATTCTTCATTAACATTAAAACATTTTATTTATTAATTTTCAGCTTGTTTTATGATGCACGTTATAATCGTCGGAATTGGAAAATCTTTTGGAATTCTGTTTATCCCGTTTGCTGAAAAGTTCGGGAGTTCGTCGAGGGAGACTGCCTGGATCACCGCTTTGATGGCTTTCGTGGCACTCTCAGGAGGTAAGATTTCCTTTACCTTGTTGATTTTTTAATACTGAACATTGGTAGGTGTTCACTTTAGAAAAGGTAATTTATACAGAAGTCAGAAGAGTATGTGCGGATATTAGAGAGATTTCGCACCTAGTGAAAGTACAACATATAACGTATACTTATACTTATAGGTAAAAGTACAAGGTGTTTCATAATGTGAGCTTTTCGTCAGGAAAAATCTTCTCGGACTGTAATAAATACAGGTCAAAGGGATGCCATTTGTAGCATGTTTAGTTGATCCAAATGTGTTTGTCTAGAATAAAATAGGCTCATATATAGTACATATGTTATAGACCCATCTCTTCTCAAATTGACTTTTTGGAGATGCTCGTTATGAAACACCCTGTATGTCATATGTTGAGCTACTGAATGGGTCGTTTCCAGGAATTGCTAGAACCTACTGGTTTGATTGGTGTTTCAAATTGATGGTTAAATTATTTAATTGGATACTGTTCCCACTCAGCCGATTAATTCTAAAAAATGCTTGCGGTCAATTGTTCCACACACATGTAGGCAAATCTTTATTCGGAGATCCAACTGTATACGTTATCATCTACGTAAATATACCGTTTTGTAAGTTCATTGAACTTATACTGATCATGAAAACATTGAAATAATCAACTTGTTTATGTAATGACTCACTTTAAAAAATCATGACTCCCTTTAAAGGATCGTGTTTATAATACACTACAACTACAAGGACACGGAAGCAAGCATTTAATTATAATGTGCATAATCTACACGTGCAGATGACAGTGCATTTATAGTCTCTAGTTGATGGAGCTTTTCTATAACGGGAATCGTTATGTTCCATTAAGTACAATTTAAAATTGATTTAAGTAAATATAATAGTTCGACATGACCCTTTAAACTATACGTATACGTATAAGTTGTACTTTCACTTATGTGCGAAATCTCTCTATTACTAGAGTATAGTGTATTACTAGAGACGAGGGGTGTTCATTAAAGGGGGCCATTCGATTCAACGATCATCGACCAGTGTCAAAATATGTTTAAGTTTGGATATAATATATATTTTTATTATCTCCAAAGAAACCACCGGGATGAACATTATTTCGGCTGATATTCCTCTTGAAACGTGGTGAATCTTCAAAATCTAAAAGTGGGACTCCCTTTATAGAAGCTTTGTTCTGAATTTACATTTCTTAATGCTGAAATTGAGAGTTTATCCATACATTTTAAGAAAATAGGTAGTCAACAACGATGTTAAGCCAAATATTGACCTGATAGCTCAGAAAAAATAAAAAAATTCGAATTTTCTCTCTACACTCCTTGTTGCCCCTTTAAGACAGAGAGGTGTGCATTAAGACAGGTTTTACTGTAATGCTAGTGACATACTGTGTATACCCTAACACCTCTCTAATTCGAACACATTTTTTTCGTGATAGCAAATCTGATATCTTTCATTGACTCAGATATTTAAAAAACCTTGAAATATGAACACCTACTAATCTGAACACTTTTAGCTTGTCCTAGTGGTGTTTAGATTAGACAGGTTTTATTGTTAGTACCTCAGTATAAATACTCGTATCTGATTGGTCAATTATCGGTAAACATTTCTGTCTGTACCCCACCTGTGCATCATGGGATATCATATTATTGACCGCGTATGTTATTGTACTACACTTGTGAATTATGGAAAATATGATGTCATAATGTTTACAGAAAAAACATGGTAGAGAGACATTTTGTAAACGTTGATGAAAGTGATATTTTGACTTTGCTAGACGACCAGTATAGCAATATACAAAAAGAAACGTAAAATTAACATTAATTTTCTAGTGAGTATGCAGTGATGTGCAGAAAACAGAGAGTTTAGCTTCCACTGTCTTAAGATTTTCTTAAAAAATTATTGCTGACGTGGTTCGGAGAAAAGATTGTAAAATGAAGCCATGATTGATGATTGTCTTCTATATGTGTATTATTAGTTTCTTCTGACTAACCAATCAATTGTAGACCTCTCCATTCGATCAACTGTCAAAATCATATACCTCAACTGTAAACCTTGAAACTACTGTTGACCTCGACCTTCGTTCTCTGTCAACAATAGTGTCTCGGTTTACAGTCTCGGTATACAATTTTGCCGGATGACCTCTGGAGAGGTCAACAATTGTAAACTGTATTTCGGTAGTTGTGTTGATAACATACAAAAAAGTTTTGATTAAAAAACAACAATAATGTTATGGCAATTAACATTAGGTAGTATATTAAAATATTCATTAGTTTTTGTCAATTTTAATGGGTTTAGGAAATAGCAGCGTGAACAAAAGAAAAGTTGAATGTGAGATATACATGTGGATATAAATGCACTAACCATATTATAAGTACTTAAATAAGAGGGGGAGAAACCCCAGGGTTCAAAGATGACATACGCTTATAATGTAAATCTGTATTGAGATGACATCGTCGCTGATTGGTTTAGCGAGTCAATCGTTGATTGGTTTAAAACTAGGTCAACTTGAAAACTTTGAAAACCAAGATGGAGGGTACATTTTCGACAAAAGGAGGTGCGCGAAGGAGGAAATCGTATGTCATCAATTGAATCATGGGGTTTTCCCTCCTCTTTACTTAAATGATGTCTCTATCACCCTTCAGGCTACCATCCAATCACATCAATCACATGCCCAGCATCAAAAATCACTGCATCTATTTTCCCTCCTGTAACATCTTTTATCTCTATGAACTGTTTCCCACGCGAAGCCCCCCCCCCCTCCACAACCCCTAAACTACTGTTAACATTGCTCCTTATTTTATATTCAAAAGCGCATCATTGTCTTCTACAATGCCATGCATGCATTTGGTGATTGAAGATAATTTTGTAAATGTAACTACTGATGATAATTGATAAATAAATAAATTTAAAAAAAAACCTAGATCTCCAAGTATTATATTTATTGCACAGTCCTTTATCAAGATGGCCTGCTTCCGGTAGCAGATTTTCATATGTGTGCAGTTAGCTCATAATCTCTAGTTTAAAAAGTTATTCATATTTATTGAGCGTCATAAGGAAGTAATAAATTAACAGTTTTAGTGTCTCACTTTTGTAAAGAACACATCTCAATACATCGCTGTTACAAAACTGCTAGCATTCACTAGGGCAGAGCATTTGTACTGAAAGGAGCGTTTTCAGTACAAATATGTACTGAAAAATGTACTAGTTTTGTTTCAGTACAAATTTAAGTATATTTTTGTACTGAAAAATGCACTGAATTTTTTTCAGTACAAATTCATGTACTGAAAAATATACTGAATTTTAAGTACAAATTTAAGTATAAATATGTACTGAAAAATGTACTGAATTTTAAGGACAAATTTAAGTGCAAAAATATACTGAAAAATGCACTGAAAATTTAAGGATAAATTTAAGTACAAATATATACTGAAAAATGTACTGAAATTTAAGTGCAAAAGTCAGTATAAAAATGTACTGAAAAATATACTGAAATTTAAGGATAATTTTAAGTATAAATATATGCAATGAGAAATATTTGTGCCCAATAATGGAAATAAGAGAAAACGTAAATGTAAGGCATACTTTATAAACTCTAAATCACTCAAAAAGTTCTTAGAATGGTGAAAAAGTGCATGATTTTAAAAGAATTTTTGGCCGGGGGGGGGGGGGGGGGGAGGGGTTCACTTGGACCCCTGAAACCCCCCCCCCCCCCAACAGGAATGCTATTACATTATGAAATTATTTTGGATGCTTCCTTTACAGCAGCCTTCAACCAAACTTAAAATAGTCTCTCTGTAATCAGGTTTGTTTTGCCTTGTCAAAATATTTTGTTTTGTTAGTGGATTAATAAAGTTTCTTTAGACACATCCTTTAAAGCAGACTCTAATCAAACTGGAGAGGCTAGGTTTACTGTAATCAAGTGATTTCCTTTTTAGAAGTTATGTTTATGGATTTATTAAAAACGGCCTAAATCACTCAAAAAGTTCTTAGAATGGTGAAAAAGTGCATGATTTTAAAAGAATTTTTGGCCGGGGGGGGGGGGGAGTTCGCTTGGACCCCTGAACTGTAATCAGGTTTGTTTTGCCTTGTCAAAATATTTTGTTTTGTTAGTGGATTAATAAAGTTTCTTTAGACACATCCTTTAAAGCAGACTCTAATCAAACTGGAGAGGCTAGGTTTACTGTAATCAAGTGTTTTCCTTTTAATAAGTTATGTTTTTGGATTTAATTATTTAAGACCATCCTGTAATAATATCTGATTGCATTTTCTCCATCAATAAATTTCTTTTTAGCCCGATCAAACCTATCAAATATAATGCATATATAAGGGTTATGTACTGGGAGGTTTTGGATACCCATATTTCCTGAGGGATAAACCCTTTATTTAAAACTGATCGTACATAACATGTGTATTCCATACCTTTTGAGGTTTCTAGATACATTCTACCTTATTAAGTTCTAAAATTCAAAAACATTAAAGGTACTCATTTTCTCAGTCTTAAAAATAAGTTTTTCATGAGATTTTCACTCATATTGCTTGAGCAAATTAATTAATTGATATCAAAATTAAAATATATCACATGAACACAGAACCTCATTTGTTCGAGTATAGCAAAATCCATGGTATAGATGTCAAAGTCAGGAAGATGTCGTAATTCAAAATCTAAGTATATTTTTCAGTATAAATTTACACTTAAATATGCCCTTAAATTTCAGTATATTTTTCAGTACATATTTGCACTTAAAATCACACTTAAATTTCAGTATATTTTTAAGTACATATTTGCACTTGAAATCACACTTAAAATTCAGTATATTTTTCAGTATAAATATATACTGAAAAATGTACTTAAAATTTCAGTACATTTTTCAGTACATATATATACTGAAATTTGCACTGAAATTTTAAGTATATTTTTCAGTACATATTTATACTGAAAAATATACTTAAAAATTCAGTACATTTTTCAGTACATATTTGTACTGAAAACGCTCCTTTCAGTACAAATGCTCTGCCCTAGTGATTGTTCTTCCTCGTAATCCGGGATGAATGACAATTACATATTTGAAGCAAGACCCCCCCCCCCCCCTTTAACTGCTTGCATATGATAATAGAGAAAATCATTTGAGAAACCAATGTTTGAATGGAGAAAATTAAATATCTTTCAAAATCTGCTACTGGAAGGCAGGTCATCTTGTGCCATGAGACCCGACCCAGTGAAAAATAGTTAAGATGAAATTCCTATTTTAGCCTATTTACTAAATACAGAATTGTAAGTATGATGTCACGTTTTGGCACTAAAATGGACTATTAAAAGATAAATGATAATAGATTTAATTTAATAATTCTCAATTATGTAACTGTTTTTTGAAATTCTCTTTTTTCTATTTCTTTTAGATTGATTGGTAACTTTGACTTGTCCAACTTTCATATTTTTAAAGGTTTCTCCTGATTCCTTGCTTTAATGGTGATGGTTTTTATAGGTTTATACATTAATTGCATTTTAGGATTATATACATGTACTTCATCAGTACTATTTTAGCTTTGAATAGTTCTTTGATATCCATTTTACTTATGATTTTCATATTTTGAAAATGGCCATTTTCCAAAATGAGGCTTGTACATCTTTGTACACACTGCAAGAACTACTTGCCCTCAAAGGTTCACGATTTGTTCCATAGCAAAGATAAGAAACATGAATTCCATATATATATATTTAGCAAACAATCTCTTGGTTTGTACAGGGTGGTCCAAAAAATGCCACTTTTTTCAAGACACTATAACCTTTTCATTTTCCAACCTACATACACCAAATTTTGCAGTTATCCAGTGCCAGGGGTCCTAATTTATAAAATAATGTAACAAGTCCTTCAATTTGAATTGCATTTGATCAGTATCAATGAAATGTTGACTTAGTTTCTTTCAACTTGTCTTAATTGCCAGCTTTAGCTGAGCAATTTTTGAGATTTGGTGTCTTTATACCATCTCCTGGAGACCTTCCCGTAGCCTATATTCACTGGGGTTTACATCAGGACTATTAGCTCGGTGGTCATCAGGCCGTATCAGTTCAGGTACATTATGCAAATTCTGTTCATTTCTCATGGCACACCACATGTTTAAGTGAGTCGCGGGTGACATATTTTATTCAAGTAAAAGGGTACAATTCATAACCCATGGATAGATTGCATCTTCAAGTTTCATTTGGTATGCAAATTGTGATTTTTGATCAAAAATTAAAAAAGCTATAGCATCTTGAAAAAAAAGTGGCGTTTTTTGGCCCACCCTGTACATGTAAGCCCATGGTTTGTATTCCACAGAATTACCAGTGGAAAGTATAAACTTTAATAGAATGAGTTAAGTGTAGTGGAGAGTGTTCAGATTTTGGGTTTGTTTACCATGGTGATGCATTAATTGAACTTGTAACCAGGTGATGACATTTTTTATGTTAATTCTTTGTTTTATTTGTTGTAGGACCATGCGCTAACAGTCTTAGCGTTCGTTACTCCAGCAGAAAGGTTGTTTTTATCGGTGGTCTCTTAGCTGCGTTGGGGTGCGTCCTTAGTGCATTTGCAACTCGCATCTGGCATCTATATATAACATATGGAGTTATTTCAGGTAAAAGGTTCATAAAGTTTGACTTTTAAGATACACTTACATAAACATTGAGACACATACATGAGACACTTACATAGAGATGTACATATAGATAGTCCATAGAGATATCTTAAAGACACTTAATAGAGAGTGAGACTTTAAACAGGCAATGCGCTTATTTTTGAAGGAAAAAGGACAAAATATTATTTGAGACATGTCACTCACACAGTCAATCAAATATGATAAAAACTTTAATTTGGGTCAATACTGAAGTGAAAAAAAAATTACTCACATAGAAAACAGCATTTGAAGTTCAGAGATCACAAGAAGTGAATTACCACTTTCCACAAAGTGTATGTTTTTAAATAACTCTTGGACTAAAAGATGGCGTGTGGTTGAAAATCCTATCAAAAATGAATGTACAATTAATACAAACAACAATGCCATCTTTCTATGGCATTGCTAAAAACTTGACATCTATAAATTGAAAGATCAAAAATATTTTTTCATGATCTAGTGTTAACTCTGATGTGGTCTGTTTGAGCTGTTTTTGGTGTCAAATGGAAGATCAGGTAAATAGTATGAAGTGAGACTTCATTTTCGCACATTGTCCCTTTAATAAAGACACATACAGAGAAACCTCTTTTTCTGGGAAGGGGGAATTAAATAGACCTTTCTAATAAATGCTGCCACCTTTTGGTAGATCAAAGAAACTAGGACATATTGGCTAGATTGATGATGTCATTGGTTGTTAGATTGAGGATGTCATTGGCTAGATTGATGATGTCATTGGTTATTGGTAGCAATCTGTCCAAGATATCTAAAGGTGGCGGGTTTTACTAAAAAGTTTTTTTCTCTACCTCTGGTCATAACAAGGGTGCATGCACAATTTGAAACTTAGACCAAAAGTTAAGTTTTCTTTGTTTTTTCCAGGAATAGGTTCTAGTCTAGCTTATGCTCCTAGCATCGTGCTTGTTGGGCAGTATTTTGACAAGAGGCGAGCTTTAGCCAATGGTCTTGCCATATCTGGGGCAGGAGTCGGGACATTTGTTATGCCATTGTTGATGAGGTTTTTTCTAGATGTTTATAGTGTTGAGGGCACCATGATTGTTCTTGGTAAGTCACACATATCCATTTTTAGGATAATATTTGACAAACATTCCATTGTTTCACGATAGAATTTTCTATTTGATGGATTGTTTCGAAATTTTCAAAGATGCATCTTGGTAGTAAAATACAGAACTATAGGTAGTTATAGTTTGGGCATCCTGAGTATATTTGAAGGTACCCCCAAGAAAAATTGAAAATGAGGTTTCATTGTGTAGTGTTCTTGGGGGTTTTAAAATACGAAATTCCGACTAATATAGACTTAGCTAATAGAATGTAAATTATTGGCCATGTTTTCATAATATCCAATACATTTATATTTATAGTTGGGGTAATGCAATATATCAATATAAAAAATTATCTTTTCTCTAATTTTCGATTTATGCATATATGACGCTACGCCATTGTATGGATTGTGTGTACTATATATGCCTTGTATTTTTATATTTCAGGAGGTGTGGTCCTTAATGTGTGTATTTGTGGTATGCTACTACGTCCTACTGAATTCTATACTAAACAGCATGACAAGAAAAACAGCTTTAATTTCCATAACAAGAAAAACAGCTTAGAAACACATAACAATAGAAGTACTGTTGCCAAGGTTACAGTGACATCAACAGTGGAGGAAAGATCTCGGCTTTTAAGTGAGCAAGAGTCTAAAAATGATGTCAGTATGACTAGAGAGACAAATGGGGACACTTGTGATGTCAGTATGGACACTTGTGATGTCAGTATGGACACTTGTGATGTCAACATGGACACTTGTGATGACAGTGTGCCTTATGATACAAGTAATCAATGTAACACATTGCCAAAGATTGATGGCAAGGAACAGAAAATCCGTGACAAGGAATTTCATGAAACTCCATTCAGACTTCGTGCAAATACGACTCCAACACGTCACACTTTCGACATTGTTCCCAAAAAATCTAGTCACAAGAGTGTAAATATCCAAAGCGCGAAATCTCATTCACAAATAGATCATATGGAGTTGTATGAGACCAAAAATGACAACCTTTGTACTGAAAATCAAAAGGAGAAAAGCAAACATGTGTTGCCAAAGCTAAAGAAAATAAATGATTTAATTCATTTGGAACCTCATGCTAGTAGTATATACGCAAGCACGGGTGATGTCGTGACTTCTTTACAGGACATTCCATTGAGTATACGCACTCCCCATGATATTGAATCTACTATAAACACCCCCTCTGAAAAAATTCAAGATCTGAATGAAACCAAAATACCTCAGAAACAATCTTTATTTTCTCGTTTGTTTCAAATACGCAAAAAGACAAAAAATAATACAACAACGAGTGCTACATTATTTGAATGGTCGCTTCTAAAGAACCCAGTCTTTATGGTTTACATTCTCGGAACTTTCTTCGCCAGCGTTGGGTATCCTGTGACGTTCCTTATGGTCCCGCCACACGCAATTTCTCTCGGGATTCCCGATTCAAGGGCTGCCTTATTAGTATCAATTATTGGTATCTGTGATTTGATTGGACGAGTGGTCTTTGGATGGGTGTCTGATTTGAAAATATTCCCAAGAAGATACGGATTCTTTGGTGCCATGGCGATCAGTGGTGGATTTTGTATGGTGGTGCCATCTTTAACAACATTTCCAGGTACAATATTGAAAAATAGAATAATTTGAAGTTGATAAGGTTAAATTGTGGTGATTCTTTTTGCATATACCAGGCCGATCAATAAGTTCTGAGAAAAAATCTTTTGAATTAAGAGTTTAATGAGTTTCTACAGGGTATGTATATAAAATAATGCATGTAGCATGTACATGTATAATCCAAATTTCATGAAGTATCTTGCTTTTTGGAGAAAAAAGGTTATTATGGTGTCCAACTTTTTTGTGGTCTTTGTTCAGCAGTTGTCATTCATTGTTCACTCTCTGTAACAAATGGCAGGTGGTAACATTTTGCATGTTAGCTAATACCAGCTTGTTTTGATTACATTTGCATTGTTTTCATGTACATATGTAGATTCTGTTTAAACTGTAAATACAGGGTATGCCAAAAGATTTGCAACTTTTTAAAAATGCTACAAAAGTATCATAACATTGGGGTATTGGTAGTGGCAAAAATGATAAATCTCCGACACAAGAATAAATCACATTGATATTTCAAGATCTGACGAAAAATTGAAGGCAGTACCAGCTTATGTATTTGAATGGTAAAATATCCCTCTCAAGTTTTACTGGAATTTTTTAATGTCAATACCTTAATGTAATGATACTTTTTTAGCCTTTTAAAAAAAGTTGCAAAGTTTTTTGCACACCCTGTATCTATCATAATTATTTGCTTTTTGCTTATGTATATATACTTTTTGATTTTCATAGGACTTATAGTCTTCAGTGTTGGTATCGGGTTGTTTGGCGGATCATTCGTTGCCCTCATTGCAGTAATGTTAGTTGATGTCCTTGGTCCAGAGAGACTCTTCAGTGCATTCGGAATATGTGTGTTATTCCAAGGAGTTGCCCACCTGACTGGACCTCCATTTGCAGGTATAAATATTTATTTGACTACATTTTGAAATGTTGTTAGTAGAGAGGTTATGGTTAATGTTTGAAAGAGAACTTGTACATTATTTGTGGGGAAAGATTATTAACCTAGATATATTTTTAAAATATTCTTTGGGATAGTTGGGATTTGCTGTCATTATGTGACTGGTTTTACTTGTACATATCTATTGGGCAGAATTATACAGTTCTTAATTACCTGCGTTTTTGTAAAAATGTTCTTTTTTCTGCTCAATTTTTAGTTCAACATCCTTTTCAGGAAAATTTCTTTATTTCCGATTCTTTATATTCAACTTACATCATTGTAGAAAAGTTCTTATTTCTATCTTTTATTGTACTCAGCCTGATTTTTTAAAATGTTCTTGTTTTTCAGGCTGGCTGCAAGATATTACAGGAAGCTGGAACCTGTCATTTTACATGTGCGGCAGTATGCTTCTAATAGGGACAATCATCCTTTTGTTTGAACCAGTTGGAAGAAAATATATGGACAGAAAGTCTGAGACACCAGTTGGAAGAAAATGTATGGACAAAAAGTCTGAGACACCAATAGTTTAGGGATTTATTACATTAGAGATGAAAAACATCAAGGGTGCATTACAGGTACAGTGGGACCATCGGGAAATACGAGCCAGAGGATGACCAACAATGCAATTCTCTAATCAATAACTTTGGGACTTTATGAAATCAAGTACTCAATCAAACCAAAACTGTGTGGCAAATGCTGTTAAAAACATCTGTATATGTCAGTTTATCATTTTTGGCAAGGTTATTCCAAGAAATAATTGATAAAATTTATGAAAGTTGTGAGCACTATTAGAATTTTCATGCAGGCTCAAGAATCAGAGAAAAAAGCAATCAAAAACAATTGATTTAATAACAAAGATTGCATATAAAATGATGACAATACATTTATTATACCTTAGGTACAAACAGGCTCTCTAGATATCTAGAAATAACGTGGTACAAATGTGTACACTATTTTTATTTATAAATATGTACGGATGTTACATTAAATTACGGATGTTATGAAACAATGTTGTAGAAAGATTTACATGATTTACAGTTAAGAACGTGTATGGATGTTACAGTAAATTACGGATGTTACGAAACACCATTGTTGAAAAATGTACATGATTTAAGAACATGTACGGATGTTACATTAAATTATGGATGCTACGAAACATCATTGTAGAAACATGTACATTCATGGTTTATATTAAAGAACATATGCGGATGTTACATTGAACCACAGATGCTATGAAACACATTGTACAAATATGTACATGATTTATTTAACACAAGCAAACATGTACAGCGTATCCTGTAGTCAAGGTAACATTACATAATGGATGTTGCATGATATTGAAAATGTTTCATTATTTTACGGATGTTACTGTAAGTTCTACAAGATTTCTTCCCTTTGGATTAGTGAACCCTGTGACTGTTGCCATAGCTACACCACTGTTGTTATTGTTAGAAGTAGCTATGGGAACTATGATGTCCTGATATGAACATTGCACTTCTAGGTCCCTATTGCTTTGTAACTATATATGGTGCTTCTTAGTATGTACATATAAGTACAGGTATGTATATTATCCTATTTTATAAATTACTGGTAGAATAAGAGTTGCTACTTTGTATATTATATTGACCTCTTATTTTAAATTATTCAAATCTACAATTCAGGTCTCGAGTCTGACAGCTTCATGCATTTGTACTGGAAATGTCCACAGAGAAGCATTACGTATTATAATAATGAATCCATATACACTGTTTACCACATAAAGCTGCTTTCATATGATATACATGTATAATCGTGAAATCCATTTGCTTGTTGGTTGTCTGGACTAAAAATTATGAAACCTATATTTATGTCGAACTACACTTGAACTTTTTTTTTACACTTGAACTGCATGTAGAAGATAACATATTGGTATTATTATGCATAATATACGGGTATAGCATCATAGGAGCTATTCAAATTCATGGATCTTCATATATTGTCCTGGTAGACCCCCCTCAATGGGCCTCATATATATTTTACCTCATTCCTCATTCATTCCTATCATAATTGGAAAATCTAGCATTGTATAGATTTTCATTGTTACTGTGTATCATATGAATAAATAAATAAATTATTAAAATTTATAGTGCCAGAAGAAAGCTGGTGCTCAGAATAACCAAATTAAAATTACAAGTATTGGATTTCCTCATCATGTTGCCCTGGGCATTTAAAAGAGTGGTCTCGTTTCTGGTGTGTTATTTTATAGAATTAATAGCCAGATGCATTGTTTTGAAAGTACTTTAACTTAGAAATAATGTCCATGGGCAATATAATGAAGAAACACACGAGAAATTCCAGTATTTCATGTACAACTTTTTCAGTACTTTTTTGCTTTACGTTTTTGCATATGGTAATACTGTATAAGATATATATATCAAACAGAAAAAAGATCAGGGCAGAAATAATTTGATATACCAGGTATCTATACCAAATTGTAATTGGTAATTGTATTTTTATCTTTGCAGTATGCACATGTAATTTAAAATGAAAATATTGAGTTTCGTTAACATGGCATAATGTTTAATAGAATAAGAACTTGATTAAGTCCATTACCATGGAAACCAAAATCAAAAAGTGATAAGTTGTCAAAAAAGTTGAATAAACATGTACAGAGACATAGCCAGGTGAGGCGAAATTAGCTGACGCAAAAATTGAAAGGTGAGGTAAATTTAGGCTCAAGAAGGCAAGAAAGGAAAGACAAGGTCACTTTTTGGGAAAATAAGTACAATTCTGCTTTCAATGTACATTACTACATTTAGACTTCATTCTATAGTTGAAGTCGAAAAACATTTTTGCCTCGCAAATTGCCTCACCTCCCTCATACTGGCTATGGCCATGACATATTTATAACTAGGCCATGACATATTTATAACTAGGCCATGACATATTTATAACTAGGCCATGACATATTTATAACTAGGCCATGACATATTTATTACTAGGCCATGACATATTTATAATAACTAGGCCATGACATATTTATAATAACTAGGCCATGACATATTTATAACTAGGCCTCGACATTTTACACACTGTAATCTCATATTATTTATTTACGTATGATTTTCACATATTTTGTGATTCTTATTCAAAAGAATATGTAGTGCCCATAAATGTTACGCCAAACACAGCTGTTGATTTTTTGAAGAGGCCATTTTATAATGTAAAAGAAAGTTATTTGTATTTATTTATCTAAGAATAAATTATTCATACAACTTGAACCAGTGTTAATTTCTGACTAAAAATCATTCATGTATACAGAGATTTTAAATTTAATTTCAGGCCTGTAGCAAGGGGCCTTCAGGGGATGTGAACGAACCCCCTGACCAAAATTTTTTTTAAATTTATGCAGTTTTTCTCTGTTCTAAGAATCTAAGTACATACGAGGGATGATCAATAAGTAATGGACCTTTAACCTTCAACACAGATGAAGAAGATATGTCCAAACATATTTTATGATTTGGCTTTAAAACTTAAGGGATGACATATGAGAGATACTCAGAGAAAAGCACTGAATATGTACATACAGTAAAACTTATGTAAGTTGAACACCAGATTGCCTCACAAATAGAGGTTGTTCAATTGCAGGTTTTACTGTATTTCCATCATCTAGGACCTACTAAGTATTCTTAGTACAATGCCGCAATTATTACCTTGTATTTTCTCAGAGCTTTCATGAGTCCGTAGACTTTACACGATCTGAGCAGATTATACTAATTACATATACATGTACTTGTAATGGAAAATATAACTTAAAGTGGCAGGAGAAATGCCCCTTTTGGGAAGAAATGCCCCTTTTGGGGAGAAATACCCCTTTTGGGCAACTCTGTCGTAATAATGATGGATATTTATATATGATTTTTAAAATAAATAATATTTATGATTACAAAAAAAAAAAAAAAATGAGTAGCTTACAAAAGTGGATTCGGAAGCACTGACGAGGAAAACTTCTTGGGGTTTAACAATATATTATCAGTTTTAAAGCACAGGGAACTATGAACTCCATTTTGAGCTCTTTGAACTTCATATTAAGCTCTATGAACCCCACATTAAGCTCTATGAACTCCACATTGAGCTCTATGAACCCCACATTGAGCTCTATGAACTACACATTGAGCTCTATGAACTACACATTGAGCTCTATGAACTACACATTGAGCTCTATGAACTACACATTGAGCTCACGACTTGGCCGGATCAAGGAAGTATTACAAAATATGCAGAGTACAGCGATTTTGATCTCGCAGGAGAAAGTGATCAATTCAGGACCACAGGTTGGGATACTGAGGGACAAAAGACGATAACACGGAGTATCCTAACAACATGCTGTTCAGTACAAATCCTAACAACATGCTGTTCAGTACAAATCCTAACAACATGCTGTTCAGTACAAATCCTAACAACATGCTGTTCAGTACAAATCCTAACAACATGCTGTTCAGTACAAATCCTAACAACATGCTGTTCAGTACAAATCCTAACAACATGCTGTTCAGTACAAATCCTAACAACATGCTGTTCAGTACAAATCCTAACAACATGCTGTTCAGTACAAAGGACAAAGATCATGATAATTCAAGTAGTAACCATGCCACTGTGAGGGATAACATGGAGCAAAACGTACAAACGATTAAGATCACGATACGATACGTAATTGTGCAACTGAGTGGTTAGGAGTTCGGTGGTTATGCATACAGCACAAATCCAAAGATTTAAAGAAAATGTTACCTTTACACTCAAGGTCGTCCAATCATGATGAGAAAATTGAAAAAGTACTTTGTTAATAGAATATAAATAACGCTCTCATAATTTGGGATTTTGGCTTTTTATGACACAACAGTTATAGATTTGTGTCACCCACTTTTTGTCATATTTCAATGCTTATATATAGCTTAGATAAATAAATAAAATTATTAATAGAATAAAATAATAATAATTTACCACAAATGGTTTCAGAATGCATGTTAATCAAAAGGTAGATCTATGTCAGATTTTCTTGTTATTTAAATATAGGAGGAACATATTGAAGTAAAGTTGTGTATAAATTTTTTCATTACTTATTGATCATCCCGTTCATTTTGACATCACTGTATATACTCTTGTGAGCAAATAATTGCCATATGGAGATTGGAATGTTTCTCAAAACACCCAAATACTGTGTGTGTTCCAAAGGTATTTCTGCTTGTCAGGGTTTATAAAGAATTTGGAAACAAAGGTACCATATTTTTTCCTGATATTCAAGAAATATTTCCAGAATTAGAAACATCAGCCTAAAAAGTTATTCATAAAGTATTTGATTTGCTCAATGCCAATTTTCACATGGCATTATATGCCACTTTAAAATATCACACAATTTTTGGCCTCAATTTCTTGGACATTTCAAGAATTCTGAAAAATTCCATGACACCTACACGCTATTGGGACCCTGTTTTTCACTACTATACAATGCGGTCTCACATCTCATACACGTTGACAAATTCTTTATCGTACACATACACAGTTAGACATTAAGATATTTAAAACACTGCAATCATTGTATGGCAATAGATATAATTAATACAGCACATATGTTACCCAGATTACTGCACAAGAAATACTTCTACACTCACCGCCAAAGTTTGGTAACACTTAACTCCCTCGTTGAACCACATGTTAATATCTGGGAATTTTATTCAATTCAAGTTGGGCAAAAATTTCTGACATAATGTAGTTGAAGCAAAAAATAAAATTTGAATATTAATAGGTATTTACAGGATAATCAAAAGGAAATTAGGGATTTCCAAATTTTCTGAGGGGAGTGTATTAGTCCTAATAGTCTGGTCCATTTTTACTTGATTTGCACCTATGGTATTCAATACTGTGGCATGCTTAGCCTACACTGCCAAAATAACTCCATGCTAAATCAGCGCTAATCTTTTTTCGCGCTAATTTAGCGCTGATTTGGTACTGAATTGGTACAAATAAAGTTTGTGTGGAATTAGCGCTAATAAATCAGTACCAAATCAGTACAAACCTCAGTTAGTGCGAAATCAGCACTAACTTAGCAGTGCTAATTTAGTGCTAAGTTAGTGCTGATTTAGCACTAACAAAACTTATATTTTTTCTGACTTTTATTACAGGTTTATTGATTGATTTAAGCAATATTGATATTACTTATTTAGAGTTTGAAATATTTTATTATAAATAACATTCATTATTGTGATTTCTTCAAATTGAGTTTGACATCTTAGGGAAATCCCTGGGAAATCCCTTTGAACTTTTGACCTATGACGTCACACATTCTATGACTCATACAGGAAGTTTGAGAAGCCACATATTTTAAATTTTGATTTTTGTGCCAGTCTCTGCCATCTGTCTGCAATTTTCACTTGTAAGTATATATTTGATTGTTTTGTATGAATAAATGAGCATATGTTAGGTGCACCTATTATATAGAAGACTTTCAAATACCAGATAGGCTCTGTCGGATAGGCTAGGGTGAAATTCAAAGATAAAAATTCAGGAGGAATTGAAAAAAAAATTCAAATTGAAAAGTCACTGAAAGTCTTGTCTTAAAAGTCCAGGGCATAGGCTAGTTCTTTGGAGTTTTTAAGAAAATATATTTATAATCTGCAATGCATAACGTCTTCTGAATGAAGCCAGAAATTGGCCAATCCTGGCCAAAATGTAATTTCTGAGTGGTTTCAGTTTTAAATTCAATTTTTTATTCTTTATAAAAGATCATTTTCTTTTATCGGGAATGCATTTCTAGGCTACCTTTTTATTTTATAGACTTGATGTTGGCACTATTGGTTAGATGTTGGCATATCATGAGGAGTGAAGGCAGTAAAGAATACAATACATAATCAATGGATGGAGGGCCATGTATCAGCAATGTGGAATGCAACCGGGAATGCAACATACTTATGCCATTTAGGCTAGGTGCGTAGAGTAAACGTTTTAACAGTTTTAGGAAATCTAATAATAATTTATTTTGCTTATTCAGCGTATCGTTGGAATCGTGCCCCCATGTCATATTACCATGTTCATTTCATATCACCATGTTCCCATGTTATATCACAATGTTCATTTCATATCACCATGCTCCCATGTTATATCACCATGTTCATTTCATATCACCATGTTCCCATGTTACATCACCATGTCCATGTCCCCATGTTACATCACCATGTCCATGTCATATCACCATGCTCCCATGTTATATCACCATGTTCACTTCATATCACCATGCTCCCATCTTATATCACCATGTTCATGTCATATCACCATGCTCCCATGTTATATCACCATGTTCATTTCATATCACCATGCTCCCATGTTATATCAACATGTTCATTTCATATCACCATGCTCTCATGTTATATCACCATGTTCACTTCATATCACCATGCTCCCATGTTATATCACCATGTTCATGTCATATCACCATGCTCCCATGTTATATCACCATGTTCATGTCATATCACCATGCTCCCATGTTATATCACCATGTTCATTTTATATCAACATGTTCCGATGTTATATCACCATGCTCATTTCATATTACCTGCTCCCATGTTATATCACCATGTTTGTTTTATATCATCATGCCCCAATGTTATATCACCATTCATTTCATCATCCTACCATGTTCATAACCTTATTCATGCCCTCATGTCATATCACCAATTAAACATGTTAATAGCCTATGCTTCCTCACAGGGCTATAATAAAATTGTAAATACGTCAACCCTAACTATGACAAAATAATCTAGCAATTATATTTTGGCCCTGTAAAAACATTGGAAACAATTTGTGTATGCAAACTGAATTCTTTGTTCAAAGATATTATTTCGAACTTTAATTTACATTAACTATTACGGTAAGCAAATCTGCGAATGTTCATAGAAAACTATATTTTCAGGTAACTGTTATCAGTTATAACAACAAAAAGCTTGTGGGGGTGGAGCAAAAACTCAAAAGGATGGTTAAACTATGAACAACTTTCACGAGGTATGTATTGATTTATCAAATTAATTGATTAATTCAGAATTAATTCAGATTGCCTTATACCTATAGATACTAAACAATGACAGCATGTCCTCTTGATGTCTCATAAATTGGATCCTTAATAATATTGCATCACCGCTATTTAGGAAATGTTAATGTTATACATAGAAAATATACATATATGATGTACTTAGTAAGCTGCAATCACGATCATGGATTAATTGGTTTAACTTATGAATATGCATGTTTAATGCAAAGTGATGAAGCCTCAAATAAGCGTTTCTTTTTTTATCATTTCAGGTATAACGATTTTACATCAGGGGAACTAAATTGGCGAATAAGAAGGCACAATGACAGGACGTTAGCATTAACGAATGATTAAGGAATAACAAAAACAATTATGGACTAAACACACCCCTACACCTTTGAACTGATACCCTTGTAAAGGCAATGACATTTACCAGTTGTATGTTATTGGGAGTTAGGGTCATCATCATTTATATACAGAACGACAGTTTTTGTAAATTGTGTAAATAGTGAATCTTTTGTAATTTACAGTTACTGTGGTAAATCTTCAATCCAAAGGAAATAAAACAATACGATACTCCTTTAAGACCAGTAAATGATATGATGAATAAAGTTATAATTTGGTATTATATATACCTAACAAGATAATGTATTATGTTTTTAATGGTATTATAGCTGGGATATTTGTTTGGTTATAATATTAATAACTGAAAGAAACTAAGATACATCAAAATCAGGTGATATCATAACCCTTAAAAATCCTTACCCTTGATGGTCTAATTAAAAACAAGATCTTAATAAAAATGTCAATTTAATACATTTTTATCAATTAATATACAAAAATTCATGCCCGATAATTTTTAAAAGTTGGTACAAAATTCGCACGAATTTAGTACTAATTCCACGCTAACTTGGTGCAGAGTCACCACTAAGGTTAGTGCTGAGTTAGCGCTGAGTAAGTGCGAATTTTGTACCTGCTGTACAGCTCGATTGGTACTAAATCAGTACTGACAGTTTAGCGCTAATTCCACACTAAATTAGTACTAACTCCACACTGATAATTTGATTGCGGATTGGGGGTGTACTCAACATACCTACTCAACATTAAGGTAGGTTGCGTGAGTTCCTTAAGGCAGGACCACCAGAATAAGTTTACATTTTCAGTGTAATCTCAGCCTTGTCCAAATTACGGTGAATATAAGTGTAAATGGCTGTTCTTTATAGCATTTTAAAATTGTTGATGAACATTTCTGAACAAGCTTTCATTTGTTCTAGATATATATTATCATGTTCAGTCTCAGTCTCATTTTGAAAATGCTCATATAGTGAAATTTAGCACCAGTGGCATAGGCCGTAACCATACTTTGGCCTTAATTTGGGATTGGGAAGGGTTTCTGTACATTTTGTACTGTGCCTTTATGTAAAATTTTGTTTCAGTTCAACTCAGAAAATGAAAATTAGTAATATTTGCTTTTACTGTAATGGTCTAATACTAGAATTCCATCCATACTCTGGTCTATAGGACAAAGATATGGGATGATGGACCAAACATAGCTCTGCAAAGGACTCATGGGAGAACCCCTCCCTTGTAATGTATTTTTCAATCCATTCATACTCTATTCTATTGGATATCACCTTCATGCAATTGGCCAATCAAAGCTCTGCAACTGCCTCATGGGAGAATACCTCCCTGTATGCAATTGGCCAATCAAAGCTCTGCAACTGCCTCATGGGAGATTACCTCCCTGTAGTGCTATAGTCTGGGTTTCATTTATACATGGAAAACTTTTTGGTTAAAATCAAAGTCCGCCTCATTTTTTCCTACTTCCTTTTTTCTTGCTAGTTTTAACATCTTGTTGTTGTTGTTGTTGTAATTGAGTGTTGTATTTTTCATTCAATTCTTGGTATCTCCTGTAAATATTTTGAAGAATATATAAAAATTCATGATAAACTGGTTGGTTTCCCAACTTTAAAATAACTTTTGAAATATGCGACCATGTGAGAAATTCCTCAAGCTAATGGAGCATTTACTCTTATAAAAGATTGGTATCAGTGTATATCATAGTTGATGATGAAAGTTGAGGATTTGGGTATGATAAAAAATTGTGTATTTTATAATCTGAGGCTGAGTCATTCTCACAATAATAAAAAATTTTATTTGGTATACAAGGCATTGAAAAATGTCACAACCCGCCATTTGTTACAGACACCGAGTGCCAAATGCGGAACACCATCCACAAAAAAGTTGGTGACTTTTATGTCACTACTTCTTGAGGTGACATGAAAATGGTTTCTATAGTAACAGTTGTTGTAAAATGGTTTCTATGGTATCAGTTGTTGTGGTTTCATTATGGCTTTAATTAGGTAAAAGTTTTACCTAGTTAGGTCTTCTATGTCAACTAATTTGCTATCTTGTTCCATATGTAGGTCATCCCTCTCAACCAACAGTCTCATTAGCTGCTCATTTAGATCTGAAACACAGCAATTGTTACATCATCAAGTTGCTTTGGTGATCATTATTACACAAATTGATACATCATCAAGTGATCATTATTACACACATTGTTATATCATCTGGTTGATATGGTGACTACAAACATCATTTGTTTTCTGGTTTCAATGGTGATTGTTATAAACATGCAATGTTATATCATGAGGTTGCTATGATGACTAGAAACATGTTTTGTTACATCATCAGATTGGTATGGTGACTATAAACATGTATTGTTAAATCAACATGTTATTACAGTGATTATAAACATTAAAAACAAAGTGGAAAACAAGTGTCAAAATGGCAGCTTAATATACGATTCAGTTACAATTACTAGACATAGATTATTTCTTGAATAAATCTTTCACAAAAATGTTTTCGAAAACTTACTTTCTATTTGTGTGTGTAAGTCATTTACGACGACTTGTAATTGAGCGATGTTCATATCTAACAATAGGTGGCGCTCCAATTTTTTCCTCCTTCCATCTCCGAATCCAGGAATTCCCACCTAAAAGTAGGCGAAATACAAAATTTCAAAAATTGTAATATTTCATATCAATTCCATCATACATTTAATGTATTACAAATTAATTATGAAAATTTAAACTATGAGATGGAATGTACATGTATGAATACATGTGTATTTGATGAAGGAGCAGTCCAGTATGTCTTTTTTGTTCTTTAATACACTTACAATACAGTATGTAAAACCTGTCTAATTACAACATCGACATACTGAGGTTTTTTGTTGAAATAACTTCTCAATTTCATAAATGCATACACAGGCATTTTGTAAACTTACCATTTCAGCAATTGGTGATTTTTTCTTGGCTTGTTTTTCTACTTGTAATTGCATATGTGCCATCGCAGGGGCCTAGAAAATATTAGTAAAATCATGGTTTAAATGTCCTGATACAAGCGTGTGCCAAGGTTAGCCTAGACTGGTATAAGTTCAGTACAAAAGTGATGGTTATTTGTTATTTAATTCCACTAAAGAAAGATTCCCTGCCCTTAGGATTCAACAAAACGTTAAAAGTTTCATGAAATGATGGGCTTTCAAGTCTCTTGAAACTGATGAAACTAACAGTAAGAGTTATTTTTTCGATTAAAAAAGCAAAATACAACACTTCTATGAATATTATTCAAATATTTGTTTTATTGAGGGGAGTACATGTGCATTTTCATACTCCCAGAGACGGAGGAAATATATCATATTTTTTGTCATGTGACCTGTGTTGAACCAATCAGTGAACAACTATCGTGTTAGAACAACGTATGAGCTTTATTAGAATATTCGCCAAATAGAGGATTTGTAAAATAGCTTTGACATTTCATTGAAGTTTCGTTTTAATGAGATCTAAGGAGATTGGATTTTTAACCATTAAAGACTAATTACTACTACTTGATGGCATATTAGAATTTTGTGTGTATTTTTTTACACTTTTAAGGTTCACAATTTTAATATAATAAATCACAATTCCGATGTCAACAAGATCATATACGGCAGTTACATACCAATTACCAATGGAGTTTTACATACATCCAAATGGAAATACTGGACAAATCAAGAAATTAAGTGACTTTTTGCCAGTTGTCTATATATCATAATAGTATTCTGGCCCTACCAATACATGTGCTGCCATCTATATATCCATCTCTATATAGCAAAAACAAATGTTATACAGTATTTGATTTGGCAAAATTATAGGGAGATATGCCGAAAAAGGGAAATAGTACTCATGGCATTTTATTGCTAACTGAGTGCTAATTTCAGTAAATATTAGTAATAATTGAGCACTTATGACATGAGTACTGATTTATCGCATTTTTAGTACTAAATGAGTACTCATATGATGAGTGATAAAATAGTGCTAATTTCATTGATTTTTAGCGCTTAATGAGTACTCATATCATGAGTGATAAAATAGAACTTATAAAATTGATTTTTCAACAATAAATGAGTACTCATATCATGAATTAGTACTAAATTAGCACTTGTGGCATGAGTGCTCATGAGTGCACTTTTGCCAGAGTGCTAATTTAGTAGAAATTTTCTACTAATTGAGTAATCGGCATATCTCCCTGTGATACGATTACATTATTAATGCCTCATTCACATTTGATCTATGGCAACCATATAGCGGCTGAAGCTTCCCAAAATCATGAAAAATATGCATCATAAAACAGAGATAAGCAGTGCAATTCAGATTTTCTATATTCATTTTGAGCAAATGTGACTGAGGCTTCAATTAGCAATTAGAAAATTTGAGATTAAGAATAGATATTTTTAACAAATACATGTTTTTATTGACAGTTTGGTTCTGCTGGTAAATAGCAATGGAATAGTGAAACAATTGAGTAATTAATATTGTTATGGTTACTGTAACGGTAACTAAGGTAACACATGCAATTAAAACATATAAGTTATTAATATTAAATCCACAAGTTAGAATAGATAAGTCAGAGTTATATAGTACCTAACATCTTAATAAACAAAATGGAATTTAGACTACACAAAAGACCTAACATCTTCCTGAACCAACCTATGGGATTCAGAATATATACAATTTAGAGTAAGTGTACACCTAACACCTTCTTTAACAAATTTATTAAAGTTAGAGTTAGAGTACACTTAACAACCTCTTTAACCATAAAATACCCATGCAGTAAAACCAACCAAACAGTACAAAGGGCTATATTTGAAAATCAAATCAAACCCCTAAAAATCATATAGAAACAGAGAGCACCGTATTAACCACTGCATAAAACAGTGAATATTTCTTTCATGAGATATTCCTAAAATTATTTTAGGAAACCTATGTACAATATTAATTGCAAAGCCAAACACCATACATTCCCCCTCCCTATCCACTCTCCAAGGATGACCAAGTAAGGTAACTAATCCAGGAGGACAAGGGTTAATGAAAAAATAAAGAAAGAAAGGGTTAATAACTTTGTTAAAACACACAAGTGTAATTATTACCCACAATGCACAACCACCACCCATAATGCAACAGTATACCTGCGCTAATGCCATTTTAACATCTTCTTGTAATTTAGTGGCAAAATCTCTTGGATCGATCTGGATATGTAAGAATAGATAATGAACATGGGAAACAAATGTAACAATATAATCCCCATAGAATATTCTGAAGTTTTCCTCTATACATGTATTATACCAGTAACCTTAAGATAGGCAGAATGTATGCACTTTGCATCATTTTTAGTATAACTTATACACATGTACATGTAAGCCAAGTCAGAATACTCATTCAGCTCAAGCTACCTTAATATAAAGTGTCAATCAAAACACTGGATTACATTCTGAACAACATATGAAATGAGCAAAATCTGAATTTTATTTTTCAATAATTAAGGAAGGCGCAGTTTAATAACTTTTGCGCCTGTTTATGCATGACTTGTATAAGCCTAATAAGGATGCTCATTCAGCTCAAGCTACCTTAATTTAAAGTGAACAATGCTCGATTGAAATCTGTAAAATAATCGGAATTCTGTTTTTCAATATTAAGGAAGGCCCAGTTAATAAACTTTGCACCTGTTTGTACATGACTTATATAAGCCTCGCCAGATATCTGTTTCTATCAGTCCAACCTTAAAAGTAAAACTAGTAATTTTAACTTTTCAACAAATCCTGATCCCTTTCAATGAACCAAAAAGCAAGGGTGTATTTGTGTTTGTAGACAAAATCATGAAAAGGTTTTGAAAATTAGCAATAATTGTAACAAAAGACTACATTCAGCTCAACTGCATAAATATTTGACATACAGGTACCTATGATAAGCAAAAAATAGATTTTACATGTACATGAAGTTGTATTTTTTCATACCTGGGCAAGGGCCATTCTAGCATCTGCTTGTAGTTTAGCTTGTCGTGCCAAGAAATCTTCTTCCTCCTCCCCCTCTTTCCGTTCTATTTGTAAACTGTCTGCTAATACATCTGGAGATAACCTTGGTGGTTTGGGAGGGGGTGTGTTTTCTGGAACAGCTGGAACTGGTTGAATTTGTGTAGGCTGTAAATAAAATGTGTTTCTTTAGAGCCAAAGGGGCAAAACATCAAATTTTTCATGACATTAATTTAACAAAGGCTCAGATCCTCTAAAACCTATCAAATACTGAAATTATAAATTTCTATCAATTTAATGTTCATTGTTTTGCTCAAACAAAACTTGGTTTCCCCTACCCAGGAGGTATATATGACACAAAGCCTTATAATATTTGACATACCTTATATTTATAAGAATTCCAAAGTTTTAGAATTTTTAGGAGTTAAGAACCTCCCCTCGTAAAATCACCCCTCGTACAAGATTTAAGAACCTCCCCTCGTAAAATCACCCCTCGCACAAGATTTAAGAACCTCCCCTCATAAAATCACCCCTCGCACAATAGTTACCTCAGCTGTATTTGGGGATTTTGCCTCAGCTTCACTCTGTTCGTGGGCCTCATTCATGAAGCAAATCTGGAGGTTCATGCCACCTAAAAAATATAATTTTAAAAAATTGCTACCTTTTTAACACTTCTCTAGAATGCCCAACAGGCCCGTAGTCAGGGAGTTCGAGCACCCCCCCCCCCCGGTTCAAAACTTACAGTATTTCAAAATTAGACAATTTTGAGCACTTTTCATGTGGGTAGGGCCAAAACTATATTCAAACCCTCTGTATTAATCAACCCCCTGGCTACGGGCATGCCCAAAAACGTTCAGTTCTAAGATTTCATACCAAAAGAAACCCTAAAAATTGAACATTCTGAATCTAAGATTTTGTTTGCTTATAATTTTAGATATCCGTTTTCAAGTTTGGTATCATACGGGTGGGAGCAATTGATTTCGGGAAAAAACTGGAGCCTGACATTTTACCATTAGATATTAAAAAATTGGAGTTTATCAGAAAATCCCATATTGAAAAACTTGAAAACCTGTGTAGTAATTTTAAAAACATGAATGACCACCAAAAGACAATTTTTCTATTGACGAGTGAGGGGATCATATTAGCTAATGATTGGTAGAGACAGGATTCTTATATCAAAGTAAAATTTTATATATGTCATTTGAAGAATGTAATCTTATTTTCTTTATCTTTACTTTATTGCTATATTTACTGTTATTGAAAATTGTATATCGGATGTACGTTTGGCCCTAAAAGGGCATCAGTACTAATAAAATCCTATTATTATTATTAAGAATTTTTTGGATATAATTTTTTATGCTCCGGCTTCTTACTATGTTGTCTAAGTCAAATGAAGATCCATAAAATAATTCCCTTACTTTGAAGCCTTGTTGAGAGGTTAGGCTTTTTGAGTGTTCTCTCACCCCCATAGTAATCTTCATCACCCATTGCAAGCTTGCGGCGGATTTCTTCACGCTCATTTCGACGATTCTGAAAAAATAAATGAACAAAAATATGACATGTTTGTATTATAATTAGCAAACTTGCAGCAGATTTTTTCATAATCCTTTCATCGATGCTAAAAATAAATAATAAGATATCTATAATAATATTGTGGTGTATCTCCAATGTTTGTTTTGATGATTTTTGAAAAACAGACAAATAAATATATATGGCATTTTTGCAGTACTGCCAAATCTGAAAAATTAGAGGAATGAATAATATGATATTTTGGTACTATGGGCAAGTTCACTGCAATTGATTCTGAAAATAAAAAAAACAAAAATATGAGATTTTTTTGCAAGCTCACAGCTTCCAAATAAAAGGCTGTTTTCAGTTTGGAACAATTTTGGAAGATAATTACATTTAACGAATCACTTTTTTCCAAGACTGTTCTAACATTCAAATTAACATTTATCCGGATAGATAACTGACTGATTCTACTTCTATTTCCTGATTATTGGAAAATAGTGAATAATATCATGATTATTTCTTACGCAATTACACATCTAACGTCACTTAGATTACTACCTCCACTTAGACCCATACAAAATTTGTATGGGTCTCTTTTAAATGGGACCTACAGGGTCATCCAATAACATCCTTGAGTCAAATCATCTTTCTTCACTAATTTTTGAGAATTTAGAGGTACACCTTTTTGTACTTTTTAGAATAAAAGAAAAAAAAAGAAAATTCCTGGATTTGGGGATTTTCTTTTCCTGTAGGGGCATTACTAGATCTTGACAAGTACATATTGATTTCTTTACAAATCCTTTTCCATTATAACGTTATCTACATCGGAAACTGGCATGGCAGTTATGTTTTGAAATCCAAAATAGAGTGGAAAAGAGAGGAATTAGCAAATAATAAACCAATCAGGCATGTAGTTGACACTCTAAATTGTATAGAAATGCAAAAAAATCAGACACTTCATTCAAATTTTAGAAAGAAAAAAGAAAAATAAGCATGAACAGAAGAAATTTTGGTATGGGATAAATGAACTATTATATTACTATGGCAACATCTAGGAATATATCCCAATCAACAATCACAATTTTACGCTATTCATTTCATTTATATGCAGTAAAAATCATGGCTGTAGTCACATCGGCACATGCCAGTAGCCACGACGATAGATTAGTAATAGCCATGCTGATCATCATGGCCATACTGATCGCCATGCCAATCTACACAAAACAGTATCTACATGTATTATCTATTAGCTGGACCCATGCAATCCATGACATCAACATCAATATCAATTCATTTAATCGACGTGACGTCAACATTTAATCAACTTGTACATTTTAAATTGATTTCCGTGATTTATACCCACGGGTGCTATTTAAAGCATTGATACTGCATCGGGGAAATTTACGAATAACAGTCACAATAATCGTAAATTTTGTTTTAGGCAACATTGACTTATTTGCGAATTACAGTAAGTCTTGCATATACAGTAAAATCTATGAATATTGAACATTTTTACCGAGAAAAAAAGGTTCAGTCTTGGTAGGTGTTTACTACAGAGAGGGTGATTTATACAGACGTCAGAAGAGTATGTGCAGAGGAAGGGTGTCCACTAGAGACAGGTGTTCACTAGAGAGAGGTGTTCACCAAGACAGGTTCTTACTGTACATGTAATTCATTAATTCTAAGATCAATCTGAGATGTGATTTTATTATATTTATTATTTTAGATTGCAAATATTGTGTCAGGGAGAAAATAGAGTGAGATTAAAGAGAGAAGAGGGAGAAAATAGAAGGAGACATTTACGAGAAGAGCGAGAAAATAGAGGGAGACATTAAAGAGAGAAGAGGGAGAAAATAGAAGGAGACATTTACGAGAAGAGGGAGAAAATAGAGGGAGATATTAAAGACAGAAGAGGGGGAAAATAGAATAAAGAGAGATGAGGGACAAACAACAAAACAAAATGAAATTACTCTCATTGTGATAACAAACAAGCTACCATACATGACCCCATACAGGCATGATAAGTGTCCATTAACTCTACAGAATTCTGTAGGTAGCAATCAACAATATCGATCAACAAAAGAGTTGATGAAAGATTTTTTCTATGTGAGCTTATATTCCATTAGTCTAAAAAAGTATACAAGTAATAAGTTGCCGACGATTTATAAAACATTGTACTGCAATCTATAGCAATTTTCGCGGAATTAGCTCGGGATAAGATTTTGTTAAATTCTGATAAAGGACTCTCAATATATATAACATCTAATTGGATTCATTAGCTTTGCAAATTGATTTTAAGGTCACATCTGACACAATGGAGTTAATATTCCTTCAATACACCTACTGTGTATTTATTTTGTTATTTTTAATGTGAATTTGTGGGAGTTGTATTGTTGCTAAAATGTCAATAATTAGAACTGAGCCCAAATACTACATTGAATCAAATTGACATATTTAGGATGAATGAAATGAAAATGAATGATAAATATGAACATAATGTGAAATGCTGTGTAACTGGTGTCAGGCCTGTAGCCCCCCCCCCCCCCCCCCCGGCCAAAAAATCTTTCAAAACCATGCAGTTTTCACCATTCTGAGCACTTTTAAGTGATTTTGGCCATTTTTGGACCAAAATTGTCACAAGTGAACTCCCTGGAATTTTTCAAGAAGTGAACCCCCCTTGGCAAAATCTTGCTACGGGCCTGCTGTGTGACAAGAGGGATTGAAACTGAAAACGAGGAATAAATACTGTGCCATAATCCAGTCCCAGCAAAGATTAATATTTACAAATATATTCTCCCTTGGAGAAAACTTATGCTATCTATTCTTTCCAAGACAACTTTTGGCATTGAAAATTGATATCTTCAAAACTATCAATACCATTCTTATTTTGAAGAAATTTTAGACCCCTTGTTGAATAATCATTTCATGCAATAAAAATCAGAAAAAGAAGATCCTCTTTTGAGACAATGGGTTCAACATTTTGAAAAAAATGTTCACATGAGGTCCCTTCTCTATCTTTGTCTATATCACTTTTAAAGAAATACAGGCTCATAATAACATACAAAATGTATAGGGGTAGGGTAGTGTGAAGATGTGTACTTGATATAAGGTTATTCTATTACCATCTCAGGTGAATCTTCCATAGCCAGAATTGCATTATACACGGGTGACATCCAATCTAAATTCCTATCTTCCTCGTTACCATATACAGAAGACATCTTAAAAGATCTAGCACTATCCACCGCTTCTACCTTTGTTTTTAAAATTCTTTAAACTATATATTTATTTGGATCAGGGTAGGTTCCTTTTTCAAGCACTATCATATTCTGAGGCAGAAAGTATGGAAATCCTTAATATTGTAGTTCCACATGTTGTAACATTCTTTATTTTATATACTGAATGTGTCTTCAAAATAAAGTTTAAATCCCAAATCACTTCTCATCTTCTGTGTCTCATACTTTTGTCTAGTTTTAATCCTCCTATCTTTTATGAACATATTTAGTTTTTCTCATATCTTTGAAACTTATGTTTGTTTATTGATCAAGTTTTATATATAATTTAATGTTTCAAGTTTCTCTATATGCCATTAAATTGGATTATATACAACATATTGCAGTTCTGAGGCATCCCATCAACATTGTAAAAATATAACAAATATGTCCCTTTAACAATGCTTGGATTTGCGTGGTATGATCCTTTAACTTGACAGATCCTGAATTCTTCAAATAAATAATCATATGATTTCCAAACTGCAAATCTTAAATACTAAATTATATTGTAGAACTTATTTATATGACTTGATACATTAGACAATACATATAAACACTTAAAAATATTTATGTGATTTGATATCCTACAATACATGTAAGCATAAACACTTATAAATGTGTAAAATTGGACTATAATCTTAAGATTAGGATGCTACCTTTGGAATTACAGTACAACCTGTCTAAGTGGAACACCTTTGGTACCTAAAAAGAGTGTTTAACTTTGGAGGTGTTTGACTTACAGAGTTTCATTTTCTTTATAAAGTTATGGGTAATGGGTCCTGGAGAAGTGTTTTACTTATAGAGGTGCTCCACCTGAGTTTAACTATATTGCCCTTTACTTGAAAGACTTTCTTGGGCACAGAATATTCTGTATTTCATTTGAATCACTGAATAACCTATAAAATTCTGAATAATCCTATAAAACCTCCAAATCAAGACAAGGATAAGGTCAAACACCATTGATTTTAAAAATATATATATAAGACCAATTATTACTGATGGCCAAACACTAAAATACCAAATCAGGATGTCACCCTGCAGTCACAAAAATGGTGGCTTTAATAAAATGCCATTTCTTCTTGGTGGTGACAAAAAAGTAATTTTGTTTCAAAATTGGTTCAATTAAGATTGTATTCTAATATTAGTCATATTTAATATACGTGTACATATCTATTATAAAATATAATACAGATAGTATATAGTACTATATTATTTTATTCTATATGTATATAACTATTTTACACTTCAAAATGTCTTCCTGGAAAAAAAGGTATATATTCCCGCAGTTGAAACAAATGTTTGTTTTCCAACTAAAAAATTTTCATTGAGCAAGTAAAGGGTGAATCATTATTCACACAGAATAACATCATACATTGATCACAAATTGACAGGTCCCCAGTTAATAAGCCTATGTGGCAGGATATGCAGTTTCTTGCCCAAGAGAAATATTTATGGCAGCTATGTTTTAAAATGCAAAATAGAGTGAAAACTAGTAGAATTAGCAAGGAATAAATTAAACAGACATAAAGTCAACATTCTAAATTGTATAGAAATGCGAGGAAATCAGACACTTCATTCAAATTTTTGAGAGAAAAGAGAGGAATCAGCAAGGAATAAAGTAAACAGGCATGTAGTCAACATTCTAAATTGTATAGAAATGAATGAAAATCAGGCAATTTATTCAAACCTTAAAGGGGGGGGGGGTACAGGTAGGAAATAGTTAGGTGTGGGAGATATTGTATTCAATGATGTTAAATGTGCCTGAACTGACAATAACCCTGACAAAAACATGCAATTTGAGGCAAAATGTGAGGCAAAATAAAACATACTATCTGAGACAAAAAGAAACATAAGAAACATTAAATATGAGGCAAAATGAAACATTCAATATGAGGCAAAATGAAACATTCTATGAGGCAAAATGAAACATTCAATGTGAGGCAAAAAGAAACATTCAATATGAGGCAAAATGAAACATGCAATACGAGGCAAAATGAAACATTCAATATGAGGCAAAATGAAACATTCAATATGAGGCAAAAAGAAACATTCAATATGAGGCAAAATGAAACATGCAATATAAAGTAAAATGAAACTTTCTGTATGAGGCAAATTGAAACATGCAATATAAAGTAAAATGAAACTTTCTATATGAGGCAAATTGAAACATGCAATATAAAGTAAAATGAAACTTTCTATATGAGGCAAATTGAAACATGCAATATAGAGTAAAATGAAACTTTCTATATGAGGCAAATTGAAACATGCAATATAAAGTAAAATGAAACTTTCTATATGAGGCAAATTGAAACATGCAATATAAAGTAAAATGAAACTTTCTGTATGAGGCAAATTGAAACATGCAATATAAAGTAAAATGAAACTTTCTATATGAGGCAAATTGAAACAATCAAGAGAAGAGAACTAGCATGAAATGAAATAGAATATGAGGACATTGTATACACATGGTCACATGGAAAAAGAATGACCAGGAAGAAAATTTAATCAGCATTTTACTGTATGTTTCTTATAGCAGGAACTTGTCATACATATGTATGTAGTATTGTCTGGCTTAGTCATGCATTATGGTAAGCTCTACTAGAAATATAGCAAAATCAATGAAGTAATATTCTGACAAAACAGTCTGGGTGTCATGTCTAAAAACAAGAATTATGATGAAAAGAGAAGAAAAATAAAGGATTTGATCAACCAGTCATGAAGTCAACACTCTAAATTGTATAAAAATGCAAGAAATCAGACAAGGTGGTCATGTTTTGAAATGCAAAATAGAGTGGAAAAGAGTGGAATCAGCAAGGAATAAAGTAAACAGACATGTAGTCAACACTATCAATTGTATAGAAATGCAAGAAAATCAGATATTTCATTCAAATTTTAGAGAGAAATTGAGAGGAATAACCATGAGCAGACGGATAAAATAATTTGTTTGTCTGCTCTGGCTGTTTATATTCCCTATGGTAAGTAATATCCCAATAGACGTGGCATATACCTTGTAAAACATTTTAATATGAATCCCTGCCAAATCCTGTTGTTCACTAGATTAGATTTGTTTAACAATGCCACCCATCATGCCTAATTGAAGGGGGAGGAGGGTTAAGGGGATCCTCTTGCTATCTACACTCTTATTTTGGTCAAGGAAGGACGATGAGTTTAGGACTTGAACAAAATTAAAAAATGAAAGAAGTGAACATTGTTTTTTTATAGGGAGATACTATCTATAATTAATATGTTCGATATTGTATCACCTGATGGTAATAAACCAGTACATTTAACCAGTAAACCAGTACATTTAACCAGTAAACCAGTACATTTAACCAGTAAACCAGTACATTTAACCAATAAACCAGTACATTTAACCAGTAAACCAGTACTTTTGACTTACTGAAAATCTTACAATGTTTGCAACCTCTTGGACTGTGAGAAATTTACCCCCCCCCCCATCACCGCTCCCTCTTCCCTCGTGATATCTATATATTACATCTCGCTGGATCCTCACTGATTTACAAGTTAATCTTTTTTAGAATTATTTATGCCTAACATTTCTAATAAAATCCACCTTCTACCTTCCTTATAGCTTTAATCCTCATAATATTCTGGAAAGAAATAACACCAAGTCACAAAAACTCACCAAGTCACAAATATTTACTATACTTCTCAATAGTAATGTTCCTGCATGAATATCTTTTAGAAATCATCTCACATAGCTTTTGATTCTTATGTAATACAAGACTCGGTATACCTTATTTTCATCTATTAAACCCTTACAACGCAAGTAGCATCTCATATAAAACTGTACGAAATCACTCCCCCACTGGATTTTCTTCACATATATACAACTCCATGCCCATTTACTCAACATAGCTGGCGATTCTAATATGACAAGAATCAGCTAAATGTGACAAGAATCAGCACAATATGACAATTATAATCAGTATAATATGACAATAATTGATATAATATGACAAGAATCAACACATTATGACAATAATCAGCATACTATGACAGGAATAGGTATAATATGACAAGAATCAGCACAATATTACAACAATTGTCATACCTTATTTAATCTATTAGCCCTTACAAGAAAATTGACATCTCACAAAACTGCATGAAATCACAGCCCCCCTACCACCTACATAGTTCCATTCACTCTATATCCATGTACATTAATCTCATTTATTCCACATAGTGTCTGCATACATACAACAGCTACCAACATACCTTTTCAAATAGCGTTGGTTGCCAACTTGGATTTATAATTTTCCAGTTGAACATTAACATAGGATCTTCGTCATCTTCCATTGATTCATCCGCGTTATCCCCTGCCCCGATAATATCACACATTCCCGTGAGTGCCGCCGGCGGAATGTGCGAAATGGCAGCCGTCAGACGACGTTTTCTCGGTGATAAAACATCCGATTCTTCAGCCACCATTGCTCCATTCACATCATACATAAAATATCAATACTTGCTGGCGTGTCTCACAGCGAGTATTGGATTGTAATATTCAGGTCACTTTGTATTGAGTGTGATAGGGGATTGATCATATTGAATAAATTACACTGCATAAAATATTCCCAGAGCCATTGCCAATTACATTGTTGAGTCACGACTGATACATACGTGTAAGTTTACAAGGTCAAGTTATCATTATAGCTCCCTGTGTATTTAATTTGTAAATCAAATGCTGAGTATCTCGATATTGCTGAACCACTGTTGCTATATAAGCAATGAGCCTAGTTAAATGTGCTGAACCTTTTTATGAATCTCATTCAAAGGATTATCTTTCCTATTCTTTTAAGGTGGGTAGTATAAGACAAACTTTGGACAGATTGTACATGTCTGTATGTACAGATTCATGTATAATTGACCATACTTGACCTACCTTAATTCCTTTCATTAGAAAACATCCAAAGGATTATTTTTATATATTGTACTAATGCATAATTTATCAAAGCTATCTACAATACAACATTCTGCACTTAGATGCCCCGACATTACTGTAAAAACATAATCAGCTTTTTTAAACAAACAGCACAAATAATTCAAAAAAAATATGGGAGAGATTGAAAAGGATTGACTGTGGGCCATGCCTTGGTGAGGAGATGGGGGGGGGGCAGATAGTGACAATGAGCTGTGAGTCTTCTCCTTCGGGGGGGGGGGGGGAAATGGGATACAGTTGCTATGGCTACTTAACTATGGCATTAGATGACCTTACCTAAAACAATCAATGGATACCAGCTTTGGAATACATGTTATCTCCTTCCAATGATTGTACTGATTTCAAATTTGACAATTTTGACCAATAATCACTTGAAAAGTGCTCAAAATCAGAAACAAAAACTGCAAGAATTTTTGTATTTTGGGGAGGGGTTCCGGCAACGGGCCTGGATTTATTTAATTCATGTAATCCAAAGCGATAACAACTGATCACTATGATGTAATATTCCAATACAGAACCAATCAAGCCTTTTCAATAGTTTCATTTAGCTTCAGGTCCTCAATCTTTGAATGAGAGACAATCCTTTGATCTCGGCTCATCTGGTCTGACAGATCAATATTCAAAATTGCACAAGATTTTATACCTTCAAAAGCAGCTGTTCATATATTCCATATCCATAGCTCTCATAGAAGAAGAATGTAAGTGTGACAGTAAATTTTAAATGCTTATTTTATAGCCTTGTCTAGCCATTTTACACTGTTTTATATTTCTAATTTTATGATATGTATTGTCACATATTTTATTGTTAATTGTAGTCTGTATGTGTGTCTGCAGGGTTCTAATGGAAACAAGAAAACATATGTTTTTCTTATAAAATATCCCTGAATAAATAAAATCTAAATAAAAAAAATGAAATCAAATTACATTATTTGTCTTCTTCAGAAGATATTAATTACTATTCATCTTTCTGGGCCTAAGGGTAAAGTCAACAAAAGGTTACACAAATAATCAACACTCTATTTAATAAACTTTATTATACTCTACAAATATTCATATAATTAAATCATCTAATCATACCAAACTGTATATTTATTTGTTGTATTAAGAGTGTAGGAATTACTTCTGGGCCCAGGGTGTCATCAACAAACTGAACAAAGAAATCATAACACTCTAAAAAAATAATAAAGATTACTTATGTAATCACAATGTAATTTACAATACTTAGTCTTATTTCATCAATTCCATTTAACTAATTCACTAAAGTGTAAAATCATCATCTGTTATTTGAGCGTAACGATTATCTTTTTTTTTATTAGATTACGACACAGCCTTAGGTTTTTCTAATTTTTCTCCGCAATTATCTATTTTTAAGGTTAAGTATCTCTTTCCTTGGCCTTGCCTTTCATGATTTAATGGAGAAAAATGTGCCAAAGGGTTTAGTGTCTTAATTTAGGTATTCTTGCTAAAGAGTTGAGAGCCTAGTAATTATCATTTCTTGGCCTCAGGGTAATTTCAATAGAAGATTACTGTACACAATAATGACTTAAAATCAAATTCATAATCAAATATCATAATCTCGAAATCCTCTCATAATTTAATTCACAACATTATTTGTCTTCTTCAGAGAATAACAATTACTAGTTGAGTCTTGGCTCAAGGGTATTGTCTACAAACATATCATTAAGACTAATTAATAAAGATTATCATATACTACAAATTCTTTTATAATTCAGTTAGCTCGATCTTTGATTTCAAATGTAGCAACCATAGCTAAATACTTAATGTACTCCCAACCAATCAGATTGCATACTTACAATTCATTGTTTGACAACAATGATCAACTTTGAGTGAATTAATGCACTTTTTATTTCAATATTCTGTGACATAATTTTAATTTAGATTTGATTTTTGGATCATCACTAACTATGCCATATCACCATTTTTATTTAATTTAGTAAAACCTGTATTTCTGAACACCTCTCTAATCTGAACACCTCCCTATGTGAACACTTTGTGTTTGTCATTATTTTTATTATCTCTTATCGACTCACATATTAAGAAACGTTGAAATGTGAAAACGTGTTAATTCTGACTATCATAATTTACTGTTTTAAAGAGGGCGATATAGTAATTCAGTCTATCAAAGGGTAAGAACATGTGAATCAGCACATTAGAATCAGTTAATTCTTCATCTATTATGTGAAAAGCCAGACAGCGTAAATCAGACAACATATAGGACGCCTTGCATTAGCCTTTCATTAGCATCCAATTCCGTTAATCATTTATAATTTATCGATTGTTTTTAAACATGTTTTCCCTTATTATAGTTTTATCGGTTACATTGTCAGTAGCTGTCACATTAACTGTGTGGGTTAACCATTCGCTGCTAATCGACTAATTTTGAGGATTAATTTTCTAATTAGTTAATCTATTTTTGCATGTGGTGTGATTGGGGATATCTTGTTGTAAAACTGTTTGTTTTGCCCACCGTGAATCCATGCTGTGCTCCGCCGTGCCCCAAAGTACTCACACAGTGGTGACGAATGGTGAGCCCACAGGTCCTAAATGCGACATCATTATAAGGTACTTCTGGATATTTTTTTAAAGATTATTTATAATTAATACGTAGAATAAGTCAAACAAATAGAATGGGAGACTATGCATTTCTCAGTGTTAAGCATTTTGTAGTATTTTAATTGAAATTCAAATAATGTGTCTTTTAATTTCAAGGCAAAAATGAAGACAAAAAAGGCTAATAATAATAAAGATATATTATTTTCTTCAACTTCATATTCACTATTTTAATTAAATAAATATCTGAAATAAAAAATGTTGGTAAAAGTTTAGTGAGGCAATTACCTCAGCTGCCTCACCATTTACTTTTAAGAAAATCCTTAAATCTACATTAAACAATCAAGCAATTCAATATGAAACGATCCCGTAATTCAAAAAAATTCTGCCTGAATCAAAAAGGAACACAACTAATGTCAATATTTACTCAAGAACATTTATAAAGATTACATTTCCTTTCTAATTTCTATAATCAAATCATGAACATAATTAATCAAATCAGAGTGTGTAATTAATCGAATGTGCATTCTTGACCTTTAATAATACCCTTGAATATAAGTACTTGCTGGTCATGCAAATTTACTCTTTTTCTTAACTTTTTGAATGAACTCATCAGTTTTATGGACTTGGTTTTGAATTTTTTTGCGTCAACTACACGTCTTTGTGTTTTATTGCATGTTTTTCCTACTTCTTATTTTACTTTTTGAAAATTGACCACCAATGGAATTTTCTTCATGGGTCGCATGTCATCGTGATCTTTGCTTTATCCTCTACCCTCATCCAAACCAGTAGCCGCATTTCCCTCTGATTATAACATGTGATTTTAAAAGATGCTGATATGAGCTTAGATGTAGCTTATATGGCATTTTATTTTGAGTATGAATGTGAGAGTTATTTGTTCATTGGTTAAGAAAACCGTTGATACAGGCTGATCAATCCATTCTTGAAGAGTAAAAGTGGCATTTAGCACTTGTAAAGGGTAGTTTTGAGAAATACAAAGAGCAATACTTGAAAACACAACCGAGACCACGTAAACCATTTTAATACAGATCCCTATGAAGTATACAATTCTGGGTCTTGGCCAAATCAATTTTAATAGACTTATTAAGTCTGACTGAGGAAAGCAAGATGAAAGGACAAGTTCTCATTCAAAGTGTCAATAAGGCAAAATTAAAGGATAGAAAAGGGTATTTCTTCATATTATGTCTGACTTTCTTACATGGTCACCAACTGAATTGGCCGCTGATGAGTTTCTGTTAACCAAATTACCTGTTTCTTTCATCCATTCATCAACTGAGCTCCCTAATGAAATAAAAGACAAGATTTCAATGGTAGAAGATGCCTACTGAATTGGAATTTGAGCTTGAAAAACATGAAAAATCTTCTGATTTAATTGAAACCTTTGAGAGTGTAGCTCTGTGCACAATTTCTTAAAATAGGCTGAAAATTAAGAAATAATGCCCAAATTGCCTTAAATGTATTTGTGGAGAAGCAGATTTTGGGCCCTACATTTTTTTAGTTTTTGGCCCACTGTGGGAGTGCACCCCCCCCCCTCATATCTGCAATTGATTCTAAAATTAAGTAATCAATAATTATGCCACTATAATAAAAAAATAACATAAATATTATCATCAAGTATGTGTTATATCGATTGAACCTATTCAGAACGAATATTTGTTATAAAGGGGGGAAGTGTTACAGTGTGACAAAAACTGTTACATTTTCCCCTTTAAGAAGATTAGCTTGTCCTGAACATGGCTCAGGAATGTTAATAAAGACTGCATACTGGGAATTGGCAATGACTTGAAATTTCAATGAGAGATATTGGATATAAGGTTAGAGGTTAAAGAATTGATATTAGATTTTAGATTTTTCTTCCTTACATGCTTTTAACATCTGTGATCTGTGTGAATCTTATTAACCTCTTGACTACCTGGAGTGACGAGATTTCTCGTCACCTCAGAAATGACCTTGAAACCCAGAGTGACGAGAAAATCCGTCACAAAATTTTCATATAAAAACATGTTTTTGTTAAAATAAATGAAATGTATTAAAACAAAATTGATTTGCCATAAATCCTGCATCAATTCACCTATTGAAAATTAAGTAACTCATTATTCCCCCTGCAACAGGTGGTGGCAATGGTCATTTAGAGTGACTGAGGTGTTGAGCATTTGTCGAAAAATTTAGACGATTTCATCTCTCTAGTTCTCAATTTAGAAAAAAACGAAATGAAATATGGCACATCATTGAAATTCTAGCCAATGAGAGAAAAAATGTGTCTCTGACATAAAGCTAAGTAAGTGACGCTAATTGAAGCGATTCTGATGCAGTATGGACATGTTCAGAATATCAGGAATAAAATAAAAGAGTAGAAAAGAGAATAGAAAAGGAGAAAATTCCAGAGAAAGTTTAAGAGAGAATGACTAGATCTGTTTCTGCCTTTAATATTTCTTCCTATTATTTAAATCAATTGCAATATGTTTTATTTATTTCTCTTTGATTTAGTTTTACATTTTCAAACTACATGTGTATTCTTTTTTTAGAAATAATCGTATACCTCTTGATTCTCTTCAACTGTGCAGAAAAACTTTTGATGATTAAACTTGGAAATCCAGAATAGAGTGCAAGAGTGAAATCAGCAAGGAATAAAGTAAACAGACATGTAGTTAACACTCTAAATTGTATAGAAATGCAAGAAAATCAGATATTTCATTCAAATTTTAGAGAGAAATGAGTGGAATCAGCAAGGAATAAAGTAAACAGGCATGTAGTTGACACTCTAAATTGTATAGAAATGCAAGAAAATCAGATATTTCATTCAAATTTTAGAGAGAAATGAGTGGAATCAGCAAGGAATAAAGTAAACAGGCATGTAGTTAACACTCTAAATTGTATAGAAATGCAAGAATCAGCAAGGAATAAAGTAAATAGGCATGTAGTTAACACTCTAAATTGTATAGAAAATGTAGTTAACACTCTAAATTGTATAGAAATGCAAGAATCAGCAAGGAATAAAGTAAACAGACATGTAGTTAACACTCTAAATTGTATAGAAATGCAAGAAAATCAGATATTTCATTCAAATTTTAGAGAGAAATGAGTGGAATCAGCAAGGAATAAAGTAAACAGTAGTTAACACTCTAAATTATATAGAAATGCAAGAAAATCAGGTGGTTCTTTCAAATTTTGGAGAGAAATGCAGTGAAATAAGCATGAGCAGACGGCCATATTAAAGAAATAAAAGTACACAATTAATAAAATATTTATAATGTAAGAACAGCCTGATAAATCAAGGTCTCAAGGATGTGACTTGAATAATCAGCCAGACCTCAAAATCATTTTCACATTTTATGTTTCTAGTCTAAGTATGTATTTGCTAAAAATATCTTAGAGCAAATATAGTATGCCACCTGTGTTTCTATTAACTTACTTTATGTGCAAAATTATGCTCAGGGCTTGTCAACTTAGAATCACAGAAGAGATTATCTGAAGAATTTAATCATAGACAAAAATGTACTTCAAATTCATTGTTTACATTTTTCTTAATTTCATAATTTTAATAAGAACTGTGGCTATTAATCGTAGAATAAATAATAAAATGCTTTATTTAAAATATGATATATGATTAACATCTAACACTTTTTGTTCAAATAATGAAACAGGGTGATCCATAAAATCCACAATGAAAGGGTTGCAACTTTTTGAGGTCACCCTGTAAAGTGTATAAGCTGTAAAAAGTGGTGGTGATGTTCAAATAGATTCATAGTTCTTTGAGCAATATTCACTGTAAAAAATCAGGCGATATTATAATCACAAAAATATTTTTTCTTCTTTTCACAACCTTTATTTTACTAAACGCTACCTAGTGCTTCAGTTCCGTTATTATACAGTTGAAAAAGGATCCAGACAGGATCCGAAACATCCTGTTTAGTAAAATAAAGATTGTGAAAAGAAGAAAAAAATATTTTTGTGATTTGATAATCCAACCTGAAGAACATGTTTAAGGATATTTTAATCGATTGTCATTCTTATAAATATATTAATTGAACCTATATACTGTATAAGTGGTATTTATTCCATGTGGTTTCGATGCCAAATGGTAAAATTTGATCATTTCCCTAATTTTGATTTTCCTATAAGAACAAGAAACTTCCCACAGGATTAAAGTATAAAGATTATATTTCCGACATTTAATTTTCGAACCTGGCAAAAATTAGGCAATTGGCAAATTAAATGATTAGGCAAATTACCGCCTATACAGTATAACCTTAATCCATTTTTCAGAATAATAAAAGTTATTATCTGACACAAAACTGATAAATTATTCTGATATTGCTTTTCAATCACGCTTTAAACTGCCTGTTGCGACAAGATTCTATCAACTTGTCAATATATTGTCAGAGATAAGGCATGCTTTGCTGGATTACAACATTAATTGGACACCTTTCAAAATAATGAAATTCCCATGAAAAGGACTTTAAATAAAGATGTTTAATAGATGTCATTGCAGTAACTGATTAAATAATCTCTACCTACTGATTAAATAATCTCGATCTAGTTCAATCCCACTTTTTACATGGTTTTTATGTAATGTTCCTTTGTCAAAATATGTTACAAATAACAAGTCAAATTATTAGCTTATGTGCCATGTGGTAATTCTCAAAATGAATCAGAATAATTCAAATCGTCATAAATGCAAATAAATCGGGCCAATTTGCTTTTATGTCAGCATCTCCCGGATCTAGTTTTAGCATATTATTCAATCATATTAACCCACACAGCGTCACACTAATCGCATTGAGGGTGGTCCATTGATTCTTTATAAGGGGGCTATATACGTACATTTATTTTTGCTGGAACTAAACTACATGTTAACGTCCTGCTTGGCCAAAATCATGCAGTTTTTCACCATTCTGAGTACTTTTCAAGTGATTTGGGTCATTTTTTTAAATCATATTTTGTATACTTAGTACCTTTTTCATTCAGCAAGGTTAGATTTTTTATATAATCTTGATTCTAAACGTGTAGTCTTAGTTCTACAGACACGTTTTGTCCAGATAAAGCCCCCCTGATTTTTAAGTGAAATCCCCTTGACTTTTCTAACCAAATTCCTCTGATTTTTAAAACAAATTCCCTTAAATTTTTTAAATCCAAATCCCCTGATTTTCCAATAAAATTCCTTTGATCTTTTCTTGATGAACATGGTGTTGGAAATTTTTTCAGAAAGTACAAGTTCCCCAAGGATCTAAAGAAGAGGGGGAGAAACCCCAGGATTCAAAGATGACATATGCTTATAATGTAAATCTGTATTGAGATGACATCGTCGCTGATTGGTTTAACGAGTCGATCGTTGATTGATCTAGTACTTCCGGGAAAGGAGGTGCGCGAAAGAGGAAATCGTAGGTCATCAATCGAATCATGGGGTTTTCCCTCCTCTTGATCGAAAGGACAGCCCCTTAATTACATGTTGCATGCTTATAAAGTATATCTCAATCCCAGTCTATTCTCTCTGGTCTGGTCATGTGTATTTCATCATTTTTCAAACATCCAGAGCAGACAAACAAACTATTTCATCCGTCTGCTACTGCTTATTCCCAATTCTTCTCACTTGAATTTGAATGAACTATGTACTTCATTTTCTGTTCATTTTATTTCTTGATAATTCCACTCCATTCCCTCTAAAATTTGAATGAACCTGTCTGATTTTCTTGCATTTCTATACAATTTAGAGTGTGAACTACATGCCTGTTTACTTTATTTCTTGCTAATTCCACTCCTTTCCCTTTAAAATTTGAATGAACTGTCTGATTTTCTTGCATTTCTATACAATTTAGAGTGTGAACTACATGCCTGTTTACTTTATTCCTTGCTAATTCCACTCATTTCTCTCTAAAATTTGAATGAAGTGTTTGATTTTCTTGCATTTCTATACCATTGAGAGTCTTTACCACATGCCTGTTTACTTTATTCCTTGCTGATTCCACTCTTTTCCACTCTATTTTTCATTTCAAAACATGACCTCCATGACATTTTTCCGATGCTAATCTAATCGAATGCTATGCAAAGTGACATGACTTACACCTATAAATCACATGGCTCAATGTACCAAATGTTAGATCTGGCTCAATAATTGCACTTAATAATGAAATTATAATTGCATAAAAAATAATTCCCTTTAGAGAGAGGAGACACTTGATACCAGACTTTGCTGCTACGGCTATATGAAAAGAAGTGAAAATCATTGGATCAATGATGCTATAGACGTGCATTCATTAATTTTAGGTGTAGACCTTAAAAATCACCAACCAAGTTTTGCACCTACAAGATAACACATTTCCTTATGGTTCATTACTCAGTACAATAAACAGCTGAAAATGAATCGGAAATATAAAACAACTGAAAGGTTACAGATTTTTATCAAAATCTATCAATGGAACACCTCCGTAAGTAGAACACCTCCAGAAATGGAATACTTTTCAAAGTCCTGTTCCCTATAAGCTTAATGTAAAAAATGTATTTCTGTAAGTAGAATACTTTCCAAGATGAACACTACATTGTCAAAGGTGTTCCACTTACACAGGTTTTAATGCATGTTCTAACAATATGTGATTACTATGTCTTAACTGCATCACATTAAGGTATGGATCTCCTGTAGAAATTATCACTGTATACATAAAAAATATCTTACAAGAATTTATGTTAGTTTCACAGTAAATTGAATTTTCTTATTGGGTAATTAAGAGGTGAAGTCTCGCAAATTGCTCGGATATAACCGAACAAAAGGAAGATTCACATGCATTTTCTTGAAAAATTGTGTATCCAATAAATATATATAAAGTTTATATCTTTAATAATAGGCACATCAATGTATATATTTATTTAATTAAATAATAAAAATGTTAATACACCTCTCTTATGATTACAGGAACTCCCTAGATTATCAAGTTTATTTAACTTACCTATAATGGCAGCGTAATCGTGGAAAAGGCATCAATATTGTTGGCACGACAGCAACATCAGATGAACAGCAAATATGAAAAAAGATAAGACAAATAATAATTATTGTTTTGAAATTATTTATTCAATACCTATTTTAATCTTTTGAATAGCAGCAATATGAAAATAAACAATACAGAATATAATTGTATTATAGTTATATATTCAGTAAATATATTCGTAAAAACAAATAACAAATATATATGTACATATATTTTCTATAATTTTAGGGCTTTATAAAGTAAAATTAATAGACCTGAAAAAAGGTAATTAATTCTGTCATATCATCCTGGCATTTATTCTAACATGACTGCCATTCATATTATTTATGGGCACCCTTATCGAAAAATCAAGATGGTCATGTTTTAAAATGCAAAATAGAGTGAAAAAGAGTGGAATCCGCAAGGAATAAAGTAAACAGGCATGTAGTCAACACTCTAAATTGTATAGAAATGCAAAAAAATTAGACACTTCATTCAAATTTTAGAGAGAAATAGTGTGCAAAAGGCATGACTGTTTTCTCAGGGCGTAGCTGAAAATGAGAAATATTATCCTCAGTTATAATTACTCAGCTGTCAAGAGAAACAAATTATGTCAATGCGTCATTAATTCTACCTTTCATACTGTTTGATAGACCTTATCACAGAAAGTGAAATGTCAAATATTTTAAAATAAAAATCAAGGGAAAAAGGGAAGGAAATCAGAAAATGATTTTTTCAAAAAAATCAAAATTGTAATACTCTCATATTCTAAAAATATCAAATAGTTGAAAATAGATGAAATAGCAAGGAATAAAGAAAAGATATGTATTCAAGACTTTAAATGAATGAGTATACCTGTATACATAAATAAATAGAAATGCTCAATAATCTGACAGTTTATACAAAATTCAGAACAAATGGAATGGAAAAAGCGAGCTGATGGGGTTATATTAATATATCCCTACATTGTTCAACGGAGATAATTATCTCTATTTCAAAAAACATCAGTCGCGACTTATCGAGAAATCATTTTACAGAATAAACATGAGTGTGAGAGTAAGATTATTTGCATAGATCAAAACAACACTCTCTGTTTAATCATAGACATTGAACGAGTTTGAACGAGATATAAATCATAGCCTGTCAGTTATGATGTCGTATTTGCGTACATCAATTAGATCCTGGATTATGTTTAACACCGTAGCTTCCGTCAAAGGCTGCGTATGACGATTATCTAGAATTGCGTGACATATAAACAACAAAGTACCCAGTAAGAGAATAATTTAATTAATTAAGGTTTAATTTAACTAATTTTAACATGAAATATGATAAAACTGGTAAAAGCATTTTATTTTTCTCAAATTGGTACAAATGAATTTTCTAAATTGAATCCATGATAAAAGTGAATCCAAAGATTTAGTTGGATGAATGTCATCCAGACGTAATTAATCAAATATCACTGTGAGTGAAATATCAGAGGGTCAACTTTTAAAATGCAAAATAAAATAGAAAAGAGAGGAATCGGCAAGGAATAAAGTAACCAAGCTTGAAGCCAAGACACTTAATTGTATAGAAATCTGAGAAAATTAGCCACTTCTTTCAAATTTTAGAGAGAAATGGAGTGAAATAAGCATGAGCAGACGGATATATATTTTCCATGGCTTAAGCATTTTAACTGGAAATCATTCCACCTAAACACTTTAGCCATTAGTAATATGTAGGATGCTCTAATAAATGAGTAATGGACCTATACGGAACTGATAATGACAGCCATACATGCATGTTTAAAATGCAAAATTAAAAACGAGTGAAATCAGCAAGGAATAAAGTAAACAGGCATGTCGTTAAGTCTCTAAATTGTATAAAAATGCAAAAAAATAAGACACTCCATTCAAATTTAGGAGAGAAATAATGTAAAGAATGGCGTGATCAGAAACAAAATTATCAAAGTCAGACATTTCACCAAAGTTGATATCAAAATGGGAATACCACTCCAAATGGAAGTCTAGACTGTAATGGAAAAACAAAAAACAAGTCAACAAGACCAATCCAATTTTTCATCCATTTAAAAAACGATGACAGCAAGATCATCAGCTCAGAGTGCCGTAATATATCAATATGTCATATTTTTGAAGTATGATTTCCGCACGTTAAAATATAAAATGCCATACAGATGGCATCTTGGAGTTTGGTTATTTCGCAATACAGCAATGGAACTGGAGTGGGAGTTGATCCATCCCAAAAGTTATTAGCTCCAAATTGCTTTTTTGTCAAACGGTTCCGTTATGTATGAGTACTACGCTTAGCGTTTATTTGAATTAGCTTCTTAAAAGAGTTTTGTCGACACTGTTTTAGTTTAAGAGCAACCTCTGAACTCAGCAAGCCAACTAGATCTTGTCATTGAAAGATAGACGATTAACGGTAATTATCAATAGACGGTAATTTTCTTCAAAATATATTTACAAGTGTAAGCTTATGTGCATTAATTTCAATGTGTTTCTTTTTCGTTGTTGATTGGTTGAGAAAATGTCAGTGTGTTTTGAATTGAATTTACAACCTGGAATGTGTGGGCCATTACCATTGGGAGGGAGACGAGGCTTATTCTTAACCGTAAAACTATCATTTAAGTGTTCAGAGGTTAATTTAGAAATATCCCCTACACTCAGGGTTATAAATACATTGATCTCCCCAACATTAAAGCAAGTGGGCACAGCACCCAACTGAGATTTTAAAATCAGTCTTGCACACATCTGAAAATCCATTTATACCAACTTGAAATTGAGATAAACTATGAAAACAGGCATATTTTGACCAACTTTGGTCCATATTATGAAAATGAGAATTTTGAACCGACCTGAGAAAAAATCCTGTGGAGAACACTGAAATATATACAACCATATACACCATGCAGAGAGAAGTCAAAACCCATGAATGATGAGCATGCCAAGGGAGAATGGAGCATTGACTATGACACTGATAACATTATACACATTTTGATGAATATAAATGAATCCTATGGGGCTGATCTAATTCTCCAGAATGTCATTGGCCAAGAATAATCATCTCTGCGATCCCCTGAATCATGTACAATTATTGACAATGCTATTAGTGATAAATGAGGTTAAGGTCAAGGTCACTGGTACAGAGCCATCAAGAGGGATCACAGCCACATACTTCCTTTTAAGTGGAGATGAGATGAAACCACTTGAGTCAGACTATGTTGCACTTTATGTCAAGGCTTATGAGAGTACACACCCTTCTATTAATTTCTTTAAGTGGTCTTAAAATTATCAATGACAATGACAATAGAAAAGGTTGCACAAAAGGGAGGTTAAGATTAGCGTAAAAATATACGTATACCTATCCCTATCCGTATGTTTGTAAGGGAGGTCAGTTGCAAACATACGGATAGGGATAGGTATACATACAATTTTACGCTAATCTTAACCTCCCTATTGTAATGTATTACACTTAGAGCAGTATAGATCAAGAAATGTTTATCACATCTATGAATATGCCTTTTAATCAGATCAAAAAATGTGCTTTTTAATCAGATCAAAAATGTGCCGTTTAATCAAATCAAAGAAAGTGCCTTTTTATCAAATCAAAGAATGAGCCTTTTTATCAAATTGAAGAATGTGCCTTTTTATCAAATTCAAGAATGTGCCTTCTTATCAAATTGAAGAATGTGCCTTTTTGTCTAATCAAAGAATATGCCTTTTTATCAAATTGAAGAATGTGTCTTTTTATCAAATTGAAGAATGTGCCTTTTTATCAAATTAAAGAATGTGCCTTTTATCAAATTGAAGAAATGTGCATTTTCATCAAATCAAAGAATGTGCCTTTTTATCAAATTTAAGAATGTGCCTTTTTATCAAATTGAAGAATGTGCCTTTTTATCAGATCAAAGAATGTGCCTTTTTATCGGATCAAGAAATGTGCTTTACTCAATAATTTTTTCCTCATTTTTCTAAAGAAGTTACTCTCTTAATCCAACAGGTATCTAGGATTTCCATGGATAGACAATGGATTAGGAATGGATTAATTAATTGCACAAGTGACATAATATTGCAAATAAACTCATAACTAAAAACATTTGAATTACATAATTTTTTGTGGATATAATTTAATTATATGCATAGAACCTTGGCTTAATGACGGAAAATTGTTCACTTGAGAGAACTTTTAACTTACAAAGGCTTTTCACTATTAAAAGAGAGGTGTTCTCTGTTGACGAGTACCAATCTAGTGATGTAGTCTTTTAAGAGGGGTGTTCTCTTTAGAGAGGTGTTCACTTTAAAAGGGGGTTTACCTCAGAGAAGTGTTCTCTTTCTGTAGACAAGAGTCAATTAACAATTTAGTGCTGTGTTAAATTAGCCATCTATTTTTATATTATTTTTATGGAGATGTTCATAAGGCAATCACTGATTGGAGCCCACACACATTAGCAAATTCATTCAACATAAAAATCAGCAATTTTATTTTATTAACGTAATTATTGCCACTAAATTACTTTACTGGATCCTCTTTGATACCAGTTATCAGTATATTAAAAAAAACACCCACTTTTCCTAGATATACAGTAGATTAAGGTACGCATTCTAATTGTTTCGGTTTGCACCTTAAAAGAGCGCTTCATCTACACTTCATAAGTAAAATTTAATCCTTCGATCTAGCTGTTAGCCAATCAGAATAGGTAAATAAAAAATCAGCTATCAAATCAGATTGCAGTAAATGATTTGATGTTTTTACATCCAATATGCAGTAAAATATTCAAATCGTTGATTTTACATTTGAGTAAGCCTTTGAATATAGACTATGAGCAAAAAAGACAAAGTCATAGGGCGTTTCCTGTATCTATTTTTACTTAAAATGACATAATTAACTTGACAGCTTATTTACTGAGTGTTCATTGAAGCAAAAATTTGCAAACATAAGATAGCAGTTAATTGCATTTTAATTGCATTTTAAATACTTAATTACAACTGTTAATGTGATATACAGTGACATTATCCAACAATGTTTATCTCAAAGGATGAAGTTCTGAAAATTATTTATAGGATCGTTATGTAAATCGAACAGCAGAAGAATGACTGTATTGCAAAACAGCTTAATTTGTGTTTTCCCAGCCAGGGGTCTCTTCATTTCATCATAGATAAGCTTCGCTCAAGTCTGCCTTTTCCACACATTTTTTCTCAAAATATGGACAAATTTTGTACCTGAAAAACTTTCTGGTAGATTTGTCTATTTTAACAACATTTTTTTATTCCTTGCTCATTGGCTCTATCTCTATTTTTCATTTAACAAGATAATCTGATTTGATTAATGGAGAATAAATTAGAGGGGTATATTTTGACAACCCCTTATAGCACTAGCCAAAAGTGAATGTAGACATGCTGAATTAAAGTCAATTGCATCCCCAAGTTAAGTCAATTGCATCTCCATATTAAGTCAATTGCATCTCCATGTTAAGTCAATTGCATCCCCATGTTAAGTCAATTGCATCCCCATGTTAAGTCAATTGCATCTCCATGTTAAGTCAATTGCATCCCCATGTTAAGTCAATTGCATCTCCATGTTAAGTCAATTGCATCTCCATGTTAAGTCAATTACATCCCCATGTTAAGTCAATTGCATCCCCATGTTAAGTCAATTGGAGAGAGTCTTGGTAGAATCCATTTCAATAGTAAGAATCACTGGTGATCCACTCGATTACGCTGGTTACCAAAATGATTCGTTTTGGTAACAAAATGTCGGAACGTCGAAGGTACGATTTTTCTCTTTTCCTTATTTCACACGTTGTAGGCAGAATTCCCACGACATTTTTTAACACAAACGTGTATCAATATCATATGATTAAGAAAATGTACATATGTCCGAACAAATAGTTCAGAAGACAACAGAATCGTTGATTTAATTCTTCACTTAAGTTACATAAACAGTTTTTCGAAAAACAGTCAAGATCTGTACTTTTAACCAAAACCGTTTATGTAACTTAAACAAGGAATTAAATCGACGATTCCGTTGTCTTCTGAGCTATTTTTTCGCAAACATGAACGTTTTCTAAAACAGGACATTGGGCTTGCTTTTTAGAACTTTTTGTTTCTTCTATTAACCCCCTCATAGCTTACTAAGTATCCTATTATTTTGTGAGTGATATCAGTTTTATCCATGAGTAGAGATGTGTCCTAGGTACTAACAATATTATTTATTCCTGTGACTGCTTCAAAAAACAACAAACGGTACCATGGGGCATTTGAATAGTACCTTTGAGCATTTGAGTAATACCTTTGGGCATTTCAAAAGTACCCTTGTGAATTCTAATTGCAACATATACTCTAACTGCCTCCTATAAATTATTTACTTCAAAATGATATTTCATCTGGGGTACTATTAATTATTCAAAAGTGAGTTGGCGTGTTCCTAGCTAAGAATTGCATGTACTCAAACCATGAACAAGTAATATTACATCCTCTTTTGATCAAGAAAGACTATGCAGTTTTAGAATGTTGTAGTACTTGTAGGTTTGTAGTATGAGGGAGAGGCTCACAGGGGGTTCAGCAAGTTTAAATAAATGTATATACAGTAAAACCGTGTATATTGAACATTTTTTTTACCGAGAAAAACGTTCAGTGTTAGTACATCCCCAAAATGCAATCTGATTTTCTACACCGTTTCAGTGCCAAATTTCGGTGCGGTTTCGGAACCAATTGGAGTCCCGTGGCAAATTTTGGTGCCAGAACAGTGCCAGAGCGGCACCAAATTATATTGGCTGTGTAGGTGTTCACTATAGTTTACAACAGGGATGGTAATTTATAAAGAAATCAACTGAGAATGTACTGTTACGGAGGAAGGGTGTTCATTTGAGATGGGTGTTCACTAGAGACAAGTTTTACTGTATTAGTTTTATTCCCTGCTATTTCTGTAACATTTTGGTAAGGCAAAATACCTTTCCTCATTTCACCTCACCTAACCTCACAAGTAAATGTTAAAACGTAGGCAATAATATTGTATTGTATGTTTATATATGGAATAAATGAGAAATAAAAAAAAATAAAAAAAGTAAATGTAAAAATTGGATTCTGGTGAATATGTACTTAAACAGGATAAAGAGCATCGTGAGTGACAAAATGAAATTAGATTTGCCCCAAATTGACGTATACATTCAGACATTCCCATATAAGTCTAAATCAAATCAACGCTTTTTTCTGGTCAATAGCCACTAAAGTAATTAAATTCTATGCTTTAATTGTGTCATTTTGGCTTTTGTGTAAATATTCTTATTGACAAGTCAATTGACGGCATTTAAGTCTGCAGAGAGAGAGTTTTGATTAGCCTAGTGTTTTGACAACATTAGGCCACTTATTAACAATATTAGGCTGCGTATTAACAACATTAGGCTGCTTATTAGTAACATTAAGTTAGTATACAGACAGGGATCTTGCTTTACATAAAAGTCAATACAAAGATATAAGACCCTTTTTTGAAATGAGAATTGATCAAATAGTGAGAATAGTTCCACTATTTTATGAATTTGATTTGACCCAAATTTATGCCCGGCATATATATAAATTATTATTTATATATATAAAGGGTGTTATATTTGTTTTTTTGAAAACTATCCCTCATTTAATCTCCCTGTATTTTGCATACTGCAGATTTGGTTCGTTCTTGCAAATGAGTCAAAGAAGACAGTTTCCCAGCATTCTTTCACAATATTTTGACGGGCACTGAACAATTTGGAGATAATACTACTATAATGTTCAGTTCATCTTTTGACCAAGTATCAGTTTCTGAGATGAACATTATGGTAATCTCATTACCAAATTGGTGCAAAGCCAGTCAAATGAAAATCAAAAGGTATTCTGGTTGCTATTCCTCCTTGAAAAGCGGTATTGGTTTTATGGAAATGTCTCAGAGTTCAATGTTCTGGTGAACAAGATGGGATGAGTATAATAAAGCACATGTAATGAACTAATGGAACTTAAAAGTATTGTTTACCCTTTTCAAGAAGTGTGTGTCATCTTCACTCTTCAGATACAAGATAATTGTTTGATCTAGCCTTACGTCTTACGAAGTATATAGTCACAAAATAATAACATGACATGTGACCCTGTTTTGACCAATCATACAATTGAAAGCTTGACATGTGACCCTGTTTTGACCAATCATACAATTGCAAGCTTGACAGTGACGATCTCAATATACCGAAGCCCTCAGTCTGTTCTACATCCATAAAAAGTAAAACAGGAGTTGTTTTAAGCTACTACACTAAAAGCATGACACAACATTTTCTTTCATATTTGATTTGAACTCAGATGAAGGCTATAAAAGCTCCATTTGAGACTACGAAGACCATATTAGCATCAAAACAATCAAATCGCCTGTGTTAGTAAGAGGATAGCGTGGCTAGCTGATGATGAAACAGGGTAATTACATGCAGATAGAGTAATGGCAGTATAAAGTACTGTTTGAAGAGCTCACAATGAATAATGCATGACACTAAATGATCCGCCTTATGTTGACTCCCATAATACACAGTTCTCTATTGTGACATCAATGATCGCTTCGGGTAAAATAGACATTTTAAGTAAATCCCGACTGCTTTTGATTAGTATTGTGAGTTTGGATGCATCAATGAAATAAAAAAAATTGAACCAAGTTTTAAAATAAAATCATTTCTGCTGTGGCATGATATTCTCGATTTTTTTTTCTCTTTCAGTCTCAGTTATTTGTTTGAAATTCTTCTGACAGAAAGACACATATTTGTAGTCCTTAAAAGTGTATCTTGAAACCAAGCATTGAGTCCAAGGAGGATTGGCTCTGATGATTGAAACTTGATAGTTTCCAACAATGAAAACGTCAAAATGTTATTTTCTGAAATTATAACTGACTATATCTCGATCATTTCTTGTGAGTTTTGGAATTCTTCGTTAGGATATTAAAGACCAGAAGTCACGATTCAAATGTTGAAGTGAACAAAATGGTGGCTGTTTTAATTCAAATTTTGTATAACAAAATGCCCATATATGGGACAGAATATCGATGTTGCACTCTGGGAGCCAATCCATTGAGTCAGGAGATCATAGAAGCATTATCACTAAATTGGTTCATATGCCTAATTCATTAGAAGACCGTGAAAGAATACTTGGCCAATCCTTGTACTTCTGTCTATGTCCCATCTACTTTTATTAACCTTATATGACCTATACATCAGGTCTTAAACATCAATAGTGCATTTGACCAAGAAACTTAACGCCAACATAAAATAAATATGAATCTGCAACTGATTAATACACAGTGTAAAACGTTCATTCTCCCATGGTACAAGTTTATCTTCCAGATTTCCATCTGTGGTTAGCAAATCAATTTTTTTGATTTTGAGAAAAAATGATATGTCTGATTAATAGGAAAAGTCAATAGATCTTTCTGAAATTGTGAAATTTATGCCTCCTTGTGGAGTTTGAACCATATCGTTGGTGGAATGATTTTGAATGTTGTTGTCAATAGCTAGATTGATTTCATTTCTTCGATAGCGAGCCAATTGAACAGAAAATTGATAAAAGCATTATGGACTTTTTAGGCAGATATTGCATTTTACATGATTTCTTGGAAAAAATAAACCTAAAATTAATCAGACTTAAAGGATTTAAAAAAGAAAATTAACAATACAATAATATATTTTTGCAAAAGAAAATGACAGAATGCTTTTTTGTTTTCACCAGATAATTGTCAATTGAAGAAAGAAAAATACAATTATTCAAAAACAAATCAAATCAGGGAAACCAGTAAGATGAAAAATGAAAGATTTTATATAGCAAGTTCAAAGGAGAACAGGGAAAACCTAGATGACCCAGAATGTTATTTTTGCAAAATGGCAAGTTTCCCTTCTCAAATAATTCAAACATATTAAAATTCCAGATAAAATCACAAAAAACAAAAATGAACCAGGTCTTTGCCAGGTGGGGTTGAGCAGTTTTTCACCATTTTGAGCACTTTTCAAGTGATTTTGGGCTGAAGTTGTCAAATATGAACCTCACCCTAGAAACTCTAGGACTAAGATTTATTTTCTAAACCCTTTTGACTCCTAGGCTTCTAAAAAGGGTTTAAACCAGAGCGTTCTTCACTGAGACTCAATGTGTTAATCGAGTACATTGTGATCCTTCTACATTTTAAAAAACATCATAATTTGCATATATTGGATTTGAAAACTCAAAGTTGTAAACTGTCAAATCTTTATGCCAGATTATGGCATCTTTTGTGACATTTAGGATTTAGGACATCTTATCACTTTGGATAAAGGTTAATGTAAAGACCTGAGGGTACCCTAGGAAGAATAATTATAACCAATGCCAAGAAATGTGTTACAAGCCAGTTACAGAAATGGAAAAAGGTGCTGAATTCAATCCTCCTAAGCAGGTGTCCAGAATCCGTACCTCCTTCTTCCCCCTGCTATAACCAATTTGGGAGCGCCCGATCAAACTGAATCATGTTATCTAATTATGCGCAATGACTTATACATGATCTCTGTCCAAGTGTTGCAACAGCCAATCAGATTGCGAGTTCTTAATCGGGGAAATGCTAACTGCTTATCGCAGGGGGTAAAAAGAACGAATATATTCTGGATTTTGAAGCCCTGTGATCGGATGATGTCAATCCCATTGTGAATAATATATCAATTTCTCAACACTTCTGATAAGTTTTTATCAAAGCAAGTAATTAATTTCTCAATTACAGAATGTTTTCGTTTATTTTACTATTAGATTAACTTTTCAATATTAAGTTAATCTTTTATTTTTGAGAGTACATGTATTGGCCAAATAGCAATACAGAGGGTGTTTTAAAAATATATACTATGTTAATTCAGGCGCAATCGCAATATTTACGAAAGAAAGATCTGGATGGAACTGACTTCCTTTAATTTTGATGTGTTTTAATCTCCTCATTGTTGGATTCACTTATTCTGAAACATAAGATCAAATCCTTTGCTAAGGGCTGATGTAAAAAAAATCATGTCACCACAGTGGGATTTGAACCCACTATCCCTTGGAACATACAGCCCCTCTCCCTATATAAAGCAATAATTAGATAAAGAGGGACTTAAATTGATGGAATGTGTTATCATGGTTATCCTCCGTGGGATTTGAACACACTATCCCTTGGAACATACAGCCCCTCTCCCTATATAAAGCAATAATTAGATAAAGAGGGACTTAAATTGACTGAATGTGTTATCATGGTTATCCTCCGTGGGATTTGAACACACTATCCCTTGGAAAATACAGCCCCTCTCCCTATATAAAGCAATAATTAGATAAAGAGGGACTTAAATTGATGGAATGTGTTATCATGGTCATCCTCCGTGGGAACTGAACCCACTATCCCTTGGAACATACAGCCTCTCTCCCTATATAAAGCAATAATTAGATAAAGAGGGACTTAAATTGATGGAATGTGTTATCATGGTCACCCTCCGTGGGATTTGAACCCACTATCCCTTGGAACATACAGTCCCTCTCCCTATATAAAGCAATTATTAGATAAAGAGGGACTTAAATTGACGGAATGTGTTATCATGGTCACCCTCCGTGGGATTTGAACCCACTATCCCTTGGAACATACAGTCCCTCTCCCTATATAAAGCAATTATTAGATAAAGAGGGACTTAAATTGATGGAATGTGTTATCATGGTCACCCTCCGTGGGATTTGAACCCACTATCCCTTGGAACATACAGTCCCTCTCCCTATATAAAGCAATTATTAGATAAAGAGGGACTTAAATTGATGGAATGTGTTATCATGGTCATCCTCCGTGGGATTTGAACCCACTATCCCTTGGAACATACTGCCCCTCTCCCTATATAAAGCAATTATTAGATAAAGAGGGACTTAAATTGACGGAATGTGTTATCATGGTCATCATTTGAACACACTATCCCTTGGAATATACAGCCCCTCTCCCTATATAAAGCAAATATTAGATAAAGAGGGACTTAAATTGACGGAATGTGTTATCATGATCACCCTTGGAAACAAGAGTAATGGCAATTTTAAGCATAATGGAGATATTGCATGTCTTCATTTTGTGACATTAACTATAGAAACTTTCATTTGGCCTGTGGCATTTAACAAAAGACTTACTGCAAATAAAGAGTCATAAAACTGTAGCATATAGAAGCAGTTTCAGACGATTTATATTTTTCCATGCTACATAATTTGACGCTTATTTTTACTGTCCTATAAATTCTAGCTTGATGCTCAAGATCTAGAAAGGCAAATTAATTTAACACCATTGAAAGATGATGAGCAATTGAGACATAAGAATGATGTCCCTCTTTATGTTACATAACACTGCAGGCCCAGAGCATTAGGGAGCAGGGGCAGGGGGGAGGGGTTCGATTGGTTCGCTCTGGCCGAAACATCTTTTAAAATCATGCCGTTTTCACCATTCTGTGCACTTTTAAGTGGTTTTGACCATTTTTGGAACACAATTGTCAAAAGTGAACCCCCTGTCAAAAATGCTCCATCCCCCACCTCCATTGGCAAAAGCTGGCTTCAGGCCCCAAACTATGTAGGAGTTCAACTACCTTTTGCATTATTTAGGTTTATTCTCTTTAGGTTTAAGAAACAACTGATCAGGCCAGGCCAAGCAAAACTTTTTCTTTATCTGGCAAATTCCCCCGATATCTTCACCATTGACAAGTACTCCATGGAGTAACCAGCATATAAACATTACTGATACATCCTTCTCTCATTGTAGGAACCCCACCCTGTACTATCCCTTGGAATACACAGGCTCTCTAATAAGAGGATATGTGTTTCTTTTAGCTCACTGATTTGTTGTGAAAATAATGGTAAGTCTAGAGCATTACTGATACATCCTTCTCTCATTATGGGATCTCCACCCTGTACTATCCCTTGGAATACACAGGCTCTCTCACAAGGGGATATGTGTTCTTTTAGCTCACTGATTTGTTGTGAAAATAAAGGTAAGTCTAGAGCATTTACTGATACATCCTTTTCTCATTATGAGAACCCCACCCTGTACTATCCTTTGGAATACACAGGCTCTCTAACAAGGGGGTATGTGTTCTTTTAGCTCACTGATTTGTTGTGAAAATAATGGTAAGTCTAGAGCAAAGATTTAGCTCTTTATCAAAGAGGGTGAATCAAATCAAGCTCTTGAAAAGGATTTGTGGAACAAAACTCATGTAATATTTTGAGGGAATGAAGCCTTAAAAATGAATAGAAAAAATTGTCCTTCACTTATTTTCCTAAGTTTGACTATTATAATGTACATGTAGGACTCACTTTGTTTATTAATCATTAACAATATTTCTAAATAATCTAATAAAAGCTTGATTTATTTGGTAATAAAATGCAATATATAGTCGAAAATCAATATGTTCGACATTCAAATCATGTGGTTTATTAACTCAATGTAGAAGAAAAATGGCATATACAACATAACAAGAGACACAGGAAAACTACCAATATTTACTGGACCATACCCTTTAGACAAGTATACTACACATGCAAAATATTCCCCATCAGAAAAATACATTCCTCAAGCAACACGAGAAATACAGAGATTGACAGATTTTGTTAAGGATGTCTCTCAGTGGGTTGATATTAGAAATAGATACACTCCTGAAGAACTTGAACTCCAGACAACGTATGTTGAAAAAGTTGTTCAGTCAATCTGTAAAGATGTAGGTCTAAAAAATCCAGCTTTGACAGTGAATGAGATCATGCGTAGAGGAAGCTAATATGACAAAACTAAGATAGTACAGCCCAACGAGTTTGATTTCCTTGCAATTTTAGCCATGTTTGACTGTAAAGTAATTGAGGTGAAAAATGTGACTGAGGATAATAATTTAACTTACCAAGGGTTCTATCACATTTAAGTAAAGCGTAATTCTCTGGAGCATCTCCTACCTGATGAATGTTTAAAGGAGCATGATGCTACAAGACACTGTGGTGAACTCTATGGTCTATGGTACCATACAATACCATTTCATGGTACCGTACAGTACCATTGCCAAAACGGTACTGTACGGTACTTTTGCAGATTGGCTGTGTACATGACCCTACCCCTCTAAAGATGCGATATACAATGTAAGGGCTTTGTAATGCAAGTAGAAACATACAGTACCATTTCCAAAATGGTACCATACGGTACTGTTGCAGATTGGCTGTGTACATGACCCTACCCCTCTAAAGATGTGATATACAATGTAAGGGCTTTGCAATACAAAGCAGAAACATGAATATCTGATAGACCCCCTTTATTTCCCAAACAAAGAAAAATAGATAACATATTGAGGGTACAGTGATTTAATCAAATCTGTATTGATATGAAAATAATAAATGAAGCCATAAGTGCATTGTTGGTAAAATATTCCATAGTCTTCGTGGGCAATTAATACCCGTAAAAATGTCATGGTGATCATCTTTCAAAATACAAAATTTACTGAAAAAGAGTGGAATTAACAAGAAATAAAGTAAACAGGCGTGTAGTTAACACTCTAAATTGTATAGAAATGCCGTAAATTCAAGCATTTTATTAAAATTTTGAAGAGAAATCCTAATGACAAAAAGAACTTTTTTCGCAGGGTTGATTGCAAAAACAAGAATGTCAATTGTATTAGACTAGGTGTCTACATAGAATCAGATGTCAAGCTGAACTGTAGACAGGTTGTTAATATATTTTCTGAAAATGCAGTAGCAATAGGGCTATGAGGTTTGCTTAGATTGCTATCAGCTTGCAGACCTCAGCTAGCCACACTCAAGAATGAATTTATAATAAATGGCCAATTGGCCTGAACTCAAGAAGGGATTTAGAATAAATGACCAAATGGCCTGAACTCAAGAAGGAATTTATAAAAGATGGTCATAGGATCTCATAGCAAGAGTAATTTATAATAAGTGGCCAAATGACATCAACTCAAGAAGAAATTTTTAATAAGTGGCCAAATGTCCCCAACTCAAGAAAAAATTTGAAGAAATGGTCAAATGTCCTCAACTCAAGTAGGATTTTACAATAAATGGCCAAATGACCTAAACTAAAGAGGGAATTTTCAAATATGGCATCACTGTACATTGGTGGGGAATCCCTGTCTGCAGAAAATGTGACAAAACCCCTGACTACAGATGCACTGTCTATCAACGGGGCCAATTCTACAAGCCCTTGATAGTTTTGAAATGGGACATATGATTCATAATCATCTAAATCTCCATATAGTGACTCCAAGATTCTGACTCTATGTTAAAAGGGTTCATATATATATTGATGAAACTTATATTCTTTTTGGTTTCTAAGAATGAAGAGTCTTTAGAATCTAAGTAATTGCTCCCCTTTAAATAATCCAAAATTCTGTCCAGACTAAAAAACTAAAAGGTTGAAAATCATTCATATTGCTGATTGGTTAAAAGCAATATATCGATAGATGTTTTTATGTGTAGGAATATCTAAGCATGAGTGCCAAAGGGAGAAAAAAGGGTAGGGTGCTTCCTCTGGTGTGTCTGAGCGTTAACATCAGCTGCCTCTAGTCAGATCGACTAACAAAACAACCTTTTTTGGGAATGTCGAGTGGGCCGAGAGGGCTTGAGCACCGGCACATTCAGGCTAGGTGATTGGGCACCGTAACCACGAGGTTCCGAGTTCGAGACGTGTGTGCTCCTTGTGTTTATTCATTTGTGCATCTCTTTAGATTCAAAGAATAAAAAATTCAATGATAAAGAGTCTTTAGAATCTAAATAACTGCTTCCCTTTAAATAATCCAATTTGACTAGATTCCAGACTGTAGCTATTTAGTGAAGCTATATGGGACATAATGTTATTAGTTAAAGTGAAATGGATCGCTAATTTGAGGTGGGTCTTATAGTACCATTAGAGGCCATCTTGAATTTAATGATTCTTTATGCAGACTTTAACAGAAATGTGGATATAACACAACACACTAAAACCAAGTGGAACGCCTTTGGTACCTCTTAACAGTGTTCCACTTGGGATGTATTCTACATCTATAGAGGTTCATTAAAGGACAACTGAAATAGCTTTTCTCAACTTGCAGCTACATAAATGCGGTTTTCTCCATTGTAAGCCCAACATAGAGTTCTTGCGATAGTCATTATAAAAAAATAAATGTTAGATAACTGCTAACACTCATAGAAAACGAAATAAAACTAACTGATCAATCAAATTGGCCCCCACGTGATTAGTAACGTCATATATAAAATATAACTTTAGTTTATTGGTTCCTTAGTAATCACAACGTCACGGCAACCTTAGGGTTGTTCTGTAAACAAATAACAAAACATTTTGGCATGATGACGTTATGATCTAATGGACCAAAATGGGCCACGTGGGGACCAGAGTGAGAGATCACGTGGGTGCCAATAACGTCACAACCAATTCGAATATTGCTTATTAAGCACCTATATATATAGTTTTCAAACTACTGATGAGAAAACATGTCCAAATACATTTATCAAAAAATCATATTGATTCCTTTAGGTTAAAAATACCATTTCATATCTGCTTTAAACATTTAGTTAGATGGTCTTGGGACTATGAAAAGTGTTCCCCTTACAGAGGTGTTCCAATTCTAGAGGTTAATTGAACATTAAGTCAGTTGGGTATTGGGACTCCGAAAAGTGCTCCACTTCTAGAGGTGTTCCACTTACAGTTTTCTGTTGGATTACCTCCTTATTCAAAATGCATCATTTTTCTGTTGGATTATTAAGACAGTAATGCTAATTTCATTCTTTAATGTCACTGAATTTCTTCAAATTATACAAAAAATATATTTGGTGGATCAAGATGATTAAGACGGTAACTTTCAAAGAAAATTAAACAAAAGTCCGGGAAACATTATTTCACAATAATTATAGTAAAATGTGTATTTTAATGGCTAATTTTTAACCTATAAATTCTGCTATAATGTGTAAATATCAACATTAGAAATATTACCTGTATTACAAATCATTCTAATTGGAAATTGTAATCATAAAATAAATTACAATTAAGCAACACAGCTTTACGCTAAAAGTGGCATTACCTCTGATATTTCCATGACAATGTTACACTGCTGATGACGAACCAAATATATAAGTTCTGAAAATACCAAAATTCGGACAAAATTGCTTGAGCATATGAAGTAATGTATTCAAATCCCTATTTGCACATCAAATTACAAAATTCTAATCCATGACAATGTTACACTGCTATGATGAACAAAATATATAAGTTCTGAAAATACCAAAATTCGGAAAAAGTTTCTTAAGCATATGAAGTAATGTATTCAACCCATTTGCACATCAAATTACAAAATTCTAATCCATGACAATGTTACACTGCTATGATAAACAAAATATATAAGTTCTGAAAATACCAAAATTTGGACAAAATTGCTTGAACATATGAAGTAATGTATTCAAACCCCCATTTGCACCTCAAACTACAAAATTCTAATCCATGACAATGTTACACTGCTGATGACGAACAAAATATATAAGTTCTGAAAATACCAAAATTTGGACAAAATTGCTTGAGCATATGAAGTAATATATTCAAATCCCAATTTGCACATCAAATTACAATTTGAAGTAATTTACATGAAACCCCTGGATATCAAACATCATTACTGGTTTCACTTTTTTTCGAATATTTTAGACTTGAAAAAGACAGCCTCACAATTTAAAAAAAAAATGAGTTCTTTCTTTCATTCAATGCTCTTCACAACATTGTATTGGACTATTTTGTGAGATATTGCTTGCTAGAAAATTTTATTCATGGCCAAAACCTCTTTAGTTCAAGAATGATCTTGATTTGAATAGCAAGTGATCTGGTTTAATCATTTTAGCTTTCCCTTGCACATAGATACTAGTATTCCGTAATTCCGCGGTGTGGATGGAATTTGACAAAACTTCAATTTTTTGCAGAATCCCTGATTTTCATGAAAATCACGCGGAATTACCAGAATTTCCAGAAATTACGTATTTTACGATCTCCTACCTTTGCGGGGTATTTGAAGAGTGTCTGTTTATGTCCAACAATCAATCATTATTGAGTACAAGTACGATTTCACCGTGAAATTCAACATTCTATCACGTTTAAATTCGCTAAAGCGAGTTCGCTAATGACGCGCAGTTCTTACCTAGAAAGTAGCTGACTTCCGTTTCCGTTTTAAAAGATTGCAGAATTTGGACTTTTTTGAAAATTTGTGCAGAATTTCGATTTTCTCCTTGCAGAATTTGCTTTTTTTCTTGCAGAATCTTTTGCAGAATTTTGATTTTTTTCATGCAGAAAACTAGTATCTGTGCTTGCAGGGTTTTCACCAGAAAATTCTTCAACCCAGATTTTTCAAGGTATCGCGACTACTAGGGGACTTTTTAAAACAATTTATATCCTATATGGTGTGTAATAAGTTGTAATAATAAGTGCAATATTTAATATAAGAACAACAAAAGTGAACATAGTTGTTATTATAAATGTAAGTTGGGTGCAAGCTTGTCCATAACAATCTACAGGGTGGGCCAAAAAAACGCCAGTTTTCTTCAAAATGCTATAACATTTTTAATTTTTGATATTAAATCATAACTTGCATACCAAATGAAACTTGAGGTTGTTATCTAGCCATGGATCATGAATTATACACTTTTACTTGAATAAAATATGTCACCAGCGTCTCACTTAATCATGTGGCCTGCCATGAAAAATAACCAAAATAACAATAATTTACAAAATGTTCCTGAGAGGTGTTTGTATACAGTGTGGGCCAAAAAAACGCCAGTTTTCTTCAGAATGCTATAACTTTTTTAATTTTTGATACAAAATCATAATTTGCATACCAAATGAAATTTGAGGTTGTTATCTAGCCATGGATCATGAATTATTCACCTTTATTTGAATAAAATATGTCACCAGCGTCTCACTTAAAAATTGCCAGCCATTGAATGTGCATCATCCGATTATAGCTGGGTATAAAAAACTAAATAATGTGAAAACAAATAAAATGAATCCCCAAGTACAACCAAACCCCTTTTTGCTAGTTAAAGATGACAACTTTATTGCAGCTGAAACTGCAGATGAGGATGATCTAAAGGATATCTTTACAGAAGCTGGAGATGAATCTGAATCTACAGAACTTTTTCATTCTGAGACAAAGAAAGCACAAACGAGGATGAATGACCCATGGTTAGAATAATGTTCGTGTATGTAATGCTACTAATCAGTAATCCTTGGCCCACAAAGAAACCCATAGTGGTGATCAGCAAAAGCATCGGTTTATTTAGTTTCTCCTTTTAACACTGAGCAATCACACCTATCAAAGCATGTCCCGACATTCCTGCAATTGGCCGTAGAATCGTAAATATGCCACTGTATGCCTCAAGCCTGGCTGATTTCAAAATTGCAGTGACATTTATCAAATATACAAAACCTACTGGTGTGATAAATAAGGGTTATGTACTGGGAGGTTTTGGATATGGGGTTTATCCAGAGGGAGATATGCATATCTACCTGAGGGACCGTAGGGACCGAAGGTAGATGTGCATTTTTTATTTTAAAAATAAACCTCAAAATCAGGATACGGGATATATCTTACCAACAAATCTCCCTAAAACTCTACTTGGCATAGGATAATACTATTTATCCAAAGAATTATTTGGAAGTTCTTAGTCATAAAAATCCTTTTGGAAGCCAGGTCTCTTAGACCAGTTTATATAATGAGGTCTTAGTGTTCCTTTCATTGTTTTCAGAATGAAAACGTTCTGTAGATTCCAATTCATTTCCAACTTCAGTAAAAAAAATTTTTATTGGTTATGGGGAGGGGTACATTTGCACCCATCGCACATCACTCACTGGCATATAACTAAACTCCACACTCAGGGTATCATTTGATCGAGTAAAGATAACTTTATCAAGACATAAACCATACGCAGTGATCAAAAGAGATTAATTACTTTTAGGATTGATGCAAAATTGAAGAAAACCAGATCATAATAGAAGAAGAACATCACAAGAAACTTTAATCAAAACACTTTTTGAAATAAAATGTTTCCAATAATATGATATTAGCAGGGACGTGACAATTACAACACTACAACTGGGATGTAAGAGAGCTGAAAGTAATCTTCCCTATATGCCAACATTGCGAATGTATCCATTATGATATCGAAGACCCGAGGCATGTTTGGTGAAAATCTTTGAGTTGATATATCGCTGGTTCTAAATAAATATAATGAACACAACTCTCTTTAATACAATGATGCCTTGAAGTTATATATTATATCATCTGAAATTATTCCTTCTGATATGTTTATGTTTTGTATTTCCTTTTTACATATCTACTATCCCCAGAAGAAATAATTATGAGATATGAAAACTGGAAAGTTCTTTCTCACATTTCTCGCATTTTAGATTATATAACTGTCATCAATTACTTTTAAAATACCCTCACCTATGCCCCCCCCCACCTTGATAGTTACCTTCATGTATTTGCACATGTTTTATGTTGTGATGATGTCATATATGAATGATGTCATATATGACTTCTATATATAGCCTCCATATATGCATCTTCTCCATCAATGTCAGTAAAAATAATCAATCAGATTATACATTTTCTCTGACATTGATCAACCAAAATTCCTACAAAATGTCATATATGAATGATGTCATATATGACTTCTATACATATAGCCTCCATATATGATGAACCTTCTCTATCAATGTCAGTTATCCATCATCTAATATTGAATAACTGCTTGTAAAAATAATCAATCAGATTATACATTTTCTCTGACATTGATCAACCAATTATTCCCACAAAATGTCATATATGAATGATGTCATATATGACTTCTACACATATAGCCTCCATATACGATGAACCTTCTCTATCAATGTCAGTTAACCATCATCTAATATTGAATAACTGCTTGTAAAAATAATCAATCAGATTACACATTTTCTCTGACATTGATCAGAGAAATTATTCCCACAAAATGTCATATATGAATGATGTCATATATGACTTCTATACATAGCCTCCATATACGATGAACCTTCTCTATCAATGTCAGTTATCCATCATCTAATATTGAATAACTGCTTGTAAAAATAATCAATCAGATTATACATTTTCTCTGACATTGATCAGAGAAATTATTCACACAAAATGTCATATATGAATGATGTCAAATATGACTTCTATACATATAGCCTCCATATACGATGAACCTTCTTTATCAATGTCAGTTAACCATCATCTAAAATTGAATAACTGCTTGTCAAAATAATCAATCAGATTATACATTTTCTCTAAAATTGATCAACCAATTATTCCTACAAATGTCATATATGAATGATGTCATATATGACTTCTATACATATAGCCTCCATATACGATGAACCTTCTCTATCAATGTCAGTTATCCATCATCTAATATTGAATAACTGCTTGTAAAAATAATCAATCAGATTGCACATTTTCTATGACATTGATCAACCAATTATTCGCCCATAATCTTCCAATTTTTAATCTAACTATATCCATTCAAGATTGTCTTTAATTGCATAAATCGACTGCCTTTATATAGTACTAGTCTCAAGACCGACTGACTTAAATGCCAAATGAACCTCTATAAGTGGAACACCTCTCTAAGTGGAACACTTTTCAGAGTCCCAAGACTGACTGACTTAATGCCAAATGAACCTCTATTATGTAGAACGACTTTAGGGTAAACACATCTCTTAGTGGAACACTTCCCAAGTGGAACACCTCCCAAGTAGAACATTTTTTTGAGGTACCAAAGGTATTCTTCTTAGACAGGTTTTACTGTACCTAAAACTATTTCATGAAGCATCCAGCACAATGGTGGGAATTATATATCACACTTCCATGCATTTGAAACATTCCATATATACATGTCTAATTGCATGATATCCTAAAGATGTGACCTCAACTCTAGGATAAATCATTTTATCCCATACTTGGACGTGTGACAGGTACATAAAGCAGGTTTTTAAAAACTTATATTTTCATCAGTGGGCAGATATAGCTTTATATCCTGCTCCAAGCACTAGTGCCCTCGGGCAGATATATTATATTCCCCTCAGGATAGTTCCAATATCCCGAACCTCATATAGGATAATCTATATGAATATTATATTCATTCTATATTACAAGACTTTATGGTATTTGAAAAGAACCTTTAACAAAAAATGAAAGGAGTAAAGTGAAAGGTAGTACTACTCTTGGCAAGATCATGAGGTCACCTTCACTCTTTAAATAACAGATGATTCTTTGATGTAGCCTACGTACTATGCTGAATTAAAACATATAGTCAGAGAATCACAATAAAGCATTTTTTGTTGATGGCAATCATTACATTATTCAAACCCCATAAAAAGATTGAAATCCTTATCAGCTGCTTCAACAAAATGTAAATCAATTAAAATAGTCAGAGGGATGGGTGAAAATAATATTGATACAGGGTATTAATCTAATTACAAGATTTCCATCAAAGTACATCTATCATAAAGATTCCTTTATAAAACAACAACATGGATGAGATCAAAGAACATTGTCATTGCCAGTGTTTTATGAGAATTGGTAACCATAGTAACCAGTTTTTCCACAATTAAATTAAGTCTATGGTCATTCTGGTCATTCCTCCGAATTGCTAAACCAATCTAAAACCAATTTGGAATTGAAAATCAGATCTGACATATCCTCCAATGTCTTGGAAATATCTTGTTTCTAATCTGTCTCATATGCGTCATAGACAGGTTACTGCTTAAATTACTTCGGAATTAAATCATCTGCCCATATACAGTGCATTCAAATATTAATCTTGTACTTGAATTACTTCTAAATTACTCAGAAATGTGCTTTAGGTGTTGAAGATACAGCATGGACCAAAAATAAGGCTAATTTGGGCTAAAGGAGGGATATAGACATTTGCCTTGAATAACCACCTTATAAAAAATTTTGAAGAGCCAATACATTTACAATTACATTTACATTCATAATAAGAACATTAATATTAACATTATGTTAACATATGAATGTAAGTGATAACATATAAATGTATATGTTAACATATGAATGTAAGCGATAACATATAAATGTATATGTTAACATATGAATGTAAGTGATAACATATAGATGCATATGTTAACATATGAATGTAAGTGATGACATATAAATGTATATGTTAACATATGAATGTAAGTGATAACATATAAATGTAAATGTTAACATATGAATCAAGTGATAACATATACATGTATATGTTAACATATGAATGTAAGTGATAACATATAAATGTAAATGTTAGGATATGAATGTAAATGTATACATTTGTAAGTCAGGTGTGAAACAATCAAGGCAACTGGCTATTCAACATTTTCTATTATATAAGGATGTTTTCAAAGGCAAAAGTCTATATATTCTCCTTTAGCCCAAATCAACAGATTCTCTCGCCTCCCTCCCAATGCATATGGAAACTGCTATGACTATCCAAAACGTAACCAACATTTATCCCAAGAAATTAAATCACTTACCCTGTATGGACAACTGCAGAATATTTCAGGATTTGCATAGTTTACGTTTGCATATGAACCAAGAGTATGCCTTCGTGGGTCACAAGATCTAGTGCTGCCACCTTTCGAACGATACACAACATTGTTTTTCGAGAATTCATTCGAGATGATCCTTTGAGATGGCTCCAATGTATTCTTAATTCTATTGGTTTGTGTTCCATTTATGTCATGTCCATATTTGGTAAACGGCATTTTGTAAAGATATTTCTCTTCCGTGCCATTTTCATATGTTTTAAGCCTAAGATGGCAAAGGCTTATACTATTTTTACGTCTACCTTTCATCTCTTCCCATTTCAACCAAGTTTGATTTGGAATGTTGAGTGAATGTCTTTGCAATGGTTGCCTATTGCGAAACTCTCTACATTTATTGTCACAGTTATTTTGGTATGGACGATGACTGTGATGATTCCAAGGGATGTTTTCAGGAGTGTTTTTTGGATGATTCCAAGGGGTGTTTTCAGGGGTATTTTTAGGATGATTCCAAGGGGTGTTTTCATCTCTGTGTGGATTTCCCTTTTCATAACCGTTATTATGCATAGCTAAATCATACATTGTTTTACGTTTATGCTGAGCATGATTCAATTTTGGTGCAAGAGTGTCATTTGCATATTTTCCACAATATTTACATGTGAGATGTTTAGGCAGTTCTGAATTAATAGTGGTTTTCTTTTTACGATAAGGGACCCATCCTTCATTACTCTCAATATATTTTCTCCTTCTTTCTTCCTCATCAGATAAATTCTTAGTTTCCACAATTGATGATTTTCTATAGGAGGTTACCTCCTTTATTGTTTCCTTTAGTTCGAATTGTTCACTTTTCATATCACTGAAAAATTCAATTCCGTTTTCAGTGATGGTCATGCTGAATATTGTTTGGTTAAAATCTCCCTTTTTGTTTTCTGTCTTTGAATTTGCTTTGTTACTGGCTGGATGAGGAATATCACATTTATGATGTGCAATGTCTTTTGAATGATCATGATCATATTTTGAATGGTTATCATCATCTTCTGAAAGGGTGTCATCATATTTTAAATGGTTATCATCATTTTTTGAATGGTTATCATCATTCTTTAAATGTTCATCTTCAAATTTTGAAAGGTCATCATTATCATTTCGTGCAGTAATGTGTTTAGATATGCTGATTATTTTATCTTTGATTTCAGCAGAACTTAAGAAAGCTTCTTCCCTTTTCGCAACATCTGATTGAACAGATTCTACTTCATTACACCTACTTTCACTTTTATTGTCAACATTGTTCAGGTAATCAAGTGAAGTATTGTCTAGACAATTCATTGGATCATGAAATTCACCATTGACATCAATACCCCCTGTGGTATAACTTGAACTGTTCCATTCAGTCATTATGGAAGAGTTCAATAGTTCATCAGACGACAATACAGGGGTGTTAACATTATTGGATTTATAATCCTCTTCACTTATGTGTAAGAGCTTCTGCATAATACCAAATCTGGAATGAAAATTGATTTGTTGATCAAACGTGCTCCCATTAACAGGTGTTCTATGAAAAGCAGCTGATAAATTATTGATCACGTCGTTAAGTATTTGTTGCGCAGTCTCCTCACTTAATTGTTCATCAGGTAAACAAGACAATTCAATGTCTTCATTGTTCCTGTTTTTAATGCCATTAGAGTGATGAGAGTCAGTGCATTTACATTGTGAAGACTTGTGTATCACCTGGGAGTTGTTATCAATCACTGCTTCCTCATTTAAATCATGCACAGGGGTACTTAATACATTTGCCTCAATTTTCAGATTTTCTGAATGAGAGGGATCCAGTGATTCATACACTGACGCTTGTTTATTCTGATCAGTCAATGTTTTATCATGTAAATTGCACATAGGGGAAAATTGATCACTTGCTTCATTGTTCAGATTTTCATCACTTGAAGAATCTGCTATTTGGCACCGAAATGATTCACAAGTAGAGGCAATATGATCAATGCATAGATTATTGGTTCCCTTGTGTTTTTCCAAAGTTTTGACATCATTACTCCCTGTGCTACAACATAAACTAGTCCCTTTAGTCATTATGGATGAGTTCAATAATGCAGCAGATGACATTGTAGGGGTGGTAACTCCATTATCACCCGTGGGATGTGAATTAACATCAGCACTCAGAGTTTTGACATTGATATATCCTTTACCATCATCTGTCATGTTTAAAGATACTTGACGAGCAAATTCATCAGGTTTCATATTGTTATTTAAATGTGGTTGACTTGTGTCAAATATAACATCATGTTCATTGTTTGACATTGTCATGGTAACCGCGCCTCCAGTATCAAGTGGAGTATTCTGGTTCTTGTCTAAGATTTTGCATTGTGACATCAATGGACTAGATTGTGACATCAATGAACTAGACTCTGACATCACAGAGCATTCGTATTGATTAGTACTTGGCAGGATGGTTCTATCTGATGCATCCGTATCACTAGTTGGTGTGTTTCCCTCAGACATATCGCTATATTCAATGATAGCTTCGGCGTTGCTTAAATTCAAGTCTTTTTTCGTAATTGCTTCATCAATCACCGAATCATGTTCATAAATCATTGTATCATGCTTATTCTGCTTCAACTCATTGCTCAAAAAGTTTAATGGTTCTTTATCAATGTCACAAATATTAGACTCATCGTTTATGTCATTGTTCATAGATTCGGTTTCATTTTCATCATACATGTTAGAATTTATATTCTGTTGAACTGTTTCATTGTTGGAAATATTTAAGGATTCATCTCTGTTAACTTCACTATTGTCAGTGGACATGATCAAATCTGTGTATTGTTTATTTTGAATACTCACATTATTTTCTGGTATGGCTCCATTATTATTCAAAAAATGTATATCCATTTTAATAATTTCCAAATCATGATCAAAGTATGAGTCAGTGTGACTGGTACAAAGATGTGGTTCATACTTTCCCAGTATGGGTACTGTGCTGTTCTGCTTGTGTCTAAAGGTCTTATTATTACAGTCATGGACCTCACCAGGGTGTTTGACACTGTAATGATTTATACTTCTCGAGTGTACAGCATATGTGAAATCTCTTAATTTCCCAGCATTCTTAACTATTGTATTTTCTCCAGTTACATCAGATTCTTGTGTGTATAGCAGATTTCTGGCACTTGATCTAGCTACCGTGGGTCGATCATTTTCATCAACTTTAGCCATCAAGCTCCCTGTAGTTAATTCATCAATACTTCCAACGTGATTCACTGTGTCGAAACGACCATCCATATTAGGGAATACATAATCAGCAAGTGACTCACATGAGTTTTCCCGATTAGTAGATTCGCTATGCAAAAGCGTCATAACTTCGTTGATTACATCTTCTTTTAGATTCCTGACACGGTTTTCATTTTCTGATCTGAGTCAGCTAACATTGAATTCCTCAGTAGATTATTTCATTTTCCTTATTGATTCTTTTAGGATAAAACTTAGTAGTGTGCAATGTGCCGGAATTCGCTATTGGCACTCTGCTCTTACAAAAAATTTCACAGCGATCTTAATCTTTCTTGAAAGGGCATAAAACATAATGAAGGGGTATAAATCTGGGACACTTAGTCAAATTTGATTACTATATAGCAGACAAAATCGAAATATATAACATCAATGTGGCAAAGCGTAAATATGTATTGATATAGATAATGTAAGGAGCTGATCATAATTGTCTCTCCTCATTACACACCACTTGTGTATAGACAAAGTGTCCCTGAAGATCTGACTCTTACTCCCGCTATAAAAGTCCAAAGGCTCTCATTTTCTTTTCGTGATATCACAATAACTATTTTGAATTCAATCTAATAATTTGGGTAACATAGAGCCAAAAATCTAAATTCCATAAAGATCCAAGATATCAATATACTTCATTCAAATTCTGAAGAGAATTCCAGAATTTAGATGATCACCGTGAAATATTTTGATTCTGTATGCCGTCTGCAACTGAGCTGTATTTCACTTTGACATTAATGTCAACGTAAATTCTGTCTATAGCGATTTCTATTAAATAGAAAGTATGATCACTTTAGTCATAATCAATTGAGGGAGTAATTACGCATTAAGAAATTTTTTTTCAAATCCAACGTTCCTAACAATGTCACAAAGGGCTTTTATGGCTTCTATATCTCAAGTCAATTACAAACTGTATGTTTTATACTTTATGGTTTCCATCCTTGATGACTGATGGCATATCTAACTTTAGTTCAGTAGCGTATCTCGGTCTCTCAGCACATAAAGGTTGAGTAATATTACATTTAAGTTTATATATTTTATATAAATTAGGAAGTCAAAGTATATGTGATATTATATTTGAATTTCTATAGCCCTGTTTGAACATCCTCGTCATATTAATTCAGTTAATATCTATTTTACTGTATAAAGTCCTTGACTTTTATAGATACATCAATTTTAGAACTTATTCAATGCAGTATCTTTTACTTCTATCTGCCCATTCCTCTTAGAGTGTATTCAATGTACTATTTAACTGCATGTACAAAGTCTTTTACTTTTATCTGTATATCCCTCCTAGAGTGTATCTTATGCTATCTTTTACTCCTATTATATTCCTAATCTCACGCTGCAAGCAAAAATTTAACGAATCCAAAGCCAAGTTTCCTTTATCACAATATTACCCAATTAGATACAAATCCATCTACTCCGCAATTCCACGCTAAAAGTGTCCACAATTTTTACTGTGCCATATTATTTCACATTTTATCAATCTAAAATGAATGATATGTCCAGAAATACATATATTTCTATACAATTTAGGGTCTTAGCGTCATGCTTGTTTACTCAATTTCTTGTCAATTTCACTCTTTACTCATCTATTTCACATTTCAAAAAGTGACCAAAGTGATATATTTCTCGAGGGATTTCTCCGCTACTGTTGTTCTATCCTATGGTAAATATCCGCTATACACGAAATGTGAATTCACAAAGCTTTTAAGCGCTTGTTTTACCATGTGAAAAATCTATAGAACTATTCCGTAGAGACTAAATTATCTGATATTAAATATGTATATCACTATTACATTGCAGGTTTGAGAGTATAAGTCTGATATTATTGGACATCATGGTCAATAACCTTTTATTAGGACAGACATAAACTAATAGTTTTTGTTTGGGTTGCATGTTAAGTAATCCTCATAGCTTTGGTTTTGGATAGGTGAGAAGTAATGATTTTGTTTTATATGGGTGCAAACAAATAGCCTTTGTTTAGGATGGGTAATAAATATATAATAATAATAATTTTTTGTTAAGGATGGTTTGAACCAAAGGACTTTTGTTAAGCATGGGCGCAAACATTTACAAACATCTAGTTTTTATTGAGTATGGGTGCAAATTAAGTAGGATGGGCGCAAAAAAAAGTTTTTGTCAAAATAAGTTAAAATAGTTTTTATTTACAATAGGTGCAAAAAAAGTATATGTTTAAAATAGGTGCAAAATAATAGTTTTCATTAGGGATGGGCGCAAACAAATAGACAGGAAGGGGTATCAGCTTTTCTAGTTTTCCCAGAATAAGAGTCCAAAAACTTAAATAGCTTCCCATTTCTCCATCCACCCACATTCCTTTTATTTTGCATAGATTCAATATAAAGTAGTAATTTATATAATAGTACTTATTAGATGGAACTTTTTCTAGATTCAATATATAGTACTAATTTATATAATAGTACTAATTAGATGGAACTTTTTCTAGATTCAATATATAGTACTAATTTATATAATAGTATTAATTAGATGGAACTTTTTCTAGATTCAATATATAGTACTAATTTATATAATAGTACTAATTAGATGGAACTTTTTCTATTTGTTTAAGTACAGAGGGTGGTGGACTATTGGAGGTTTCTAATCTTGCTCTATTCCTCAAGGACCTTGTGCACTTGTCACTGATTGTATTACAGAGGAGAAATCAATTACTGGAACAATTTCCGATTGAGAGTAAGTGAATCTTAATTTCCTTGTAAATTAGTAGGACACCTATTTGGTCATGCTAAGGCATTCAATTCCAACTTTAAGACCATTTCTGAGGTATATACTGGACACCTATTTGGTCATGCTAAGACATTCAACCCCAATGTTAAGACTATTTCTGAGGTATACTGGGCATATTTGTTGTCATGCTAACACAGCGGGCGAATTGCTGTTCTGACGCGTCAAATTGGTTCATGCTTTTCATTCCTGAGCTCGCCGATAGATGTCTCGCGCTCGCTATAAATATATATTATATGACGTCAAATATATATTATATGACATCATATATTATATATGACGGGAATGACGTCATACTATTTTTTCGTCCGGTGTATAATAAAATACCGCACCTAGCGGATGGCGCTCAAAATACAAGGTGTCAAAACAGGAAATTTTCTCAGGATTCCAAATCTGAAATCAGAATTTAAATGTGACATAAATCACCAAAACTGAATACATGTATACACCCCCAAAATGCAATCTGATTTTCGACGCCGTTTCGGTGCCAAATTTCGGTGCCGTATCGGCACCAAATGGACTGACTAGTCCGGTAACAAATTTTGGTGTCGAAAGGTTTCGGTGCCGGAACGGTGTCGAAACGGTGCTGGAACGGTGCCGAATTAGTTCGATGCCGAAACGGTGTCGAATTATATTGGCTGTGTATATACTAAGGAGGATTTCACCATATTCCAACTGAATTTCGTTAGTTGGGATAATAAGGCTTAATACTATTTAATAGTCAGTCCTATAGCTCAGTAGAAGGGCAATCACCTGGAAAATGAGAGGTTGTAGGTTCAATCCTCACTGGGATGGACTGACTTTTTCATACCAGCCTCTCATGCAGCATTTCATCCTTTAATCATTGTAATTACATGTACACAATTTTTCCATAATGAATTAAATATGAACTAAATCTAGTTCTGAGTGAACGAAATTATTCCCAAAAGTACACAATATTATTATATATAATTACTTAACTAATGGTATAAATAATTCTAATTGAAGCCGAAGTTGTTAGTTTGAAGGTCTGGTAACCATATGCAAGCAACAGAAAACTTTTAGAAAAATAAATATTCCTGAATCGGTATGTCAATACTAATTAAAGTAAACTTTTTGCAAAACTTTTTGCAACGAAATAGCTACTAATATAACAATGCCTGCGGCAAAGTTATTGAACGTTTGTCAACAATAAGTGTTAACATTAAATGTTACAATTTGGAGTATTATTGAATATCTTTGATTACATTATCTGTTGATTTAAGACTGAGATTACACCAATTCAACTCACTATTGATCAAAGAAGAAAGCTTCTGGCATGTCAATGTTCTTTGAGGTTCAAGTAGATAGTATGTTTTTAAAGGCCCCATGTATTGTTAACATAAGTGTTACAATTTGGAGTATTATTGAATATCATTGATTGCATTATCTGTTGATTTAAGACTGAGTTTACACCAATTCAACTCACTATTGATCATAGAAGAAAGCTTCTGGCATGTCAATGTTCTTTGAGGTTCAAGTAGATAGTATGTTTTTAAAGGCCCCATGTATTGTTAGCATTAGGTGTTACAATTTGGAGTATTATTGGATATCATTGATTGCACTATCTGTTGATTTAAGACTGAGTTTACACCAATTCAACTCACTATTGATCAGAGAAGAAAGCTTCTAGCAATTCAATGTTCTTTAAGGTTCAGGTGGATAGTATGTTTTTAAAGGGTGACGCATATCGTTTAGCAAATCGAACGCTCGTTTCTGTTGTTGCATACCGTTTAGTATAAAAGGCCCGATCCCGGAATAATACTCAAGGGTTCACAGGTTCGAGGTCGTTGTGTCAACACCTCTAACTGTTATATAGCATAAGTATATTATAGATCGTCACACATTTATAAAAGGGTGATTTTTATTTTGACAAATCAATTCCACATTTATGGGTGAAGTTTCAGGATCTTTTATTTGTGTATAATAAGGAAAAATTGGCATCTATATTTCCCCATAACGTAATAGCACACAGCTTGGCATATGAAATATCCTACAAATGAAACAAAGCAGTTCTAATGCAAGGATTTATATTGGCTGTTGTACATGTATTCTTTGAACGCAATCACTCTTTGGATAACGTTTTCAAAATCATTATAAACGGATTACTTTATCTCAAAGACAATTTCAATAAACTGGATTTTACAGAACTCCCCTTATTACTTAAAAATGGACTGGTCCAGTTGATTCGCCTGGAGCCGCCATATTGTTTTTATACGGGATGCTAATCGGAACCCTTTAAAGGCCCCATGTATTGTTAACATTAGGTGTTTCAATTTGGAGTATTATTGAATATCATTGATTGCATTATCTGTTGATTTAAGACTGAGTTTACACCAATTCAACTCACTATTGATCATAGAAGAAAGCTTCTGGCATGTCAATGTTCTTTGAGGTTCAAGTAGATAGTATGTTTTTAAAGGCCCCATGTATTGTTAGCATTAGGTGTTACAATTTGGAGTATTATTGGATATCATTGATTGCACTATCTGTTGATTTAAGACTGAGTTTACACCAATTCAACTCACTATTGATCAGAGAAGAAAGCTTCTGGCATGTCAATGTTCTTTGAGGTTCAAGTAGATAGTATGTTTTTAAAGGCCCCATGTATTGTTCACATTAAGTGTTACATTTTGGTGTATTATTGTATATCATTGATTGCATTATCTGTTGATTTAAGACTGAGTTTACACCAATTCAACTCACTATTGATCAGAGAAGAAAGCTTCTGGCATGTCAATGTTCTTTGAGGTTCAAGTAGATAGTATGTTTTTAAAGGCCCCATGTATTGTTAGCATTAGGTGTTACAATTTGGAGTATTATTGGATATCATTGATTGCATTATCTGTTGATTTAAGACTGAGATTACACCAATTCAACTCAATATTGATCATAGAAGAAAGCTTCTGGCATGTCAATGTTCTTTGAGGTTCAAGTAGATAGTATGTTTTTAAAGGCCCCATGTATTGTTCACATTAAGTGTTACATTTTGGTGTATTATTGTATATCATTGATTGCATTATCTGTTGATTTAAGACTTGAGTTTACACCAATTCAACTCACTATTGATCAGAGAAGAAAGCTTCTGGCATGTCAATGTTCTTTGAGGTTCAAGTAGATAGTATGTTTTTAAAGGCCCCATGTATTGTTAGCATTAGGTGTTACAATTTGGAGTATTATTGGATATCATTGATTGCACTATCTGTTGATTTAAGACTGAGTTTACACCAATTCAACTCACTATTGATCAGAGAAGAAAGCTTCTGGCATGTCAATGTTCTTTGAGGTTCAAGTAGATAGTATGTTTTTAAAGGCCCCATGTATTGTTAACATTAGGTGTTACAATTTGGAGAATTATTGAATATCATTGATTGCATTATCTGTTGATTTAAGACTGAGTTTACACCAATTCAACTCACTATTGATCAGAGAAGAAAGCTTCTGGCATGTCAATGTTCTTTGAGGTTCCAGTAGATAGTATGTTTTTAAAGGCCCCATGTATTGTTAACATTAGGTGTTACAATTTGGAGAATTATTGAATATCATTGATTGCATTATCTGTTGATTTAAGACTGAGTTTACACCAATTCAACTCACTATTGATCAGAGAAGAAAGCTTCTGGCATATCAATGTTCTTTGAGCTTAAGGTGGATAGTATGTTTTTAAAGGCCCCGTGTATTGTTAACATTAGGTGTTACAATTTAGAGTATTATTGAATATCATTGATTGCATTATCTGTTGATTTAAGACTGAGTTTACACCAATTCAACTCACTATTGATCAGAGAAGAAAGCTTCTGGCAATTCAATGTTCTTTGAGGTTCAAGTAGATAGTATGTTTTTAAAGGCCCCATGTATTGTTAACATTAGGTGTTACAATTTGGAGTATTATTGGATATCATTGATTGCATTATCTGTTGATTTAAGGCTGAGTTTACACCAATTCAACTCACTATTGATCATAGAAGAAAGCTTCTGGCATGTCAATGTTCTTTGAGGTTCAAGTAGATAGTAGATAGTATGTTTTTAAAGGCCCCATGTATTGTTAACATTAGGTGTTACAATTTGGAGTATTATTGAATATCATTGATTGCATTATCTGTTGATTTAAGACTGAGTTTACACCAATTCAACTCACTATTGATCAGAGAAGAAAGCTTCTGGCATGTTAATGTTCTTTGAGGTTCAAGTAGATAGTATGTTTTTAAAGGCCCCATGTATTGTTAACATTAAATGTTACAATTTGGAGAATTATTGAATATCATTGATTGCATTATCTGTTGATTTAAGACTGAGATTACACCAATTCAACTCAATATTGATCATAGAAGAAAGCTTCTGGCATGTCAATGTTCTTTGAGGTTCAAGTAGATAGTATGTTTTTTAAAGGCCCCATGTATTGTTAACATTAGGTGTTACAATTTGGAGAATTATTGAATATCATTGATTGCATTATCTGTTGATTTAAGACTGGGTTTACACCAATTCAACTCACTATTGATCAGAGAAGAAAGCTTCTGGCATATCAATGTTCTTTGAGGTTCCAGTAGATAGTATGTTTTTAAAGGCCCCATGTATTGTTAACATTAGGTGTTACAATTTGGAGTATTATTGAATATCTTTGATTGCATTATCTGTTGATTTAAGACTGAGTTTACACCAATTCAACTCACTATTGATCAGAGAAGAAAGCTTCTGGCATGTCAATGTTCTTTAAGGTTCAGGTGAATAGCATGTTTTTAAAGGCCCCATGTATTGTTCACATTAGGTGTTACAATTTGGAGTATTATTGAATATCATTGATTGCATTATCTGTTGATTTAAGACTGAGTTTACACCAATTCAACTCACTATTGATCAGAGAAGAAAGCTTCTGGCATGTCAATGTTCTTTAAGGTTCAGGTGAATAGTATGTTTTTAAAGGCCCCATGTATTGTTCACATTAAATGTTACAATTTGGAGTATTATTGAATATCTTTGATTGCATTATCTGTTGATTTAAGACTGAGTTTACACCAATTCAACTCACTATTGATCAGAGAAGAAAGCTTCTGGCATGTCAATGTTCTTTAAGGTTCAGGTGAATAGTATGTTTTTAAAGGCCCCATGTATTGTTCACATTAGGTGTTACAATTTGGAGTATTATTGAATATCATTGATTGCATTATCTGTTGATTTAAGACTGAGTTTACACCAATTCAACTCACTATTGATCAGAGAAGAAAACTTCTGGCATGTCAATGTTCTTTGAGGTTCAGGTGGATTGTATGTTTTTAAAGGCCCCATGTCAAGTTTTAGGATACTTTTAAGTAATTCAAATAGAAAAAAGTTTTTTTCCCTAAAATTTGGGATTTTTAGCTGTTTTGTATTTTTCTTCTAATATCTTTTCATTTTCTTTTATGAAAGAGGATTTTGATAATATTTGTTATCATATGATCTGAATTTCTCTACTGGTTTCATTAAATTGTTCTTCAATTTAGAGATTTTTGTAGTTTGGTTTTTAAACTAAATATTAGTTTTGACTGATTTAGTTTGCTTAGCATAAACACATCCATTTTTTTTACCTTTAGGATGCTTCCTAGACTAATGACCGATTATATTATTGCATGTATTGGAAAATTGATTTTCTCTAATTATATCCGGGTTCACCAGATTGGTATGTATCCTCACACCCTTTACATTAAAGATTAAATATTCATAGATTTGCACCTATAGAAACTACCTAGGCCTTTGTTTTCCTTAATTTGTTTTCTAAATTTTGTTCTGTTCCTCAAATTTTTCCTACAACACTGATTTTTTATAAAACAATCAAGGTAAAACATATACTGATGCATAACTCAATCACAAAAAATTGCACAACACAGATTTTTTTTAAAAAACTGTGATTATTCTATAATAATACAGAAGTATTGAATTTTATGAATCAGCGGGAAAATATTATTATTACATAGTATACACTCTGACTCAAATTGCAAATTAAAGTTTTATAACATCAACACGATTGAGTATTTAATAAATTAACAATGCAAAATAGATAGCAAATGGTATTTGAAAAAGCACTAGCTTATGGAGTTATTTGGGTAGGGGGTAAATATAACATCTTTAGAACCTAGGGGGAGATCTCCCAAAGTTCAGCCTTCGTATTCGATCACATGCTACCCATGTGCTAGATCCATACAAGGCTTACATGACCATATAGGAATCCAACTGACCGTTGTCCGCCATTTTGAATATCAGACATGTGATAGATCCATATAAGGTTTGTATGACCATATAGGATGGCTAAGGGGAATCCCCGAATACGAAAGAATATGATAGAATTATGGGAGCTACTCACTTCTTCTGTTTAGAACCCCTACACATCATTACAATAAATAACATGCACCTACATGTTCACAACTGAAATTGTAGAAAATTAAGAGAATTTCTACTATCTGCTGATCAAAAATCTCAATAGATTCCATTTTGCCTATCTATCTATCTATCAAGAATATTATATAAGAATTATGAAATAAATAAAATTGAATTGAAATTGAAATCTTTAATCTAAACAGTGTTTAAACATCGGTTATAAATTTTAACATTTCAGGCTTCAGAATATTCAACATATTGCCTTTAATGGTAATTCTACTATATGTTACAACTACATATAGTCAAGGATCAACTGATTTTTATGAAAACCCTAAAAATCCTTTTTCCCCTCAAGAAATTCTCCTCCACAATGAGAACTTAAAGATTTCAGATGTGCAAACTTAACCAACAAAAATTGATATCAAAAAATCATGTTAAGTGAACTTACCTAAAAACATCATCACCCGATTGACAGGACCATCAAATGAAGAACAGCAAATATGAAAATAGACAAAATAAATCATAATTACATTATATTATTGATTCAATACATATTTTCATGTTTTGTACTTATACATTTTACTGGTTTATGAACATATCATCATGGTGTCGTGAAAATATATTTATGGTGTTCTGATTCTGCACTTATGGTATCATGAAACTTATTGATGGTGGCATAAAACTGTATTTATGGCTCAAGAAATTTCATGGTGTCATGAAATTGCATTATGGTACCATGATCCTGCATTTATGGTGTCATGCAACTGAATTTATGGCATCATGAAGCTTTATTTATTGTACCATGAAATTCTATGGTATCTATGGTATCATCAAACTGTATGGTATAATAAACTGCTTTCATGGTATCATGAAACTCTACTTATGCTATCATGAAAGTGTACTTATGGTATCATGAAACTGTAGTTATGGTATCATGAAACTCCACTTATGGTGTCAAGAAACTGAACTTATGGTATCACAAAAGCTGTACTTAAGCTCTACTCAGACCTAACTACAATCAGTTATATAACACTTTTGATCATTCACTCTTTCAAATAAGGAAAAGTGCAATGGTAAACATAGATTCTACCATAACCCCTTGGGACCTTTTATCTGGTTCCATTAGTGGCAATCATTAAAGTTCATTGCATGTTTCTCTAATAACAAGATCTGCCTACTCACATTATGACATGTACCAATGGTATTACCCTTTCAAAGAGTTCACCCCCCCTTGCACTCTTAATAAGAGAATTGATGTGAATATGTATTCAGTAAATACCTAGACCATACAGTGAAACATGTAAAGTGAAACATTTCTAGAAGTGAAACACCTCTGTTAGTGGAGCACCTATGTTAGTAGAACACATTTCTGAGTTCAAAACCACCTGACTTAATTTTATATGAACCTCTATAAGTGGAACACCTCTGTTAGTGGAACACTTCAGAGCCCCAAGAACAAATGACTTAATGTTAGATGAACCTTTATAAGTGGAATACCTCTGTTAGTAGAACACTTTTAGAGTCCCAAAACAAACTAACTGAATATTAAAGGAATTTTAAGTGGAACATCTCCCAAGTGGAACACTTTCTAGAGGTATCCAAGGTGTTCCACTTAAAAAGGTTTTACTGTATATTAATTTCGCTGATGGGAAGCTGACATGTAAAAGCCTAAAATGGTTTCATTTGATACGAGATAATCCATTACCCTCTGAAACAAATACATATGTACATTCAGTAAATCCCTAGATTACATTGTATATACACCCCCAAAGTGCAATCTGATTTTTGACACCGTTTCGGTGCCAAATTTCGGTGCCGTTTCGGCACCAAATGGACTGACTTGTCTGGTGGCAAATTTTGGTGTCGAAACGGTGTCGGAACAGCGCTGAATTTTTTCGATGCCGATTTTCGGTGTACATTAATTATACCTATGAGTAAAGCTTCAAATAATTTGACATCCAATAAAACCCTATGAATCTACATTCAAGATTGTTATAATAATGAAAAAGATGATATTGATCTGTGGTAGTTAGAGTATAGTGAGAATGACTAGGTCAGGATGAATCAGGGTAATACAAAATGTCAATAAACTTTTAAAAATATTGATAACTCCTCTCAATTGCGTTAATATTCTTCTGATATCAATTATAAATATTCCATGGATGTCAAAACAATTCAAAAAACAAATTGCATTCTATCCGTCTGGTTGTATCAACATGTCTCTTTTTATTGATTCCTTCAGTTGTATTTGTTCATTATTAATCATGAATTAAGGATTTAAGCGCTGCACTCATTGCACTCAGTGCATTGTGTGCTGAATCATTCCATTAAAGGTATTGTTTCCAAATATTTAAATGACCGCGTAGAGGGAATGCAAAGTTTAGGAAACAACGCCTGAATGGAATCTTGGGTTTAAATTATTTTCACACATTGCAAAATATTTTCTATGAAATCACCTAAAAGATACATAATCACTAAAAGAACATATTTTCGATGAAACCTTTTACAAGGGTCAAGTTGGCAAAGCATCAATTTCAATCTCCTCACCTTGACAACCAAACAACAAATGTGCCATTGGTTATATAACTGAATGCAGTTACGTGAAATATTGTGTTCTGATTGGCTGGAACTGGACACACCTTGCCTAGCTATGTGTGATTGTACTGTTACAAAATCAAATCATTAGAAATGGTATGGAAAAGTCTCCTGGTGCGGGTAAAACTACTATTTTCCTTTTTCAACAACTGTCACCGTTTGGACTCAATCATTTCTTGATTTCCTTTTATAGGTTTTATATTAATAACAAAGGATATAGTAATTGCATGTCAAGGTAGTCACCATATAAAACAAATGGTATTGTCTTGTATATGTCAATTTCCTGATATTAAAAGGAATTTTTATATACAGGGTGACTCAAAAAAATGCCACCGACATCATGTGTCATAACTTTTTTGTCTTTGGAATTTCTGATTGTTCTTTAGCACATTAAGACTTATGAAGCAACACCAAAACAAGTTTCAGATGACAAGTTCAACTTGATGCACTTTTATGAGTGTACAAGACAGGGGCGTAGCCAGCTTTCAGTCAGGGGGAGTGTGATCATGGCATAAAGAAGCCAAAAAATAAGATTTATTTTGAATTTTACAAAACTCGATGCAACTTCCTCCAAAATTGAGCTAGAAGCTTCAAATTAAAGCATTCTTCTTCTATCTTCTGGTTCTATTTCCATTGGTTGTGAGCAACCCCCCCCCCCCTGGCTACGCCTATGCAAGATATGCTCTAAATGTCAGGCACACATCAATTTTATAGACAAAGTTATTGAAGACCACAGCAGATTACCTAACCCTAATACAATGGCCCTGATCGTTGAGCAATTTAGAAGTTTTCAAAACATATCTTACTGTCACATACATATCATTAGAAATCAAAAACATGGGGGTTATCACAGAACCTATTTCACAGACAAAAAAAGTTAAAAACAGATAACTACAAATCAAACATTTAGGGGTTATCACAGCACCCATGTCACAGACAAAAAAAATTAAAAAACAGATAACTACAAATCAAAAACATTTAGGGGTTATCATAGAACCCATGTCACTGATAGACTTTTAGCCTTTTAGCGGCAGAATTCTGAAGTAACTGAAAATGGCAGGGGATGCAGCAGAAGTCTTAAGCACTTTGTCTCAGGACACACAATTTTTATTACAATACCCCAAAATCCAATAAAAAAATCCCCTGAGTGCCAAATTAGGAAAGGAAATAATCTGAAATAAATTTCCATTTATGAATCTATTTTTTATCATATAAGTACTATAACATCCATTTGCGGATTAAACGTGTCCCTTGGTGTCAATACAAACCCACAGAAAAGGGAAATTATATGAGGAATGGTGTCACATGCTGCCAGTGTTTGAAAAATGAGGTTATTCATTAAACCCGCGACATTCTAAAAATGTCCATGGGGTTTGGCCAAAATCACTTGAAAAGTGCTCAGAATGGTGAAAGCCTGGAGGATTTTTCGTTCGATGGGATAAAAATAATTTTGTTCAATAATGATCATATATCACACCCTATGAACTAGTGCCAAAGAGAGAAAATACTAATAAGTACAACAAAACAGAACAAGAAAATGATCACCAAAGCAACAACCAGTCATAAAGAAAACAGCTTGTTCAATAAATATTTTATCTAATATGGCAGAAGCATGATACGATTGGCACCCAGCTTCCCCGTATCTAGTCCGTAAAAGAGAATATTGCGTGATTGTTGGTTTAATAAATCATCCTGGATCAGATCTCATAAACACTTTGTAATCAGACATATTATTTGTCTGGAAGCAAACTTTATGAAATTATTGGGATATTAGGATTCCCGTTGTCATAGTAACTTAGAAAATAAATAAGAATTAAGATGAACCAAATTTATTCGTCTGAAATGTTTTTGTCAGGATAACATCACCAAGAAATATATTTCATTTTGGCTATGCTTAAAGATCACTAGTAGCCAAAGACATAAATACAATCAAATAATATAATCAAGTACATGTAATTAAAAATTGAATCAACTGAGGCCTGGGTGATACCTTCACAGTCACTTTTCAAGAAACATTGTTTTTTGCTAAAAATCTCTCAAATATTTCACAATTTGGCAGCGTACAGAGATTTTCAACTAGGGGACATAATTTCCAGGGGGCCACTAACAGAAACTTCGTAAAGTTAATAATTTGTAAAGTCCATTGTTCTCTTATAATTTTTTTTTACATTTGCAGTACAGGTACATATAATGGTAGGTCTGAACACCCCTATTAGAGTACCTTCCAAAGGAAACCCTTATTGAAGTTCTTGTTGATTTTATGTCAATATAGAACCTAATTTAAATCCTTATGAGCAATTTAACATTAAGGTAATTATGCACCAGGAGGAATGAAGCAAGTTTTTGTTAGTATAGAACCACCTTAACATAACAGATTTCCTAAATGAATGACACTTGTCTATAAATGTAATGGCCTAAAATTGCCCTGTAAATTCAGAAGGGGAATGTGTTAATTCCCTTCAAAATATCTGAATAATATTACCTAATATATAGCTCTGTATTAGTGTCACTTATCCATATGAATGGATTTAGGTGCTATAAATAACGACATTTTCAAAATTTAATTATGAAAATTGGTGATTTCTTTTGTGAAGGCATGTACAAGTATGCACTCGTTATTTCATGAGAGGGGATGAATATGGATAATATTCTGAAAAAATGAAATTCACTGATTGATTTATTGAGAGATTTCAACTGCATGTAAAAGACTAGCAAGTACTAAAAGTAATTTCTCCACCTACCAAAAACAACAGTTACAATAGTAACAAAATCTTATTTTGGTTTGAAGAAACTTTTTGTGTTTTTGCAAATTAGTTCTTCATCTTTTTAAAAAACAAAACGTTGCCAAAAATGAAAAAAATTGATTTTGAGTTTGCAAAATGTCACTACATGCCATTCGTTACAGACACAGACCCCCAAATACCAACTACTTACCACTGAACACAGTCCATAAAAAAGTTAGAGACAATAACAAAACGTTGCCAAAAAAGACAAAAAAATTGATTTTTAGTTTGCAAAATGCCACCACCTGCCATTCGTTACATACACCAACCACCAAATATCATATACCAACTACTCACCACTGTACACAGTCCATAAAAAAGTTGGAGCCAATAACAAAAAATCACCATTTCTGATGGTGACAAAAAAAATGTCAACACCCATTATTTTACATGATAACCTTAGAATAAAATATAAAGCCCTCTAATATATCATATCCTCTCCTCGAAAAAGAGCACCTAGCATTGGATATAATCACCAATCATTGGAAGATATCTCCCTTTATCCAGGGCCTTGGCGCTTAATGACAGAATGATGTTCGTTTATTTAATAACAGAACAGATGAAATAACATTAGTTGCTTTAATAGTGATGGCATTTATCCCAGGAAAATCCTTTGAGGATTCGATTCACTTCCATTTAGAGTTAGACAAAGCCCCTTTATGGCTTCGATGGGTCATTAATGTAACATGGAAATAGATTTGTTTAAGGTGGCCCCATACTCCTGATGACAACATCGAATATAACAGCTGGGGTTTTATAAGCAGGCAACAGGCAATTTTCACTAGTTGTTTTCGCGAAATCGCCTGTTGTTTTTAGGGACTTTTCAACTTTTCCATGTTAAATTTATGATTTCCATTAATTTTGCATGTTGTTTTCATTCATTTAGCCTGTTGTGGGAAATTCTAGCGAAACCTCTGAACAGCAATGCCATATATGACATTTATGGCATAGCGAATTCCATCGAACATCTGATGAGGTCAGACAACACTGCTAGAAATCAGGAGAGCATGGACGCATAGTAACTGAAAATGTTTACATCACAAATATGCTGAAGATGCTCAAAAGAACCAATCAAATTCATCGAAGGGTTAGATCTGCAGCATTCATTGATTGCGGTTCAAAAATTGTTGGTAGAAATATTGTCTCAGAATGGCCACTTAAGATGTATGGCCAAAAGAAAATGAGTTAATTTTGCATAAAAATGCACTCCATTTTTCTAAGATTTAGACTACAGCAGATTAACCCCTCTCATAATTATTATGTATGTTAATTTTGCAAATTAGAATAAAGAAACCATAAAACTATAAACTATGTTCCACTTGGGAAGTTTTTCACTTAGAGGTTAATTTTACATTAAGTTAAAAAACTCATTGGACACGTGGAGTGTTTCATTCACATATGTGTTCCACTTACAAAGATGATCCACCTACAAATGTGTTCCACTTACAAATGAGTTCCACTTACAAAGATGTTCCACTTACAAATGTGTTCCACCTACAAAGATGCTCCACTTACAAATGTGTTCCACCTACAAATGAGTTCCACTTACAAATGTGTTCACTTACAAATGAGTTCCACTTACAAAGAAGCTCCACCTACAAACGTGTTCCACTTACAAATGTGTTTCACTTACAAAGATGTTCAACGTTAGAGTTTACTGTTATATATCAGGCCTGTAGCCAGGGGGGTTCAATGGGTTCAAGCGAACCCCTCCCCCCTGGCCAAAAATCTTTCAAAATCATGCAGTTTTTCATAATTTGAGGACTTTTTAAGTGATTTTGGCAATTTTTGGACCAAAATTGTCACAAGTGAACCCCCTGGCAAATCCTGGCTACGGGCCTGTGTATGACTTCTACCATAATATGTAATATCCATATAAAAAGGTGAAAAGTTTTCAGTATTTGTAATTACACTAATAGAACCATGAAATCATATTCATTCCTCATCATGTGGAGTATTACATGCAAATCATCAACTCTTATATTCTTCAACCGAAACTTCTCAAATTATTGACATATGCAAGACTTTTCTGAAAATACTAGTGTTCTTAAATTTTGGTGTCGAAAGGTTTCAGTGCCGGAACGGTGCCGGAACGGTGCCGGAACGGTGCCGGAACGGTGCCGGAACGGTGCCGGAACGGTGCCGGAACGGCACCAAATTTTTTCGATGCCGAAACGGCGCCAAATTATATTGGCTGTGTAATATGCCGAGTCAAAGTGATGCAGTATAACTCATTAGCCATCAATGAGGCAATGTGGGAGTGTCGACTGAACCATTCACAAACACATTGTTTGAAAGGCTTCAATGTAACATAAATGTACCCATAAAGCATTGTTCACCTACGATGGTGGTAAACAAGAATACAAAAGAATCAAGGATGAGCAATTATCGAAAGAGATTACATCTACTCAACTTAATTGACCAACATGAGTGCCTGCCTTCTTGACAACAATAACGTCATTTCTATCTATCATAATTAGATAAGGCACATGCAGAATGTCACCACCTTCCATTTGTTTCATCCACCGAACACGGACTGCTGAACACAGAATACCATCCACAATAAGATGGAGAATATAACAACATGTCACCTAGTGGTGTCAATTAACCGCTTGAGCATTAACCGGTTAACCGGGGGTTTTTACCGGTTAAAGTCGATTATTCGGCGGGAAATTTGAACTTATAATTTCAAATGAAATCTTCATCTTCGATCTTGAAAGTTGAAAAAATTGGAAAAATGATATATCGGCGTTTATTTTTTACGTTCGTCAAGCTTTACGCTATTCTATGTAAGTAAGCGCGGGAAAGCAATGTGGCAGGGATTAAAGTTGCTGATTGGATGTTTGTAAGGAATTATCGGACCTATCACATGTATGAGTAGCTCACATGAAACTGACGCTTGAAAAACAAACAGATTAAAATGCAAAGTAAGCGCGGGAAAGCAATGTGGCAGGGATTAAAGTTGCTGATTGGATGTTTGTAAGGAGTTATGGGACTTATGACATGTATGAGTAGCTTACGTGAAACTGACACCATAAAACCAAACGGATTAGCATGCAAAATAAGCGCGGGAAATAACAGAATTATACACGGTCAACTAACCGCCCATAAAAACTCAGACCGGTCAAGGCATTATCGGCGGTTAACCGGTTAACCGGTTAATACTTGACACCTCTAATGTCACCACTTATGGCCGTGACATAAAAAAAACTGGTCGAATCCGAATGCCACTGTCACTGGTCAAAAATGTTTAGATTAGCAGGTGGTTACATTTCAAGGTTTGTTCATAAGTGAATCTAATTGAGATTCAGACAATTCGGACCAAGAAAAAAATGTTGACATTGAGATACGTTCGAATAAGTGAGGTGTTCAGATAAGTGAGGTATTTGGATAAGTGAGGTGTTCGGATAAGTGAGGTGTTCGGATAAGTGAGGTGTTTGGATAAATGAGGTGTTAAGTTCGGATAAGTTCGGATAAGGTGTTTGGATAAATGAGGTGTTCGGATAAGTGAGGTGTTCGAATAAATGAGGTGTTCGGATAAGTGAGGTGTTCGGATAAGTGAGGTGTTTGGATAAATGAGGTGTTCAGATAAGTGAGGTGTCGGATAAGTGAGGTGTTCGGATATGCAGGTTTTACAGTATATTCTCAGAATGAGCTTGTCCATTCTACATCCTTAAATTAAAGCCATTTGATCTCATTCTGATGTTTAGCATCTCTCTCACTTTACATTGCAGAAGGATAGAGATGGAGAAGGCGTGGCTTTCCACAATGCTTTGATCAAGCCATTGTCCAATCAGACTGAAACGGCAGATAATCCGTTCATTAGTTACATATAAGTGCACTCGTGAAATATCTTTAATGATTTTCTGCCAATATCATCAATTCAAAGAAATTCTATAAATAGAAGTTACCCTTGGCATAAAATCAAGTCTTATACTTATTTTCTCTTCTTTTCTATCAATAAAAGAAGAATCCGCAAGGAATAAAGTTCACAATAATGTAGCCAACACTCTAAATAGTAAAGCAAAAAAATGCTGGAAAATTGTCTATTTCAGTCAGGTTTTAGAAAGAATTAATCCAAATTGGGAAGCTTTGAACTCTAAAATGCCTATTTTTCAATTCCAATATTTGATCAAAGATCAAGGAAAAAATGTATGGAATTATCAGAATGTCACAGTGACATTAATATCATTTAATACATTGTTTATTGTAATATTTCATTTATTCAGTCACTCATAATAGTCTGCTAAGGAAAATTGATTAGGCAGGTCAGCCAATTAAGCACCCTCTTCTTAAATTATCCGTCTGCTCATGCTAATTTCACTCATTTCTCTCTAAAATTTGAATAAAGTCTCCGAATTTTTGACATTTCTATACAATTTAGAGTGTCAACTACATGCATGTTTACTTTATTCTTCGATAAATTACCTTTTTTGTCCTCTTTTATAGATTACAAAACATCGGGTCTTCGTTTTTTATTTCCATGAGAAAGGAGTTAGGAGTATATTAAATAACTATACGTCTGAATACACCAGGAAATAAGGTGCTTTACTCCTTAGTGACTAACAAATCATATTTATGGAGAGCTATTTCTAATTTATGAAAACATTTTGTTCTCAGAGAGGTACAGTATGAGAACATTTTGTCCCCTCTGTATTTATAGGAAATTTTGTTCTCTGAGCCCAGGCCCGTAGCCAGGGGGTTCGAGCGCACCCCCCCCCCCCTGGCCAAAAAATCTTTCAAAATCATGCAGTTTTTCACCATTCTGAGAGCTTTTTAAGTGATTTTGGCCATTTTTGGACCAAAAGTGTCACAAGTGAACCCCCCTGGAGTTTTTCAAAAAGTGAATCCCCTTGGCAAATCCTTGCTACGGGCCTGGAGCCTTACATATTTCCAGGGACCCCTTCACTCAACTGGGACCAGGTCAACCAATGTTGTCTTAAAATACAATAATTTCATTCCTGATTTAAACTCCCCCCTCATCCCATGGGAAGCAACAATTGAACTTTTTCAAATTAAGTCACTTTCCTTTATAGCCAATAAACAGTAGCAAAGCACAATACATGTAGACTCTGACCCCATCCCCTAAATGTAATTACTTTGTGTCTGTAAGTCAATGGATTGACCTACTCAAAGGTGTGGAAGCTCATTTTATTTGTCAAAGTTAAAATTAATGCATGACATGCTTTTTAACATATTTCTGAAAACCATTGAACTTGAAATTCTGGGGCTATTTTAAAGTTTTTAACGCACAATAAATGTCATATCAACAGTGTTTGAGAAAACTTTGATCGACTGTGAAAAATATGATTTCGCTCTACCCCCTTAACAAGCCACACAGTGAACTTTAATACATTTAGAAATTGAAAATTGCCTCTGACAGTCATGCGGGTTTAACCTTCGTAGCCTATCGAAACAAACTACACCACAAAAACTGTTAATTTGAGTTATTGACCTATAACAGATGTTTGAAAATCAAGGATTGCGAGTCTTACACTCTACCGTTCAAACTCATTCTATTGAAGCAAAACAAAAATGTCTTTCTGTTGGTACATCTCTTTTATACAGAATCCCCCCATCTAGTAGCACTTGGGTGCCTAACTGTGAGAAGTAAATTTTCAATAAAAAACAAACTGCACACAACCCATACACCATTTGCCAAAACTACCAGGTCGTTCAATAAGTTCCCGGAAAAATGCTCTCATTTCAAAGATTTTTGATATTCTCTGATAAAATTTTCACACAATGTAAAAAAAATACTTTCTGATTGATTCTTATAATATCAGCATCTCTTATTTGATTGGTCAAAAATAAGGGTCACTATGGTAACTTGACTTTTGGGTAGGGGGGGGCACTTTTTATGTCACACATTTTACCATTACAGGAAATCTATCAATATGTACAAATGAGAAATGAATGCACTTACATAATTAATGCATAATTAATACATAGGCTTTATACATATCTTTTAGCAAAAAATATTCAAACTATTTATGGATATTTCTAAAGCTCTTTTCTAAGCTACTGTTCACAAAACACCTTCCTGTATTATGCAATACGGGAGAACAATATTTCTGAGTTAAAGGCTTACTTCAAATGAATTGCTACTTATCCTGAATAATCTTTCTGGCAAATATAATTTAGACAGATCTATGTCTAATACATTGACCATATTACCCTCATAATTTAGTCTGGGAATATTTGCTGTTAGATATTAGTGCCCTTTCAATAGTTTGATTGTGGCTTTTCATCAGAATGAGCACCAATCAACCAAAAGAAAACACCTTGAAGAAACACTCGAGCAACACAATACGAGGACTCGAACTCCCAGCGGACAAGACAACAAACTTAAATCTTTAATTCTCCAAATTTCTTTGTCAATTAGATAGGATTAAGTTTAGGCATCAAATGAGAAGACTGCATATTTATTAACCCACTAAACTTATTCTATGTGCCGGTAAAATACTAGCACTGATACACCCCAACTGAAAATGTTTTTATCATGTGGATGGTACTTTTGAACCAATCAAATTCCTTGAAACATTGTCAGCCATCTTTGGATGCGGTACAACATCTTCAGTTGCGGTCCAAAAATTGCGGCCCATTCAATTTTGCAGTAAAAATACACCAATGAAATTATATCCAATAGATGGCATGATTCCAAAATATTCTATTTTATCCCCTTTTTCTGTTAATCTAGTAATGGATGAACTGTAACGAAAGTATTGAATAAATCATTCAATTTGTTTCAGAACATTACAGAACATTACAGTTAAAAATAATTGTTACAAGAACACAAATGTGTACAAAATGTCCCCACCAAGTGGTGATCCCGTGAAATGGTTATCCTGAAAATGAGTAGACAAGACTTTACCAACACAATTTGAGGACGGAAAATCCAAAGTGGCCACCTTAAAATTTACCCAGAATGCCCAAAATTTAGTCAGTTCTAGATTTTCATACTAAGAACCACCCCTGAAAATTTGAAATTGATCCGTCACACAGTTAACCAGAAAACATGTAAAGAAGACTTTACAGACAAGATTTCAGGATGGAAAATCCAAAATGGCTGCCTTGACATTTACCAAGAATATCAAAGAACTAATCTGTTTGTAGATTTTCATACTAAGAATCATCCCTGAAAATATGAAATTGATCTACCAAACGGTTCACCTGAAAACGGGTAGACAAGACTTTACAGACAAGATTTTAGGACAGAAAATCCAAAATGGCTGCCTTAACATTTACGCAGAATGCAAAAAAAGTAATCAGATGTAGATTTTCATACAAAGAATCATCCCTGAAAATTTGAAATTGATCTACCAAACCGTTCACCTAAAAACGCGTAGACAAGACTTTACAGGCAAGATTTTAAGACGGAAAATCCAAAATGGCTGCCTTGACATTTACCCAGAATGCAAAAAAACTAATGAGTTCTAGATTTTCATACTAAGAATCATTCCTGAAAATTTGAAATTGATCTACCAAACAGTTCACCTGAAAACGAGTAGACAAGACTTTACAGACAAGATTTTAGGACGGAAAATCCAAAATGGCTGCCTTGACATTTACCCAGAATGCCAAAAAACTAATGAGATATAGATTTTTATACTAAGAATCATCCCTGAAAATTTGAAATTGATCCACCAAACGGTTCACCTGAAAACGCGCAGACAAGACTTCACAGACAAGATTTTAGGACCGAAAAATCCAAAATGGCCGACAATAAAAAAGTCCTTATGAGTTTTTGCTGATTTCTTTTTACAAAATTATCACATATAACTACTGTTAACAATAAAGTAGGCTTTTACAGCAAAGTACATCTGAAATTATTTATAAAGCTACTAAATAGTTAAAGTATGAAAACTCAAAAACACCATTCAATATGAACAAAGTATTATCGCGCGCTAACTTTTCTTAAGACATTCAAAATGGCTGACATGACTGAGCTAGCAGGTCCAAAACCTAATCAGATCTAGAATGAAGTGAGCTGAACAAGATGTTAAAGTTTTAAATGCAACTGTGAAGCAGTTTTTCTTAAAGTTTGCAGACAAGGATTTTAGCATTTGACTTCAAAATGGCCGACAGGAAGTAGGTTTCGAGTTAAATTTTTTTCATCCACATCTATAGGCACTCATAAGTTATTCCTGAAAATAAGAAGGTGATACCTCTAGCGGTTTTGGAGAAAACTGCCGGACGTACGGACGGACAGACAGACAACCAGACAGACAGACAGACGGACGGACGCGCCTAGGACGACAATATGGCCCCACACTATGTGGTGGGGACATAATAAACAGCTTAACTAAAATGGAGCCATTCTTGTAAATTGTCGCTCAAGGAAAACAATATGCTTGAAAGGATTGGGGATGAGTTAATTATTTCAAAAGAGGACCGGGAACCTGTAAATCATTTTAGTGTTTGTCATATGAGAAAATTAGCTGTGCTATGTTAATATAGTCTAATGTACTTCTTATTGTATAAAAATACTTAAAAAGCAAACTCTTATTGTGAATTCTCAAAATAAATTATAGTCTGAATTTGAAAGTTGAAGTTGGAGAAATTGTTTAAGCTATTAACCAAGTCAAACTAGCAATTTTCTGTATCATTTCTTCAGATCATAATTTTGGCTTGAGTTTTCATTTAAAAGAGCCCTTCTATCCAAAGGGCATATTAGATTGTGTCACACTAACATCCTACTGTAATGGTGATATCAATATATGTATTTATCATACAGGTAGCAGTGGAGGTCTCAACCAAGACCTACTTGTGCAAAAAAGAGACTAGTATACAATGTACTCAAGCTCTTTCTTTTATAGACACGGCATTAACATGTAAAATGTCACCACCTACCATTTGTTACAAATGCTAAATGCAAATAGAGACCACTGTAGTCAAAAAGGTTGGGAGATAAAATTACACCACTTCTTGCGGTGAGATAACAAAAAATGGCAATGTCGTAAATTTGGGAGAAAAATGTGGATCTTCATTTAGAACTAATTGCTTAGGAAAATTTTATACGCTTAAACCTGTATTAACAACGTTCAAAATGTCCATACCACAAAAATATACAGACAAGGAAAGTGAAACACAGCTGATTATCCAACCCTTCATCAACAAAACTGATGATGATATCATACCTTTCTAGCTACAAAAAATCGAGGTTCAAAGACAATATACATGAATGCATTACAGACAGTTATTTCCTATCATAATAGACACCCTCACTTTCCCCTTTAAAATGAATAAATCCATCACAAACATAAGTTATCTCCCTAGGTCGTCATAATCAGTTATTACGGCTGCTATAATTGATAATTTATGTTACCATGACGACTCAATAAATCAAAATCACTTTAGTTTCAGAACAATAATAGAACTCTTTACTTTATTCCCTTTACATCGCTCAATCACTCAAACAAGAGAAAAAATTAGACAACTCTCAAGGGGATCATGTTTTAAAATGCAAAATAGAGTTGAAAATAGAGGAATACAACAAGGAATAAAGTAAAGGGACCTGTACACAACATTCTAAATTGTATAGAAATATGAGAAAATCAGACACTTCATTCAAATTTTAGAGAGAAAGAGCATGAAAAAAGCATGACCAGGGACAGATTTTGGAATATAAATGTAGACCAAATAGATCAAAGATTCAATAAGACAACTTTATCTGCACATTTTTCAATGTTAGTTCATGCTTGAAGGCATCAGATAGAGATGTATTCTTAAAGCAAAGAACATCTAAAATAATGAAATTTGATAAAAGAATAAATGTTTATGCTCTATATTTGCCCATTAATCGCCATTTTGTCATTTTCAGTTGGCCATATAAGGTGATCTGATGAAACAACCAATTTTCAAACAGAAGCTAAGTGAGAAACGATCTCATCTCATCTCATCTCCATTCCTATTTCTACTTTAAAATATCTACAATTTCCCCCGTTCAAAGACAATTACATCGCAGAACATGACCAAAATTGAATCTGAATAATCGGCTGCCCTTATATGACCAAATGATGAAGTTCGAATAAATCTTCACAAATCTTTTTAAAATTTGAATGTTATTCAGTTGTCTGATATTTTCCTCATAAATCTCAATTATAAGTGAAGCACCTTCTGGGAAATATCATTATGGTCATGATTTAAAATGCAAAATAGAGTGAAAAAGAGTGGAATCCACAAGAAATAAAATAAACAGGCATGTAGTCAACACTCTAAATTGTATAGAAATACAAGAAAATCAGACACTTCAATCAAATTTTAGAGAGAAAGAGCGTGAAATAGACATGAAAAGAGTGAGAACTTCATCAACGGTGACACGGTAGAAAGTGTTAATAAACTGACCAATGTATTCCATCTTTTTGAATAAATATTTAGATCTCTATCTGATTCAGCAAAGCCAATTAACTCTCAGTTGGAGAACAAATTCACTTAAGACGAACATCGTAGAAGTGATAGGGACAAATGGGTAACTAGACCTTGGACCTTTTATATAAGACAGGCTTGGATTTCTGGGTGATTTAAAAGAGGGAAAATAGAAAATTGTATGGCCTACAAATGCTCTCATTCTGAAATCCTCGCTCAATCTTGAGAAAATCTAAATAATTTTTACATAAATTTTCGGTTAAATTGAATCTCAAAATGTTAGAACTAATATGAGCCACAGATATAAAACATTTTTTGTATAACAGTAAAGATGGAGGTTTCCTTTTTGTTATTGGTCCAAAGTAGGTTTTCGCACTTTTTTAAAATAATAGTTCGAATCTAATTTTACAGGGTGTTCCAAAAGTAACATGACTGGTGCTGGCATTTTGTCAATTCTGCACCGAGTGCCTTCAAATTTTCACATATTATAGTAACATGACATCGCAATACTCGGGGCAACTTTTTTATGAACATGTGATATCTAGCATTTTTGTGTTTCTGAAGAAAGTATCAATTCACCTATTACAATACAACATTTCTTATTTGTTTTATTAAGTTGCCTTGCTATAATGGTCTTCCTAGATTCAAGTATGATTTCAGAATAATAATATTTGAGTCTGGCCATAGGAAAACTGGTCTTATCACAATTGTGCTACAGAGCCAAACGTGTGCCCAAGATTAAGAGGAAAATGTGCTAAATTCAAATCTGACTTTTTGGTCTATATCTGCAAGAAAATATTGTTAAGACATAAGCCATGGCTCATTTGAAAGGTCTCTTTGTGCTTTTTAAAATAAAAACAAATGTCTTAAACTATAGAGAGAACAAAATGGCTTTCATATTGATCATGTGATACCGTAACAATTCAAGAATATTGTCTCTCTTATCTCTAAGTTTTATTTTCCTTTGATGGTGATGCTGTCAATTCCTAAAATGTCCGTCTGCTTGAGAACGTTTCACTCAATTTCTCTCTAAAATTTGAATAAAGTGTCTCAAAATCGGACATTTCTATATAATTTAGAGTGTTTACTTCATTTTGATTAATTCATTCAATGCTCTCTCTTGTGGTTGTTGGTCTATTTTTCAATTTAAAAAATGACCGTTCAGATATTTCCCGAGGGGTGAAAATAACCTTCTTGTAAAATATTGAGTGTTACAGGATATGGTGGCCATATAAACACTTCTCTTAAGTATGGAGTTTGGATCATAAATTAACGTCTCTACATGTCATGAATTTATACGAGATTTAAATAAGTGAGAAAAAATTCTCTGGATATGAACTACCATGTTGAAATGGACCATGGCCATACCATGGTATACCATGGTATATGGCCATGAAATGCAATGAAATACCATGGTAATACCATGGCCGATCATGATCGTTAAGTTCTCGACCATGATATCATTGCATTTGATGGTTTCTTGACCATGATATCATTGCATTTGATGGTTTCTGACCATGAAATACTGTGAAACGGCAGTATTTTTTCAATGGGAAACTCCATGTTAAGAGAGCGCTCCTAACCATGAAATGCAATGGTGCCATTTAACGATCATGATATACCATGGTCAATTAACATGTAATTTTGTATCTAAAAAATACCAACGTTTCACAGTATTTCATGGTCAAATACCATCAAAATGCAGTGATATTCCATAGTATTTGATGGTCAGGTTTGACAATAAAATGCCATGAAATACCACCAACCATGAAATGCAATGATAAAACCATGATAAATGAGACTTATGATTTTGGCAATGAAATGACATGGTATGACCATGATTGTCACACGGTACAATGAAATGCCATGAAATGTCATCAACCATGATATACCATGGTAATACTATGGTAAATGATGGTCAGGTACATAACAATAAAATATCATGGTATGACCATGGCATTTGATTGTCACATCGTACAATGGAATACCATCAACCATGATATACAATGGTAATACCATGGTAAATGATGGTCAGGAACATGGCAATGAAATACCATGATAATACCATGGTATTTGATGGTAAACTTTGAACATGAAATACCATGAAACATGGTATAACATGATATACCATGGTATACCATGGTATACCATGGTCAAAAATTGACCAAAAAACATCATTGCCACCATGGTCAGAGTTGATGGTAATTTCATTGCCGATCATGATAGACCATGGTAAACCATGGTATACCATGGTATCATGGTTTACGTTTAAACATGGTACATCTTAAATTATAGACTCTTCAATTTCTGTCTATACCTAACGAACCAAATTCTGCCCTAGCTCAACAACAGCATTTTTGCTTTTTATGTATATTTATTTCTCCAATTGGTTTAAAACCACAAATTGTAAAATTTTGGGCTTTTGGGAGAGTAGTATGTTCGCTGAGAGAAAGTGGAATGAATTGTCTGATTTTGTGTCATTTTAATAAAATTGAGAATTTTGACTACATGTCTACTTATTATTCCCCATTCATCCTTGTCTGCTCCTTGTCAATTTCTCTTTCGATTTCACCAAATTCTCATTTTCTGTCACTTTTGTACGATTCAGAACGTTGACAACATGCCTGTTGACATAATTCCTTGCTAATTCTACTCTCTGCTTTGCTTTTTAAATCTTGACAACATTGTCTGATTTTCAGGCATTCCTTTACAATTTGGAGTGTTGACTACATGCCTGTTTACTTTATTTCTTGCTCATTTCACTCATTTCTCTCTAAAATTTGAATGAAATATCTGATTGTCTTGCATTTCTATACAATTTGGAGTGTTGACTACATGCCTGTTTCTTTGATTAAACACAAGAGAGTGCTATGCTACGATGTTCCTGCTTGCCTTTCAACTCACTCGGTCAGTTTGTCATGTTGGTACCAACCTTTACATTCTTCGATGGTTTGAACACCACTATAGCCAGAGCGGTCGACCTTTAAGCGCTACCTGCTGTACGCACTACTCTGCCCTTGTTGGTAAAGGGATGGTGAACAAACCCTCGATGAATGTATTAGCAATTGTCAAATAAGTCGTTGGTTAATGTTGTCTCCCCTTTGCCCATTTGTCATTTCTCCTCAGCCAGAGCCAGCGGGAGGCTTCCTCTGCTGCAGATCCAACTGCTCTGTTCGCTCTCTTGAGCCATGAGGGTGGGAGTCCTACATTTTTGAACATTCGGTTGAGAGATGTTGATGGAAATCCTCTACAACCTACTTCAACGGGATAGTAATGAACTTTCCACCCTTTGGCCTCTATCTCCTCAACCAGATCTTGGTACTTAGCGCTTTTGAGTTGGTGTGCTACCTCAATTCGATCTTCCCAAGGTACTGTCAGTTCTATCATGACAGCAATTCTTTTATCCTCTGAGAATAAAAGCATATCTGGTCTTTGGTTTGTTGTCGTGATACTGCTGGGAAATGTGAGTCTTTGGTGTAGATCTACTCTCAGCTCCCAGTCCTGTGCTTGTTGTAAGATGCCATATCTTCCTCGAGAGGTGTGCCTGCTACCGCTAGGCAAAACCTTCCCTTTAGGATTTGCGTTGGCACCCACAAAATGTTTCTCTAAGGGTTGCAACATATCTGCCCTTGGTCCTGGTGTTACAGTTGCATTCGTTTTGTTCATGATCCGTGATTGGTCCACCCAGTGAGAAATCTTTTGAAGAACTTTGTCATGCCTCCATGTGTACCTTCCCTCTGCAAGTGCAGCCTTGCACGAACTCAGGATGTGTTGGATGTTACTTCTCAGAGCTCCACAGTGGATACATGATGCATCTTCATTAAGACCCCAGGTAGTGAGATTGGCAGGAGATGGTAAAAGATCAGATATTGCTCTTAATAAGAAGCTTATCTTGCCCTGCTCCATATCCCATATGTCTTTCCATGAGAGCTGTCGATCGAGTGTAGACTCCCAGTGGGTCCATGCACCTTGTTTGACTAATTGTGCTAACCTCACCTGTCTACCCTCTTCCTCTGATTGCCTTATCTGCTGTACTACAAGCTTCCTTCTTGTCTCTGTGTTGGCATCTTTCCACCTGGATGTGCCATAGTTTCCAAGGCCCATCCTACCTTTGCAAACGACACCTACTATGTCCTTATGACGGAGTTGGCTTTCAGCAATACCGATTGCCTGTTGAGGATTCCATCCCCTCCCGCTCGATATTGTTTCTCCCGAGCTAGTAACTTTATTGTCCTTTGAAGAGCGTAGAGTGGTTACTGCTCTTACTTTGGCTGCTTTGTACTCTTCAAGTACTGAAGTTACCGGGAGGCTGAGCTTGGGAGATTTACTGAATAGAATACCTCTGCTGAATGAAGGTGGTACACCTAGCCATTTCCTAAGGAACCTTGATGACATTCTCTCCATTTGCTCAACCTTGCCCATAGGGAAGTCATAAAGCAGAAACGGCCATTGTAGTCTTGAGATAATTCCATGCTGGAACGCCCATGCCTTGAACTTGCCCTGGAGCTGGCATTTGTCAATCGCTCCGAGCCATCTCTTGAGCTCACACACAACATTGTTCGTATTGTTGATGTCATTCAAGGAATCATCATAGTGTTTACCGAGGCATTTAATGGGCTGTTCACTGACAGTAGGAATTCTCTCTCCCTGGATAGTGAATGTGTTCGATTCTACTTTCCCCTTGATGATAACGAGGCTTCTGGATTTAGCTGGTTTGAACTTCATCCTAGCCCAGGTGGCCATTTTATCAAGCCCCTGTAACACCCATCTTGTTCCAGTCATAGTTGGTGTCATGACAGTTATGTCATCCATGAATGCTCGACAAGGAGGATGGCGTTCTCCTGAGTCTGCAACTGGGCCTCTACATTCTTTCTCTGCCGCAGTGAGGATGACATTCATGGCTGCCACAAATAGCACCACTGAGACTGTGCACCCAGCCATTATGCCCTTCTCTAGCCTTTGCCATTTGGTGGTATAGTCTTCTACTGTAAACCGCATCTTAAGAGTGTCAAAATGATGCATGAGGAGACTGATGACTTCATCTGGGACATGATAGTGGGTCAGTGCTGTCTTTATAAGCTGGTGTGGGACACTCGGATAGGCCTTGGCTAGGTCAAGCCAAACGACTGCTAGGGTTTTCCTCCGTTGTTTTGCTTCTTTAATCAGTTGTGTGATGGCTGCAGTGTGTTCTAAACAGCCAGAGTAACCAGGTATTCCTCCCTTCTGGACACTTGGGTTAAGATATTTATTCTCCAGTAAGAAAGATGTCAGTCTTCTGGCGATGACTGTCCAAAATATCTTACCCTCTACATCCAGCAGTGAGATTTCCCTGAACTGGTCTAGTTTCACTGAGTTTTCCTCTTTCGGTACAAAACAGCCTTCTGCTAATGCCCATGCTTTTGGAATGGTTTTGTTTCTCCAAATAGACTTAATGAGCTTGCTGAGTCTTTGTAGTAGCTTTGGACAGTTCTTGTACACTTTGTATGTGTTCCCTGATGGTCCTGGGGCTGCCGATGATCGGGCATGTTGCACTATCTGTCGTATCTCCTCCATCTTGATGTCACCTAGGTCAAATGCAATCTTCGGAGGTGGCTCAGGAATAGGTAAAGGACATTCCCCTAATGGAGTTGCTCTCTCAGGATCACTGTGAGCAGCTCGAACACTTTCCTCGACATCCTCCTTTGGGCATTGTAATTTCCCACCTTTAGGTTTCCCAAGTAAGTTGGATGTATACTGGAATGGATTCTTGAGAAAAGATTTTCGAGCTCTCTTCTTTTCTCTCTGCTTTTTCCTGAGGTTCTCTGCTCTTCTAAGAACTGAAAGCTGCTTCCTGAGGCTGTCTCTTAGATCTTCCAGTGCCGGTTTTTCAAAGTCAGGGGCATGCTTCCATCTCCATGTGAGCCTTCTCATATCTCTTCTTAGTGCAGCTATTCTCTTCTGTCTCCTGCTAGGTCCAGCTTTACCCTCTTTCTTGCTGTTTGCTCTCTTCTCCTGGAATCGTTCTGCACACATGGCGTACACTTGTCTTGTCATTGATTCCATCTTCTTACCAGCTGTCCCTTTCAAGGAGTTCTCAAGTACATCATCCATCTCGTCATCAAGTTCTTTCCAAACTTTGTCTGTTGTTGCAGGCAAGCGCAGTCTTGGCTTCCTTTCGAGAACTGGGCCATCATTCTCTTCTCTACCAACTTGAGGTAGGTCAGGTTCAGGAGAAACTTGGAGGTCTTGAACACTGTGGTTTAAGTCCTGGTTCAAATCCTCCTGTGTTTTACGGACAGGAGACTCCTTCCTACACTGTTTTTGCTTCTCATGACACTTCATCTTTCCCTTGTGTATTGCTACTCCTCGGATGTTCTTGAAAAGTCCACCACAACTGTCACATCTTGCCCTTGGCTCTACTTGTGTTGTAATCGTCTTCCTTCTCGTTGTCCGGGTCACATTGCTTTGGTCAGTTTCCGTTAAATCTGTCCGATTTGGTGGATCATCCTCCCCCGAGTCTCCTCCCACCTGGGGGTGTTTTCCTTTAGTTCTAGTCGTAGCAATTCTGTTTTAGGTGTGTCGGGGAGCTGGCCCTAACACCTGGTTTGCTGTCTCTCCAGCTGTCACTGCTCTTTCGCAGACGTCATAGGGACTTTCCCCTCGGTCACTGGCACTGCCAGAGTTAACTTTGATTAAACACAAGAGAGTGCTATGCTACGATGTTCCTGCTTGCCTTTCAACTCACTCGGTCAGTTTGTCATGTTGGTACCAACCTTTACATTCTTCGATGGTTTGAACACCACTATAGCCAGAGCGGTCGACCTTTAAGCGCTACCTGCTGTACGCACTACTCTGCCCTTGTTGGTAAAGGGATGGTGAATAAACCCTCGATGAATGTATTAGCAATTGTCAAATAAGTCGTTGGTTAATGTTGTCTCCCCTTTGCCCATTTGTCATTTCTCCTCAGCCAGAGCCAGCGGGAGGCTTCCTCTGCTGCAGATCCAACTGCTCTGTTCGCTCTCTTGAGCCATGAGGGTGGGAGTCCTACATTTTTGAACATTCGGTTGAGAGATGTTGATGGAAATCCTCTACAACCTACTTCAACGGGATAGTAATGAACTTTCCACCCTTTGGCCTCTATCTCCTCAACCAGATCTTGGTACTTAGCGCTTTTGAGTTGGTGTGCTACCTCAATTCGATCTTCCCAAGGTACTGTCAGTTCTATCATGACAGCAATTCTTTTATCCTCTGAGAATAAAAGCATATCTGGTCTTTGGTTTGTTGTCGTGATACTGCTGGGAAATGTGAGTCTTTGGTGTAGATCTACTCTCAGCTCCCAGTCCTGTGCTTGTTGTAAGATGCCATATCTTCCTCGAGAGGTGTGCCTGCTACCGCTAGGCAAAACCTTCCCTTTAGGATTTGCGTTGGCACCCACAAAATGTTTCTCTAAGGGTTGCAACATATCTGCCCTTGGTCCTGGTGTTACAGTTGCATTCGTTTTGTTCATGATCCGTGATTGGTCCACCCAGTGAGAAATCTTTTGAAGAACTTTGTCATGCCTCCATGTGTACCTTCCCTCTGCAAGTGCAGCCTTGCACGAACTCAGGATGTGTTGGATGTTACTTCTCAGAGCTCCACAGTGGATACATGATGCATCTTCATTAAGACCCCAGGTAGTGAGATTGGCAGGAGATGGTAAAAGATCAGATATTGCTCTTAATAAGAAGCTTATCTTGCCCTGCTCCATATCCCATATGTCTTTCCATGAGAGCTGTCGATCGAGTGTAGACTCCCAGTGGGTCCATGCACCTTGTTTGACTAATTGTGCTAACCTCACCTGTCTACCCTCTTCCTCTGATTGCCTTATCTGCTGTACTACAAGCTTCCTTCTTGTCTCTGTGTTGGCATCTTTCCACCTGGATGTGCCATAGTTTCCAAGGCCCATCCTACCTTTGCAAACGACACCTACTATGTCCTTATGACGGAGTTGGCTTTCAGCAATACCGATTGCCTGTTGAGGATTCCATCCCCTCCCGCTCGATATTGTTTCTCCCGAGCTAGTAACTTTATTGTCCTTTGAAGAGCGTAGAGTGGTTACTGCTCTTACTTTGGCTGCTTTGTACTCTTCAAGTACTGAAGTTACCGGGAGGCTGAGCTTGGGAGATTTACTGAATAGAATACCTCTGCTGAATGAAGGTGGTACACCTAGCCATTTCCTAAGGAACCTTGATGACATTCTCTCCATTTGCTCAACCTTGCCCATAGGGAAGTCATAAAGCAGAAACGGCCATTGTAGTCTTGAGATAATTCCATGCTGGAACGCCCATGCCTTGAACTTGCCCTGGAGCTGGCATTTGTCAATCGCTCCGAGCCATCTCTTGAGCTCACACACAACATTGTTCGTATTGTTGATGTCATTCAAGGAATCATCATAGTGTTTACCGAGGCATTTAATGGGCTGTTCACTGACAGTAGGAATTCTCTCTCCCTGGATAGTGAATGTGTTCGATTCTACTTTCCCCTTGATGATAACGAGGCTTCTGGATTTAGCTGGTTTGAACGTTTACTTTATTCCTTGCTAATTCCACTCACTTCTCTTTAAAAATTGAATGAAGTGTTTGATTTTCTTGCATCTCTATACAATTTGGAGTGCTGACTACATGCCTGTTGACTCAATTCTTGTTCATTCTGGTCATTTCTAGTCTATTTTTCAATTTAAAAAGTAATTATGGGAGGAAGGCCATTCCTGACAATTGTAATTATTCACAATAGGTTTAGCCATAAGTCAAAGTGTCAAATTGATGAGGAAATGATGGACAATTTAAAACAGTCAAAAAATAGATCATGATGGCAGAGTCAGGTAATGCATTTTAAGAAGGCAGCGATGTCCAAGCCAAAATGCAAGAAGTCCTTGCAGTGTCCCCTTCGCAAGCCAACAAACATATTGAAATTAATAATAACACAGTGATGTTTCTGCCAGAATGCAGAAGTCCTTACATTTACAAATGATCATGGTTCAATGCACTTTTTATAAAAAAAAATTCAAAATAGCCACCGGTCATTTACCCAGCATGCCCAAAACCTGATCATGCCTTGGCACTTGTCCATTCTTGCATTTGTAAAAGTTAGACAGGTTATCAGTTCCTGGAATTTCAATGACAATATTTATATGGTGCCCATCTGCCTGCACAAGATGACTACAATGTGGCACTAGGAGAAAGTATGAAAAAAAAGAGTGGAACTCAAAAAGTGGATTTTCCGGAATAAAATCAACAAATCTCAACTCATTACCAAAAGCAGGAAAACTAAATCCGTCGTTAACATTGAAAAAACATATAAAAATGTTATATTAACCGATGGACTTAGCTGTTCCAGATCATTGCACAATATCATGTAAATTGATTCACCCAAAGGCACAAATCTAATTTACCAGGAACAATTTATCTTGCAGAATGTCCGTCTGCTCACCGTTCTCATGCAAAATCTCTCTAAAATTTGAATGAAGTGTCTGATTTTCTTGCATTTCTATACAATTTAGGGTGTTAACTACATGCCCGTTTGATTTATTCCTTGCTGATTCCTTTCTTTGTCAATCTATTTTGCATTTTAAAACAGGACTAAGCTTTTCCCGATAATCGCATGATTTCATGTAAATTGCTTTACTCAAAGGCGCAAATGTAATTACAAGTTACAAAGATCAAGTGGAAATTGGACTGAAGTCCTGCTATGAAGTTGTCAATACGCAGAACATCAAGATTAAATGTCAAATTGGACATGATTACATGCTTTAATATTCAGCATTTTGTCTCTCATATATGATCCATCTGCTTATTCTTATGGTATGGTACTCACTTATATTTGAAGGATCTGGGATATCTGTACAATTAAAGGTGTTCTTGTTTAAGCTTGTATACTTAAATCATTGATAATTTTTTCAGTCTTTCATTTCAAAATATGACAGTAAAATTGTTTTTTTCAGAAACTTGTTATAAACCTATTCAATTTCCCACTTTGGAGTTTGTTTACATTTATCTGGAACTTAACAGAAAAACTTGCCCAAAATGTTATTTCTTAATTATTTGAATGAATCTTCTTCTAATGTGATATATTGCATTGTATATGAATATTAAGATCGCTCAGGTGGGAGAGAAAGGTTTCTAGAAATTATCATAATATTGTAATATGAAATTGCCAAAATTCATAATTCAATATGTTCAATCCATATATCCATATAACTTCACTAGATTAAATGACCCAAAAAGAGAAAAAATCAACATGTCTAATAAAAACCATAATGGCACCTTAAAATAGAGTAGATGCTCAAATATAACATTTTTAATAAATGTGTGTTTCAATCATGGGAAAATAAAAATGGGACTGAGTCAATCATGGGAAAATTAAAATGGGACTGAGGCAATCATGGGAAAATAAAAATGGGACTGAGTCAATCATAGGAAAATAAAAATGGGACTGAGGCAATCATGGGAAAATAAAAATGGGACTGAGTCAATCATGGGAAAATTAAAATGGGACTGAGTCAATTATGGGAAAATTAAAATGGGACTGAGTCAATCATGGGAAAATAGAAATGCAACTGAGTCAATCATGGGAAAATAATAATGGGACTGGGTCAATCATAGGAAAATAATAATCATGGGAAAATAATAATGGGACTGGGTTAATCATGGCAAAAAATAATGGTGCTGAAATATTGTTGATATTAAGAAGTGTTTAGATTCATAGGTACATGTATTCTACTGTGAGTAATAAAACAGTGGTTAAAATATATTGATAAAATATTAAGGGCAGATTTAGGAATGAATAAAGTAATGTTGTTCAGTTTCAAATTGGCTACTGTATGGCTTTTATAAGCTAGTAAGGTTGAAGATTTAATATTTTTTCCTAAGTGTAATGATCTGCCATCTATCAGTGAGAAATCTGTAAATTTATGCTTTTGAATCTAATGTCTATTCAAAGATGTCTCTAGTAGTACAGCGATTGCTACATTTCCCCCACCATCAAAACAGCTGTTCCCAACATTGGACAATTGATATTTTTCAGCAATTCTACAAAGATGCCATCAGTAAACTACCAAGTGGATACCTTAATGCTCTATACAGATTGTTAGAATTGTCACTTGTATCACTGTACATATAGGGACAATGTCTGATTATGAGACAGTTATGAAAAAAGTGAAAAATTAAGGGGGTAAAAATGGAAGATTTGATTAGTATACAAATTGATTTTCAAGTGAAATTCAAGTGAGTACATATAATCCTTTTCTTAATTAATTGCATGAGGAAGAATGGAGTAAACCACAACAAAATTATAATTGTTTTACAATAGATGTCATGTATGAACATCGCTCCTCACATTGTTATAGAAACAAATGCATGACTGGATGTTTTCAATTTTCAATTCAGTAATTTCCGTCTTATGCAGTCCTTACTTATCTGTTTGAGATTGGCATTACAAAATGGCATGATCTCATATTAAGCATACAATCACACTAAATCAACATTTTATCACATTGAATCAACATTTTATCACATTAAATCAACATTTTATAACACTAAATCAGCGTTTTATCTCTGTATCTAGTTTTACAGCATAACCTTAGTCTTAATGCCCCTAAGGCCATTAATGAGGACTAATGTTTGGATATCACCTATATATGACTTTTCAATCCTTTTCAAGATGTAGATATTGTCTATACTATATAACCAAACATGCCAAAGGGTAACTAAATATTGGATTTTAGAGAGGTTTTACTGTACCCAAGTAGCATCTATGCATCAGACTTAAAAGATGTTCAGTAAGTCTTTGCTCTAAGGTATGTCTCGGGGGACTTTCTAGAAATATCAAGAATCAGAACCGTGACATTGAATATCATTTATGCTATTACCATAGTTACATCACATTTAGTGATTAGTTATCAGTTGTGATCTAATATCAGATTGTGATCTACATTCATCTCATAATTAGTGCAGTGATTTCACAACAGGAGAGTAAATTAAGTGCCATTTTCCTGTTATATCAATCAAATACATTTTTCAACTAAAACTTTTGAAATGGAAGACCAAGGTAGCAAAATACCTCCTTTAGTCTAAAGCCCCATCTATGAGCTTTTTCTCACTTAAATTCTAGATCCTGGATTCATCCCTCAGTTTTTAATAAACAAAATCTGCAGATACATTTGATTTTTTATGCCAGTTTTTACAATCAAGAATGAAAGCATTAAAAATTTTAATAAATCATCATTCTCCATGTGCACAAGTTGTTCTCCAAGCTTTCTCTCTGCAGCCAGCAAAGCAAAATGGAAAAATGATGGATTTGGAGAATTAATGCAACTAAATAATAACAACTGATCTAATTCATGAAGATCATCAGACAGATACATTAACTAATCAGAATATGAAAGCAATAAATCTGATGGAAAATCAGTTATTTATGAGATGGCATAAACTGTTATTAACCAAAGAGACCTGATGATTAATAATGTCACTGACATGTTGTCTCTGAAAAAATGTGATGTATATGATCATGCTTTAAAATGGAAAATAGAGTGAAATGAGTGTAATTGGCAAGACATTAAGTAGACAAGCATGTAGTTAACACTCTAAATTGTATAGAAAAATAAGAAAATTAGACACTTTATTCAAATTTTAGAGAATAATGAGTGAAATAATGATGAGCAGATGAAGATTTTAGAGGGAAAAGCATAAAACTGGAAATGATGACCAAAGGGCCATGTGAAGCACTACAATTGAATTAGAATAAAGTATTATTTCTACAGAATCTAAGAATAAATTGCCCCCTTTAGCCAGCCTCCTTAATCTCTGTTCATTGTCCTACCATTATTCATTTAGGACAACCATGAAATGTTAGTCAGGCCAAGGAAATTAATGAAATGTTTAGCCTAATAAGAGCATGTACAGCAAAAAAACGCTCCAAGAAAAATTTGTTGCACAGTTAATAGGCATATGACTTGAGATTGAGAAGTCCTGGGAGAAAACTGAGATCAATGTGCTACATTATTTGCTTTCTTTCGATATACCTAACTAGATTTTAAAACATAGCATCTATTTTCCTTGGCCTTACAGGAAAGTAATAATATCAATTACAATCAGAACTTCAGCATCACACTTGCCCTTCATGCATCATGTAATATTTCCTAATCTTCTAATGCAGTGCCAGAATGTTGGCCTATAACACATCAAAGATATTCACCATATAGTGCTTTCAAATATTTTATTATCGTCAGAGCTTTGCATCCCAAATGTCACAACATCAATTTGATTTATCAGGGTCACTCAGTTTATCTAATGCTCGACTCTTAACATGACAAAGGATGAGTTGTCCAGGGGATGAGTTGTCCAAGGGATGAGTTGTCCAGGGGATGAATTGTCCAGGGGATGAGTTGTCCAGGGGATGAGTTGCCTAGGGGATGAGTTGTCCAGGAGATGAGTTGCCTAGGGGATGAGTTGTCCACGGGATGAGTTGTCTAGGGGATGAGTTGTCCAGGAGATTAGTTGTCCAGGGATGAGTTGTCTAGGGGATGAGTTGTCCGGTTACCATCCTGGGGAACCACCAAGGGGCCTTGCCCCCACAGATACGCCAGTGTTTGTGCATAAGAGCATATTCTGGGATATTGGAGGTTGTTGACTGCTTATGCTCAAAATTTTCTTTGTGGTTTGTAATTCTATTAGGTGTTTGTTTGTAATATTTGACTGCTGTGGTTATAATTTAACTTTACAATGAAATTTTGTAAGGTCAACTGGAAAAGTTGAAATGTCATTGATTCTTTATGTAAGATTGGATGTACTCTTAGATGTTTATTTTGAAGACCAAAATGATATTTTGAAAATCGCAAGACAATTAATAATGCCTAAAAACAGAAGAAGCAAAGTATTCAACATAGCATGTCAAGTAATTGGAAAAGTTGTGCTATGAATTAGAGAATAGAAGAGAACACACTTGATATGCAGGATGTTTATGACATTTGCACCATGAATAAACCTTCTGAAAACCATGACCCTGCTGAATTTTACACCTTTTCTCTCTAAAATTTGAATGAACTGCCTGATTTTCTTGCATTTCTATACAATTTAGAGTGTTGACTACATGTCTGTTTAGTTTATTCCTTGCTGATTTCATTTCTTGTCACTCTATTTTGAATTTCAAAAGATGACCCCTGTCTCATTTTTGCAAGGGGAAATCCTGCAGATGATAGCTTTAGGTAAGTAGGATGGTTCTAAGGCTCTAATGCATAAGCCATGATTCCAAAACAAATGTCCCAATTTATTGATTCAACTCTGTTTTATTGCCATATTTCAAAATACGACCAGTGACTTTTCAAAATGGAACCCCTGACTAAAATATAGACTTACATACAGTTACAATGTCATATTTTCAAAATTATGGCAACTGATGGCAGTTGTTTCACAATATGGGCTTTCTATTTCTTTTGAAAACCCAAAAGACAAAAGAAACAGACATTACCTGGATGAAGATTTAACTGTCCAAACTCATGGTTGACAATAATAAAATCGAGCAAGGCATTAACATGCAAAATGTCACCACCTGCCAATTTTACAGACCCAACAGCTAAATTCCTGAATACCAAACACCATCCATAAATAAAAAAGTTAGAGACTTAGCAATATGTCATCACTTCTGGCGTTGACATAAAAACTAAACAGAGACATCATATTATAATTTCTCAAGATATAATCACCACTTACCCACACGCTACTTTTACAGAGGCACTCAAACTCCTCGGTATCGATCGCGAAGAAAACGTCGCACTCTGAGCATGGACAGAAACGTATGTAAGGCAGCATTGCATGTTCGTCTGTGACATCACATATCTCAGTGACATCACAATTAGCTGTGACATCACAAAGCTTGGTAATTTGCGTCATTCGAATGTTATTTCTCATGGCAGAGGCAGGGAGTTATGCACATTGTCCAATGTTTATTAAATTAATAATAATTTAATATTGTGGCACAGTGATGATGTTGTTGTTTTGTGCAATAATGTTGTCACTTTAAGCTATAATATTATCCCCTTTAGCTAAAATGTTGCCACTTTAGGCAGAAGTGTTGTCACTTTAGGCTATATAATATTATCCCCTTTAGCTAAAATGTTGCGACTTTAGGCAGAAATGTTGTCACTTTAGGCAGAAATGTTATCACTTTAGGCAGAAATGTTGTCACTTTAAGCTATAATGTTGCCACTTTAGGTTATAATGTTGCCATTTTAGGCTATAATGTTGCTACTTTAGGTAGAAATCTTGTCACTTTAATTATCCCTTTTAGCTTAAATGTTGTCACTTTAGGCAGAAATTTTGTCACTTTAGGGTATAATGTTGCCACTTAAGGTAGAAATCATGTCACTTTAATTATCCCTTTTAGCTAAAATGTTGTCACTTTAGGCTATAATGTTGTCACTTTGGGCTATAATATTGTCACTTTAAGCTATAACATTATCCCCTTTAGCTAAAATGTTGCCACTTTAGGTAGAAATGTTGTTACTTTAGGCTATAATGTTGCCACTTTAGGCAGAAATGTTGTCACTTTAAGCTATAATGTTGCCACTTTAGGTAGAAATCTTGTCACTTTAGTTATCCCTTTTAGCTAAAATGTTGTCACTTTAAGCTATAATATTATCCCCTTTAGCTAAAATGTTGCCACTTTAGGCAGAAATGTTGTCACTTTAGGCTATAATGTTGCCACTTTAGGCAGAAATGTTGTCACCTTGAGCTATAATGTTGCCACTCTAGGTAGAAATCTTGTCACTTTAATTATCCCTTTTAGCTAAAATGTTGTTACTTTAGGCTATAATGTTGTCACTTTAGGCTATAATTTGTCACTTCAGGCTATAATGTTGCTACTTTAGGTGGAAATGTTGTCACTTTAAGCTATAATATTATCCCTTTTAACTAAAATGTTGTCACTTTAGGCTATAATTTGTCACTTCAGGCAGAAATGTTGTCACTTTAAGCTATAATATTATCCCCTTTAGCTAAAATGTTGTCACTTTAGGCAGAAATATTGTCACTTTAGGCTACAATTTGTCAATTTGTGCAACTATTGTATATTGTCACTTTGTACTAGAATGTTGTTAGTTAGGTATACCAGTACAATATTGTCACTTTGGGATATAAATTATTTCAATTTTAGGTTAAGCTGTTACTAATGTCTGTATTGTTATTATTTTGTTTCAATTTTTCCTTAAGTGGGGTCACTTTATGCAATAAATTGTCACTTTGTGCTGTGTCACTCCAGTACATAAATGGTGTCACTTTGTGATAATAATGTTGTCACTTTGTGCAATATGGTGACAGCCTCTTACATTTTTTTAACACTTCTAAATGCTTGGCACTAACAATATTGGTACTTTATCTGATATGGCGGGCATTTTGTGCATTCTTAGCTGTAAGGTTGTCACTTCATCCTACACTATTAGCACGTTCTACTTCACAATCTTGTTGTGTTAATATTTCGTCACCTTCAAAAACAACGTTGTAGCATTGTTCTAAACTGCTTACATGATTCGCATCCACACAAGATGATCGTCCAGAAGTTTGTATTTAGAATCCATATTCAGGTAAAAGTCATCTGTGATCCAACAACTCATACCGAGTACTCCAAAAGTTGGGTTCAGGTCAAAACTCCTCCAAATCAATGTTCCATACAATTTGAATCACTTGTTTCATTATTACAAAAACTGCTTCAACATTAGGAGACATCGTTTCCTGTTTGGTGGTATTGTTTGATATACAGGGTGTCTATTAAGTCTCTTTATACTTTATATAGACTTTGTCCTGTAATTGTAAAGTGACTTTATGGACATCCTGTTTAACTTGTAGAGGCTGTAATATGTTAGAAGCTGTATAATATGTTAAAAACAAAACAAAAGTTAAGATTTACAAATTTTCGAATTGCTGATGTTAAATGAATACATCGAAAATTCGTAAATCTCAACTTTTTGTAGAAGCTGAATACTCTATTTAAAATGATTCAACGATTTCCATTTGTAGCTCTACAATTGCAATACAGTAAAACCGGTGCATATAGAACACCTTCCCTACTGGCCAATAGTGTTCCCTGTAGACAGGTATTCCTTACAGAGGCGACTCATTCATACAAGTCAGTGGGACAATGTTTTGAAAATTGAAAATTGTTACATCCAGAGAGGTGTCTGTTATCGAGATTTTTTTATTCAGTTTTATTCATTAAGGTTTATAAGAGAACAAGTTAAAAGGAAAACAAGTGGGTGATCTAAGTCTCCTATATGACAATTCTATGTTTAACAGCATCGTACTTTGTTAAAAATTACTAGTGTTTTTCTCATTCTACTCTTAAATTGCAAAACCAAAATACTATTTTAATTGAAAGAAAAATATTAAAAGACTTAAGACCTGGTATGAAAGCTGCAAGTGAGACAGTACTCAAATAAATTCATAAATACAGTAAAACATGTCTAGTCTGAACACTTCTAAGGCTAACAAAAAGTGTTTGGAATAGCAGGTGTTCACCTTTCAAGGTTTCTATATGTGAGTCAATAGGAAAAGTGTTCACACACTGTTTTTACTTAACAAAAATGAACTAACAGCAGCTAATCAGTTTATTAATTTGTGAGGCCTTATAAGAGTCTAAAAAATCAATGTTATTTCATATTCAACTTCATCTTATGTAAGGTAACCTAACCTGTTTAACCTTATTAATACTATCTTTAATGTTCCTTTATGGAATATAAAAACTGATGCTATAATCATGATAACAATATGCAAGTCTTCAATATGCAAGTCAGTAAAATAAAGGGGTTCACTTCATAAAAAAAATCAAGGGGGGTTCACATTTGACCATTTTGTCCAAAATCATTAAAAAAGTGCTCAGAATGGTGAAAACTGCATGATTTTGAAAGAATGTTTTGCAATCAATGTGCCTGATCCATATCCTGCAAGGTATTAAAATGCAAAAAGTCACCACCTGCCATTTGTTACAATATGTCATCACTTGTGGTACAAAAAGAAGCAGAATAAGCTACATTTGAGATGATGAAGATCTTTAAAAGACAAGAGGGCAGTGTAATTAGCATATTAACAGTCAGGGTAGTCATAATTGGCTATATCATGATATATACAAATCAGTGTAAATTGGTTATCTCATGGAATAAACAAATCAGTGTAAATTGGCTATATCATGAAATATACAAATCAGTGTAAATTGGCAATATCATGAAATATACAAATCAGTGTAAATTGGCTATATCATGAAATATACAAATCAGTATAAATTGGCTATATCATGATATATACAAATCAGTGTAAATTGGCTTTATCATGATATATACAAATCAGTGTAAATTGGCTATATCATGAAATATACAAATCAGTGTAAATTGGCTATATCATGATATATACAAATCAGTGTAAATTGGCTATATCATGAAATATACAAATCAGTGTAAATTGGCAATATCATGAAATATACAAATCAGTGTAAATTGGCAATATCATGAAATATACAAATCAGTGTAAATTGGCAATATCATGAAATATACAAATCAGTGTAAATTGGCTATATCATGAAATATACAAATCAGTGTAAATTGGCTATATCATGATATATACAAATCAGTGTAAATTGGCAATATCATGAAATATACAAATCAGTGTAAATTGGCAATATCATGATATATACAAATCAGTGTAAATTGGCTATATCATGATACATGTATATACAAATCAGTGTAAATTGGCTATATCATGAAATATACAAATCAGTGTAAATTGGCAATATCATGATATATACAAATCAGTCTTCATAAAGTTAGCACCAGAGGCTTATCCTTCTGTTTTATTGTTCCTGCACTGTCAATTTCTTCAGATAAATTCCATTAAATTGAATTATTAAGGCCACTATGCTTTAATTATCCGTTAAACATTTTCATGTAAATGATATAGGACTGGATGACATTTTACTCTTAATCTGCATACTTGTGGGAGTTTCATTATGAAATGAATGTCAGGTACTTATGAAAGCATAACATTTAGTTACTGCTCTTTTGATTGGCTAGCTGAATTCTGATTACTGTATTCTGATTGGGTAAGGAATGGTGTCAAATATATCAACAGTCATGGAAAACGAAGCTGAATTCGTTAGGGTTTGACCCCCCCCCTTTCTTCATCTAACAAAGGTTTTATATGTTGATTTGTCTTTAACTTGAATATTAAAAAACGAACACTAATGAAACCATCATTTACTCCCTTCTACCATGGGCTTTTAACGAAACTAATTTCATGATTCCAAAACTGTTGATATTTCATGAACTTCATCCGCAAAGTTTGATCAAATTCTTATCTCTACCTCAAAGAATGTAAAAAAAAAAAAAAAAAATTCTCTTAAACATCAAAATCAAGCCATATTGAAAATGGTATCTCTTGACAGGCCTAAATGTCTTCAATCATTTGATTGTTCATTTAAATCACATAAAGTATCCATTAAGTTACTGACTTTCAAGAAATCAAATAATTCTCGAGTCAGAGTCAGATAAGTGATGTTATATTGCGTCATCATGTCTTGGCTTCATATCAAATCTATTACAAAGTTCTGTTTTATGGGATTCCTATGCAATAACAAGGGATGAACCATTAAAGATGTTCAATAAGTTCGCGGAAAAGGCTCCCAGGGATGAACCATTAAAGATGTTCAATAAGTTCGATGAAAAAGCTCCCAGGGATGGACCATTAAAGATATGTATGAGTCTAATAATTGAGAATATTTTTCACTAAATAACTACACTCTTCTAACAAGGCATCAACATGAACAAAGTCACCACCTGTCATTTGTTACAGACACAGACCACCAAACACCAACTACCAAATGCCAAACACCAACTGCCAAACACCATCCACAAAAAAAGACTCTTGGTGGTGACTTAAAAACAAGGACCAGAAGTTTTGGGAAAAAAAGGTAAGACCCCACCAAGATCTCATAGCTAACCCATCCCTGTGACTTTAACTATCGTTTTATGTGAGGCTTCATGGTTAGACTGACATTTTGATGCTTCATTATTATTCCCTTATCAGTACAGAATTAAATGCCCCTTCTTATTGAATACATCAACCAGCAGTCAAGTTAACCTCTTGAGTTCCAGCCGCTAAGGAAGTTTGAAACAAGAGCATTTTTCATTTTTTCCAAGTTTTGGACATTTACATCGAAATACATAGTATTTGATGTTTGATTTTATAATAGTTAACATAGACCAAGTACATGTATATACATTTTAAAAGAAAATTTGTGTAGATTGGATAAATATTGTCAAAGTTAGAGCAGTTTTAGTAGAAAATTTGGTGACTGGTAATTGTCACTCTGGGTTTCTATAAAATTTTATATGTGACAGAAATATCTGGGTATTCAAGAGGTTAAGGGCAAGGATTGGCTCCCAGAATGCAATACTGATATTTTGCCATATTATGACCTTGACCTTATTTTCACATAGTCATGACATGATTACAAAATTCAAAATCAAAACATCCACCATATTTTCACTTCAAAATTTGAATCGTGAGTTTTGGCCTTATTTGAAGACAAAAAAATCAACACACGGAAAAGGATTAAGATATTAGTACAAATCTCTTGGATTGCTAATTATGAATTTATAGCCGGTTATCAGAAAATAATGACATTTTCAATGTTGTCATTAATCAAGGTCAAGGTCGAATATCGAGTTGGAGCCCTGGGAGGCAATCCTCCGTGGGTAAAGGGCTATTAAAAGAGTTTGGGAGTCACTCTTGGAAAGAGTACCAATGTACCAATTGTTGTAAATGTCATGGAGGTGTCATGTTTTAAAATGCAAAATAATGTGGAAAAGAGTGGAATCAGCAAGGAATAAAATAAACAGGCATCAAGTCAACACTCTAAATTATATAGAAATGCAAGAAAATCAGACACTTCATTCAAATTTTAGAGAGAAATCGAGTGAAATCAACAAGGAATAAACTAAACAGACATGTAGTGAACACTCTAAATTGGATAGAAAAACCAAAAATCAGACAGTTTTCTCGAGAATTTTTGAGCATGCGAGGAGTCCCATATGGTCATATACTTCAAGAGTTTTATGCAATTTCTTGGGGATTTTTTCAAAACTGTTTTAAGTGATTTCCAAATTGCTTCCTTAAAATTGACTAATTTATTAAACCAACTTAGCTACTTAAGCATGAACACAAATTCTTATGGAGGAGATGATATTGAAATTAGGTTAATCATTATTCTTATCATTTCCATTGAGTTTGCAACTAGCTCTAAGTATGACTAGAATACATGTATTCCAAATACCAATGATTCAAACAGGTTTAAAGTGTCGTCTGCTAGAATGCTTTTTAGGAGATTGCTCTGTAAATTTTGAATAAAGTGTCTGATTTTAATGCATTTCTATACAATTTGGAGTGTTGACTGCATGCCTGTTTACTTTATTCCTTGCTAATTCAACTCATTTCTCTTTAAAATTTGAATGAAGTGTCTGATTTTCTTGCATTTCTATACAATTTAGAGTGTTAACTACATGCCTGTTTACTTTATTCATTGCTGATTCCACTCTTTTCCACTATATTTTACATTTCAAAACATGACCACCTTGTCTGATTTTCTTGCATTTCTATACAATGTAGAGTGTTGACTACATGTCTGTATATTTTATTCCTTGCTTATTCCACTCTTTCAATTCGATTTTATATTTAAAATGTCTGTGTGCTAGAATTCTTACTTACCAAAATTGCTCTGTAAATTTTGATTTTATTTTATATCTTGCCTATTCCACTCTTTTCCACTCCATTTGACATTTGAAAATACGACCAAGTGAAGTTGGATGATTCTTTCCCCTGCGACCCCCCATCCCCTCCCCAACCCCCCACTTACAAGTAGCCAATAGGACTTTGAATTTTACATCAATTAGAATACTTTTTCTTGAAACTTCCCTATTTTAATAGGACTTTAAGTCATAGTAAATGTAATAGGAACTTTTAATCGAAAGTTAGTAGTATCATGATCTTTCAAGACTCTTGAAAACCCATGGTAGAATAAGCAATCTTTTTAATTACCATCAAAATTAGACATTCCCAGTCACCCCCCTCCCGCTAAAAATGAGAACTTGCACGAGCACGATTTAACTTATACCATTGTCTTATTGGCATGACAGAGCCAATTTTAAGCTAAGGTTAATGAAAACATAGAATTACATTCTGCACTGAGGGCTGATATGAATAAGTCACAACCCACGGTCCCTCGCTTTCCGGGCAATTGCTCTACTACTGAACTATAGGACTGACTGACTCTTCCACACCAACACTGCATATATAGAATTGCTGCCATTTCTGACTTACATGCCAAGTTTCATTGACCATTTACTTTATATATAGACGAACAATCAAGAAATGGAAAAAAATATTCTATACTTAGTCACCCAGACATAATTTTACAATAATGTAATCGGGAGAAGCTTTATTAGATTTCCGTTAAGTCTAATATTATTGTTAGATCAAATAACATTAAGCCCATCACAGAATTCCCATTCGTGTCAATACAATGTGGCGATGATGTATCACATAAAAGAGAAAGTTCAAGATGGCATATATCATTTTGAAATGAAAAATGTAGGAATAAGCAAGAAATAAAGTAAACAGGCATGTAGTCAACACTCTAAATTGTATAGAAATGCTAGAAAATCAGACACTTCATTCAAATTTTAGAGAGAAATGAGAGGAATCAGCAAGGAATAAAGTAAACAGGCATGTAGCTAACACTCTAAATTGTATAGAAATGCAAGAAAATCAGACACTTCATTCAAATTTTAGAGAGAAATGAGAGGAATCAGCAAGGAATAAAGTAAACAGGCATGTAGTGAACACTCTAAATTGTATAGTTATGCAAGAAAATCAGATACTTCGTTCAAATTTTAGAGAGAAATGAGAGGAATCAGCAAGGAATAAAGTAAAAAGGCATGTAGTTAACACTCTAAATTGTATAGAAATGCGTGAAAATCAGACATGTCATTCAAATTGTAGAGAGAAATGAGTCAAATCAGAAAGGAATAAAGTAAACGGGCATGTAGTTAACACACTATATTGTATAGAAATGTAAAACATCAGTCATTTTATTCAAATTCCATGGGAAAACCCTCCCCTCTCTACCCAACTCCTACAACTGAATCAAAGCTTGACAAGACATGTGAAGCAAGACTACAAAGGCATAATCACATATGTTTTGATATTTTAGCCTAAAAAGGCCCAAAATAAGGCCAAGTCATACCTAAAAGGCCCATTAATTGAGGCCCTACAAAATAATTGGGCCCAAATTTTTTTGGAGCCCAAATTTTTTTTCTTGGCCCACCCCAGGGGGGGGCATGGATCCACCAGTGAGTCACAAATAAAATCTCCATAAAAATCATTTACCCCCTCCCACCTCCCCCCTCTGTTCTCATTCCTGATTCTTATAAAGAGAGAGGGTTGATGTGGGCTTTTAATGAAAGACAATCTATATCACATGCCGACTATTGTAAGTTTTTCAATGGAAAGTGGCACCTTATCTTAGAACACAGGCAGACTATAATCCAAGTCTAATTAAATGGATATGTCAGTATGGTCTTGTATTAAAATACTAAGTGAAAGTCAGTGGTTTTCATAGAATATTAATAAAAAGAAAGATTTATGAACAAAGAGAGACTTTGTACAAAAAAGGTTATGCATGAAGCAATAGATTATGAAAGAATAGATTATGAATAAAGAGAAAACAATGAATAAAGAGAAAGATAATGACTATAAAGGGTTACCAAAAAAGTAATAAATCTAAAAGTATCATATCAATGCAAATTCCTCTGTTGTCAATCTACTCAATGTCAATTCATTTCAATGTTAATGTACTCAAAGTTGATCCATATTAATGTCAATATACTCAAAGTCAATCCATCTCAATGTCTATCTACTCAATGTCAATCTACTCAATGTCAACCTGAAGAAAAATCAATCTACTCAATATCAATGTCCTAAATATCAATATACTCAATGTCAATCTAACTCAATATCAATCTACTCAATGTCAGTCCAACTCAATGTCAATCTACTCAAAGTCAATCCAACTCAATGTCAATCTACTCAAAGTCAATCCAACTCAATGTCAATCTACTCAATGTCAATCTAACTCAATCTCAATCTACTCAAAGTCAATCCAATTCAATGTCAATCTACTCAAAGTCAATCCAACTCAATGTCAATCTACTCAATGTCAATCCAACTCAATCTCAATCTACTCAAAGTCAATCCAACTCAATGTCAATCTACTCAAAGTCAATCCAACTCAATGTCAATCTAACTCAATGTCAATCTACTCAATGTCAATGTCCTAAATATCAATATACTCAATGTCAATCTAACTCAATATCAATCTACTCAATCTTGATTCATATTAATGTCAATCTACTCAAAGTCAATCCAACTCAATGTCAATCTACTCAATGTCAATCCAACTCAATGTCAATCTACTCAATATCAATCCAACTCAATTTCAATAAGATTCATCTTTTCTTACATATTGAAGAGTGAATATTTGATAATGCAAACAAATTAGGATATAAGCTCTAAAAATCACTGAGGATTTTCTCTAATATCTAAACAAGTCTGCAATAATTCTTCAATAAGGTAATGTCAAGGCTAGTTGATGGAATACCTCACAGTGATGAATTACTTGCAAGTCCAATGAATCCTAATGCACTTGGGAACAGAAAGTATCCTGAGCAACAGCTAGATTTCTGCTGTACTCTTTAAATAAGAGATGATTCTAGAATTTAGCCAATATGACAGGATGTGTCAGTATACAAGTGTTTTAGGTTGCTGTCTAATTCAAAGAGTTTATACTTTAAAATGGTATTGATATCTTGTTAAACAAGGGGAGAAATTAAAATGTAAGAGTGATAGAGAAAGACAGTTTTGCAAAGGGTAACATGGTCATGAAATTGAATTGATTTCCATAACACACCAAAATATGTCATGATGGTTATGTTTTCATTGTAAAATTGAGTGGAAATGAGTGGAATCAGCAAGGAATAAACCAAACAGGCATGTAGCCAACACTCTAAATTGTATAGAAATCCAAGAAAATCAGACACTTCATTCAAATTTTAGAGAGAAATCAAGTGGAATCAGCAAGGAATAAACCAAACAGGCATGTAGCCAACACTCTAAATTGTATAGAAATCCAAGAAAATCAGACACTTCATTCAAATTTTAGAGAGAAATCAAGTGGAATCAGCAAGGAATAAACCAAACAGGCATGTAGTCAAGACTCTAAATTGTATAGAAATACAAGAAAATCAGATATTTCATTCAAATTTTAGAGAGAAAAGAGTGGAATCAGCAAGGAATAAAGTAAACAGGCATGTAGTCAACACTCTAAATTGTATAGAAATACAAGAAAATCAGATATTTCATTCAAATTTTAGAGAGAAATCAAGTGGAATCAGCAAGGAATAAACCAAACAGGCATGTAGCCAACACTCTAAATTGTATAGAAATCCAAGAAAATCAGACACTTCATTCAAATTTTAGAGAGAAATCAAGTGGAATCAGCAAGGAATAAACCAAACAGGCATGTAGTCAAGACTCTAAATTGTATAGAAATACAAGAAAATCAGATATTTCATTCAAATTTTAGAGAGAAAAGAGTGGAATCAGCAAGGAATAAAGTAAACAGGCATGTAGTCAACACTCTAAATTGTATAGAAATACAAGAAAATCAGATATTTCATTCAAATTTTAGAGAGAAAAGAGTGGAATCAGCAAGGAATAAAGTAAACAGGCATGTAGCCAACACTCTAAATTGTATAGAAATACAAGAAAATCAGATATTTCATTCAAATTTTAGAGAGAAAAGAGTGGAATCAGCAAGGAATAAAGTAAACAGGCATGTAGCTAACACTCTAAATTGTGTAGAAATACAAGAAAATCAGATATTTCATTCAAATTTTAGAGAGAAAAGAGTGGAATTAGCAAGGAATAAAGTAAACAGACATGTAGTCAACGCTCTAAATTATATAGAAATGCAAGAAAATCAAACATCGAGTGAAATAGGCATTAGCAGACGGACATTTGGAGGGGAAACGAAATAAAAAATCAACATGATCATTCCTGCTTATTGATACTGGAATTGATAAATGCATTATACCCCTCCCATAAAATATCATTGTAGATAGTTTAGATAAAGGCAATTGAAACATAGAGGGCAAGCGGGGAATATATATCTCAGATAACCTGAACTTTTTTATCTTTTGGTTGAAGCTTCAACCAAAAGATAAAAATGTTCAGGTTATGTGAGATTCTAATTGGAAAACTGTCTCACTGCTGAGGGAGGGTGAGACTTAATTACCTATAATTAATTAATTAATAATTATCTCACAATTGTGATAAAAATTAGGCTTTTCTGGTCTCAGACTTTGGACTCTGATGCTGCATTACACAATGATGAACAAGGAACAGACGTGAACAATACCGTACCTAAAACACAGCATTGTGGTCTTGTTGACCAAGAAAGCAAGATGGCCGCAGAAAAGTTAATCAGCTCTAGAACTTATCACTGTGTAACATATGTAAAAATTTGAACGGTTTGGCTGGAAACCTGTAGACAAGCCTCGATAGACAAGATTTTAGGACAGAAAATCCAAAATGGCCATCTTAAAATTTACCCAGAATCCCCAAAAACCAATCAGTTCTTGACGTTGATATGTAGAAACATTCCTGAAAATTTCAAATGAATCCCTCAAATGGTTTGGCTGAGAATCTGTAGACAAGTCTTAAAAGTGAAGATTTTAGGACAGAAAATCCAAAATGGCCACCTTAAAATTTAACCAGAATGCCCAAAAACTAATCAGTTCTTGACGTTGATATGTAGAAACATCCCTGAAAATTTCAGATGAATCCCTCAAAAGTAGGGATGGGTTCGGTTCGGTTTTTCGGATCATCAGCCGTCGGTTCGGTTTTTTCGGTTCGGTTCATTCATTTTAAGGATTTGTATTGATTGACATGATTAGCTGCTTTGTCTCTGACTTCACTGAAAATGAAATTGAAAAAAGCTTTCATTTACCTTTACTTTATGAGACTAATATTTTGCACAGTTTACATATTGTTTTATCAGTGAGCAACTTTCCCATCGACTTTTGCGAACCCAAAGTACGTCCAAACGGCTGATTTTAGCTTTGTGGGAGCTGCAATAATCTTCATTTCTTTTGGGAAAACGGGAATTTGAGATCCAGACGCCATATTTGAATGTATTGTGGGTGCGCACAAAATAATACCCTATATCGATAATATATAATAATAATACCCTATAAATTTGCGCAAATCTTTGTATCAATTATGCCACGTTATAACAATATTTTATAGATGGAATTTTATGTTATAGTATTTCATGAACAATACATATTATTTAGACTAAAGAATATAGTACCAGGGACCACATGATTGATTACTGAGGGATACGAATACGCGGATACGAAACGAATCTAGTAAACGAGTGAGCTAGCAACAGACAAGACAGACAAGGTAGGGACTAGGAATATCAAAAATGTTACTGTAAAACAGTGTTTTTAACTGTTTTATTGATACTTGACCAATGAAATATTAATCCGAAAACGATCCGAAAAGCTGATCCGAAAGTAGGGCCGTGATCCGAAAACTGATCCGAAGGCTATGAACCGCGGTTTTTCGGTATTTCGGTTATCCGTCCCACCCCTACTCAAAAGGTTTGGCTGAAAACCTGTAGACAAGTCTTGAAAGTAAAGATTTTAGGACGGAAAATCCAAAACGGCCACCTTAAAATTTACCCAGAATGCCCAAAAACTAATCAGTTCTTGACGTTGATATGTAGAAACATCCCTGAAAATTTCAGATGAATCCCTCAAATGGTTTGCCTGAAAACCTGTAGACAAGTCTTGAAAGTGAAGATTTTAGGACGGAAAATCCAAAATGGCCACCTTAAAATTTACCCAGAATGCCCAAAAACTGATCAGTTCTTGACGTTGATATGTAGAAACATCCCTGAAAATTTCAGATGAATCCCTCAAATGGTTTGGCTGGAAACCTATAGACAAGTCTTGAAAGTGAAGATTTTAGGACTGAAAATCCAAAATGGCCACCTTAAGATTTACCCAGAATGCCCAAAAACTAATCAGTTCTTGACGTTGATATGTAGAAACATCCCTGAAAATTTCAGATGAATCCCTCAAATGGTTTGCCTGGAAACCTGTAGACAAGTCTTGAAAGTGAAGATTTTAGGACGGAAAATCCAAAATGGCCACCTTAAGATTTACCCAGAATGCCCAAAAACTAATCAGTTCTTGACGTTGATATGTAGAAACATCCCTGAAAATTTCAGATGAATCCCTGAAATGATTTGGCTGGAAACCTGTAGACAAGCTGAAAAGGGAGACGCCGCCCGCCTGCCCGCCGCCCGCCCGCCGCCCGTCAAGCTGACTACAATATCGTACCTCTTGTTAGGTACGATAAAAAGGGCAAAAACTTGGATATTTTGATGATGCACATACCCTCAACCCCATACCCCCTCCCACCCTGTGACAATTGACCTTTTTCCATATACATGAAAAATAGATGGTATCATGGGTATTGGTAGGGCTAGGGTAGGGCTAGAATACATGTAAATGTATTGCCAGAGTCACTGATTTCTTGATTTAAGAAGTACATGTAATTCCATTTGGATTAACTTAAAACAACATTGGAATGTAATATGATCTTATTGACATGTGGATTGTGATTTCACATTAAATTTGTGATCGTTGTAAGAGTAAATGAACTTTTCAAGGTTTTTCAGCATTGTGTCAATGGGGATTCAGCCCAAACTTTTTTAAACAATCAGAAAATCATTAGAATTTGAATAAAGGTAAATAACGGTGCAAATCAAAGTTGTTTTGATAGAAAATTATACACAGAATTCAAATATGCCATCAAATAGAAGAAAAGGTTTAAGTCTGTAATGGTTAAAAATGCAGATCTCCAAAAATCTCATTAAAAACAAGACTTTAACGAGATTTCAAAGCTATATGGAAAAAGGACCAATGAAAATACATGTCGACAAGACAATAACAATCTGTACCCCAGGAAGAAACAACAGCATGGTCCTATTTCGAGATCTCTATTATCGACAACTTACGTCAAGTTTCCATTTTCTAGAGTGGGAAAGGCAGAATATTAGTGACAAGAATGATAAATAGACAGGAAACCATTCAAATAAAAAATCATCGGTCTACTCGACAGATGAAATAGACCTTGCTATTATTTAATCTTTTTCTCACTAAAATTTGAATAAAGTGTCTGATTTTCTTGCATTTCTATACAATTTAGAGTGTTGACTACATGCCTGTATACTTTATTCCTTGCTAATTCCACTCATTTCTCTCTAAAATTTGAATGAAATATCTGATTTTCTTGTATTTCTATACAATTTAGAGTGTTAGCTACATGCCTGTTTACTTTATTCCTTGCTGATTCCATTCATTTCTCTCTAAAATTTGAATGAAGTGTCTGATTTTCTTGTATTTCTATAAAATTTAGAGTGTTGACTACATGCCTGATTATTTTATTCCTTGCTAATTCCACTATTTTCCACTCTACTTTGCATTTCAAAATGTGACCACCTTTTTTATCCTTTAGCATTTCTATATAACTTAGAGTGTTAACTACATCCCTGTTCACTTTATTCCTTACCGATTTGACCATATTCAACATATTTTGACCTTTAAAACATGCCTCCATGTACAAAACATATATGTCTACATACAGGGACATATAGTCCGCACATCCTAGTTTTCTGCATGAGAAAAATACAAATTTTGAGCAGAAATTCTGCGCCAAATTCTGCATGAAATCCTGAATTTCGCAATAAATTCTACAAGAATCGGGTTCATCAGAACTATCATGAAATTGCAGGGAATTAAAATTTGTTGACATATTAGACTTAATCTTTAAGTGCAAAAGCTGGAAATTTGAGAATTACAGTGTATAAACAGATTTCACATTTCTCATTCGAAATCCTCATAACACCAGTTTCTGGTGACAAATGACTGTCTGAGATGTCAAGGTGAGTGACAAATATGAGATGAGGTGGTTGACTGAAAAAAATCACGTGGTGAAATTTATGACAATAGTCCACAGTCTTTATCCAATTTAATCAAATTTCCTTGACATTATATATTACTTAAAGGGGCAAAGACTCTAACTCTCATTTATTCAATTTCCCCCCCCCCCCCGTAAACCAATACAAATAGAACCATGACATAGATGAAGAAAAGAGCTTTAAAATGCTTTTTATTTGAAGCTTCAAGCTCAATTTTGAAGGAAGTTGCATCAATTTTTGTAAAATTCAAAATAAATCTTATTTTTTGGCTAGTATATGCCACATTCGCACCCCCCCCCCCCACCCCCTGATTGAAAACCAAAATCTTTGGAGATCGCACCCCCCTGACTAAAGCTGGCTACGCCCCTGAAGAGGCAGAGTCTCTATCTAGATCCAGAACATGCAACCGATAATTTGCATGAATTTAAAATGAGTCATGTCACTTACGTAGAATTCTTTTTTCAAGCTTACAGGAAAGAAAATTATGATCGAAGATGAGATTTTTTAACAAAAAATCTTAAGACTTTTAATATAAGAGTAAGAGATGAGCCACTTTAATCAAGAATACCATATTTTCTGTATGGGACTTAACCGGCTGATCTCAAAGCTGTCTTGATATTTGACTGACCTTTCGAATTTATCACCATTATACATCCAATGAATCAATATGTGAAAATGTGACATGATCGTCATGTTTTAAAATGTAAATTACAGTGAAAAAGAGTGAAATAAGCAAGGAATAAAGTAAGCCGGGATGTGGTTAAGACTCTCAATGGTATAGAAATGCAAGAAAATCAGACATTTCATTCAAATTTTAGAGAGAAATGAGAAATGGGCACAAATTAAGATGAAGCAAAGCATGACTCTAATATATCGCAAAGGTAGAGGCAGGAGGGGGGGTGCGAACCCCCACAAAAAAAATATAAAAATATATAAACCATGAGATAGAGGAAGAAAAGAGCTTTAAAATGCTTTTAATAGAAGCTTCTAGCTCAATTTTGAAGGAAGTTGCATCAATTTTAGCAAAATTCAAGATAAATCTTAATTTTTTTGGCTTGTTTATGCCATAATTGCACCCCCATCTGACTGAAAACTGAAATTTATTTTGGTGATTACACCCCCCCAGACTGAAAGCTGGCTACGCCCCTGTTTCACATTGTTGCAAGGAGATTTATTCAGATGTCGACTATAACATCATGGGAAATATTCTGATGACTAGATAGGTAGTAAATGCCTATCTCTAGTAAATGCCTATCTCTAGTAAATGCCTTTCTCTAGTAAATGCCTATCTCTAGTAAATGCCTATTTCTAGTAAATGCCTCTCTCTAGTAAATGCCTATCTCTAGTTAATGCCTATTTCTAGTAAATGCCTATCTCTAGTAAATGCCTATCTCTAGTAAATGCCTATCTCTAGTAAATGCGTTTCTCTAGTAAATGTCTCTCTCTAGTAAATGCCTATTTCTAGTAAATGCCTATCTCTAGTAAATGCCTATCTCTAGTAAATGTCTATCTCTAGTAAATGCCTTTCTCTAGTAAATGCCTATCTCTAGTAAATGCCTATTTCTAGTAAATGCCTCTCTCTAGTAAGTGCCATTCTCTAGTAAATGCCTGTCTCTAGTAAATGCCTTTCTCTAGTAAATGCATTTCTCTAGTAAATGCCTATCTCTAGTAAATGCCTATCTCTAGTAAATGCCTATTTCTAGTAAATGGATTTCCGTTCTCTTGTGAACATTTTTTCCTTTAAGACACCTATTTCTAGTAATACATATTTTGATTAAATATTAAATTAAAAATTAAATATCGTTTTCCAAGGAATACTAATGTCTCGTAAATACTGATTTTAGTATAAATTTCGGAAATACCTATTTCTTATACCTAACATGGTTGTGATTCCAAATGACAGATTCTGATTTCAGTATAATGTTTTTCATTATAACCCCCCCCCATGCACCCTCTTTGTATTCTGTGCACACAATCTGTACATTAAATGCACATAATTCTAAAGGCCTGTATATTGGCTTTTAAATTTAATTAAAAACTTGCTCTAATCTGTGCAATGACTTGAAAATCTATACAATCTTAGAAAAATGCACATGATACACAGTATGCCTATTATAAGAATAAGAGACAAGGCATTAATATGCAAAATGCCACCACATGCCATTTGTTACACCCACCAACCACCAAACACCAACCGCTGACAACCGAACACCATATGGTGGTAATATAACAATGTTTGTCTAGTGTTATACAAGACCTGAACTAGTGCCCATATAAGAACACATCAAAAATGAAGCATTAATCCATGTGCAGTATGTAACATATTCCTCATAATCCATGTATCCGTTCAGTTTCGTTCCATTTTCAATTAATCTATCCACTATTCTTGTTCCTTAACAATTAATTCACTAAGACATGAAATCAGGTAACGATTAATTTCCATGTTTGGTTTTTATCGTGAAAATCATTTCATGGCACGCTTTCGATTATTCAACACAGTGGATACTACTCTATTGTATATATCTCCGATTCTTGATCAAAGTTAATAGCAAATTGTTGAGTAGCATTCCATTTCTCCTGGTTATTCTAGCAAATTAGCTGCTCTTTTCTATTGAATGGAACTCTACATGTAATACACTCTTTCTATTATAGCACTACATGCTTTCCCTGAAAATGTCATGTGATGTGATGGTCATGTTGTGAAATGGGGATTAGAGTATGAAAGAGTGATATTAGCAAGGAATAAAGTATACAGGCATGTAGTCAACACTCTAAATTGTAAAGTTATGCAAGAAAATCAGACACTTCATTCAAACTTTAGAGAGAAATGAGAGGAATCAGCAAGGAATAAAGTAAACAGGCATGTAGTCAACACTCTAAATTGTATAGAAATGCAAGAAAATCAGACACTTCAATCAAAATTCAGAGAAAAATGAGAGGAATAAACATAAAATTGGGCTGCACTTATACGAAAAAATGTAATGGTGGTCATGTTTTGAAATACAAAATAGAATGGAAAAGAGTGGAATTAGCAAGGAATAAAGTAAACAGGCATGTAGTTAACACTTTAAATTGTGTAGATATGCAAAAAAATCACAGTGTTCATTCACAAACTCTGGAGAGAAAAGTAGAGAGAAAATTGATGAAAAGACATGACCATTTTGCATGATATCAGTATGGACTTTCCTAATCTAGCAATTACAAGTAATCAATTCATCATGCCTTTGAAAAGGAGAAATCAAGAGAAGCATGCCAGAAAGACTGTTTAGTATATACTTCAAGCAAAAATATGAACAAGGCATTAACAGGACAAATTGTCACCACCAGTTATTAAAAGTTGTATGAATTTGTAATAATTTGTTACAAACGCTGAGCCCCAAACACCGACCACCAAACACGATCCACAAAAAAGTTGGAGACAAAGCAAAACTGATCCACTAATATTTGAGTTATTGTATAAAGGAAAAAAGTCTTCCGACCTGAATTATTTTGGCACATTGTTCTTTAAATTGAGCATGCGATCATTGCAAAAGACAAATATTGGCTAACTACAGGGGACACAAAAAATTAGAGGACTGATATAGAGAGTTGAAATGTTTCATATCACCCTGTACTTGGCTTTGCAGGGCTGTAAGGAGTTTGAAGGAATTATGCAAACCCTTTTTGCAGCAACCCCCTGATCCTTCTTGCTTGAAAAAATAACTGATCTCCTTCAAATTTTCAGAGATTTAGGCCAATATTTTAGGTTACTTGTCTAAAAATTGGCTAAAATCATACAATTTCAATTTAAAAATCCTTTAAAAACAATAGAATCCCCCTAACAATCATTATTTTTCCCATGTATTTGGCTAACAATGTTTTAATAGTACATGCAACTACACTTTATTTTCCAATAATAAATAAGTATACAATGATTAACCAGTAACCTTGATGCAACACAAGAAATACTAGGAATCAACAACTCACAAAATGTTAAGAAGTGGATGTTAATACACGTGACAACCTCCTTTAATGAAAGCAACTTAAAATGAGACAATCTCGGTTAAATTGTGTAAGATATATGTGTTTTAGTCAGGAATCCTTTACTGAACACTTGTGTTTTCAGAAGCTGAGAGGAGTCTTGATGAAATTGACGAAGAATTCACAAGACGGTTGCTTAATAAATGAATTATCTAACTTTAGCAGATGACTTGACTGAGCTACATGTACAGTACAGACATCAGTTTGATTTAAAGTGGGATGCTTGATTCTCATTGGCCAAACAGTGGTAAACAGTTTTGACTACTGACTGCCAATATATTTCAGGTTAATAGTATTTGGAGAGTGAAAAGTGAAAAAGCAATAATGAATATGAAGGTGAATAATTGTTGCAGTAAGCCCTATTCTATATTCTAGTTGGACTATTATTTATTGACCTATCCAGAGGTCAACTGTACAAATAATTTCCTTACACTGAACTGAGACCAGAAGCTTGCAAACTAACGTTGTGACTCCCTTTCGTTTACATGTTGTAAAATGCAAAATAGAGTGAAAAAGAGTGGAATCAGAGAGGAATAAAATAATAGGCATGTAGTCAACACTCTAAATTATATAGAAATGCAAGAAAATCAGACACTTCATTCAAATTTTAGAGAGAAATGAGTGAAATCAGCAAGGAATAAAGTAAACAGGCATGTAGTCAACACTCTAAATTGTAGAGAAATGCAAGAAAATCAGACACTTCATTCAAATTTTAGAGAGAAATGAGTGAAATCAGCAAGGAATAAAGTAAACAGGCATGTAGTCAACACTCTAAATTGTAGAGAAATGCAAGAAAATCAGACACTTCATTTAAATATAAGAGAGAAATGAGAGGAATCAGCAAGGAATAAAGAAAACAGACATGTAGTTAACACTCTAAATTACATGTATATAGAAATGCAAGAAAATCAGACACTTCATTCATATTTTAGAGAGAAATGAGTGAAATCAGCAAGGAATAAAGTAAACAGGCATGTAGTTAACACTCTAAATTGTATAGAAATGCAAGAAAATCAGACACTTCATTCAAATTTTAGAGAGAAATGAGTGAAATCAGCAAGGAATAAAGTAAACAGGCATGTAGTTAACACTCTAAATTGTATAGAAATGCAAGAAAATCAGACACTTCATTCATATTTTAGAGAGAAATGAGTGAAATCAGCAAGGAATAAAGTAAACAGGCATGTAGTTAACACTCTAAATTGTATAGAAATGCAAGAAAATCAGACACTTCATTCATATTTTAGAGAGAAATGAGTGGAATTAGCAAGGAATAAAGTAAACAGACATGTAGTTAACACTCTAAATTACATGTATATAGAAATGCAAGAAAATCAGACACTTCATTCAAATTTTAGAGAGAAATGAAAAGAATTAGCAAGGAATAAAAAGTAAACAGACATGTAGTTAACACTTTAAATTGTATAGTGATGCAAGAAAATCAAAAACTTTATGAAAATTTTAGAGAGAAAAAGCATGAAATAGATATGGCCACAAAGACTGTTTTCTTCAGAAAGATAGGTATGACATCTATTGAAAGAAATGTGTGCTATTTTCAGTAAATGTTCATGTGTGTGATAAAATATTCTATCTGAATTGTTATGAAATGAAATGCACTACAATAAGGTGTACTGTCTGTATTGTATTGTATTGGATTGGATTGTATTGGATTGGATTGTATTGTATTGTACTGTGTTGTTGTATTGTATTGTATTGTTACAGTATTGTATTGAATTGTATTGGATTGTATTGTATTGTATTGGATTGTAGTGTAGTGTAGTGAAGTGTAATGTATTATTTTGTACTGTATTGTATTGTAGTGTAGTTGTAGTGTAATGTAGTGTAGTGCAGTGTGGTGTACTGTTCCACATTATCTAGTTGTATTATTATTGTATTATTCCCATATAGCTTAGTGCAGTATATTGCAGTGTAGAGAAGTATAGTGTATGCTAATATGTTTAAATAAAAAACTACAACCAACATATTTTGGGGTCGGTTTTTGATATCAATAAAAATGTAAAAGCATATGATTCTCCTATATTTGTAAAAAAACAGTATTTTATTTCAATTTGTATAACCTGACCCCAGAAAAATTCTAAACGTCAACTTACCGATTTACTTTGCTCTTCTTCTTCAGCGGCAGCTTTTAATTGGTTCTCAAGTGCGGCCCAATCCATATCTGGTAATGTGCTTTCTATGTTATAGACGTCAAAATCAGCAACTCCAGTATTCTGAAATGAAGAAATGGGCATGGAAAATAGTAGACTTTAGTAAAGTCATCTTTCAGGGATTTCACTAGAATTTCTCACAACAGGCTGAATAAATGAAAACAACAGGCAAAATTAATGGAAATCATGAATTTAACATGGAAAGTTGATAAGTCCCTAAAAACAACAGGCCATTTTGTGAACTGGTGAAAATCGCCTGTTGCCTGCTGCTAATGAAACCCCTGCCTTTAGTATAAAAGAGATGTTTGATAAGTCATCTTCTAAAAATAGAGAATAGGGTGAGAGATTTGAATTACAATAAATTTTAGACTAAAACCTGTATGTCCAAACACCTCTCTAATCTGAATACCTCTTATGTGAACACTTTTTCCATCCCAAATGTGAACACTGAACACCTGCCAATCTGGACATTTTTGGTCAATCCCAGTGGCGCTCAGAAAGACAGGTTTTACTGTAGTTTCAAGTCTCTTCATTGTTATACTGATATAAATAATAGGCCTACCTTTTTATTTTGAGATTCAGACTGTATTTCTTCAATGACTGGTTTATTCATAGTTTTTCTGTTCATATTCTCATTATCGACAATATTGCTGGCATTTTGAGTATTGGGTTCGTCTAGCTGGGGCTGGGACACTCTCGTCGCCCATTTTTCAGTTGATGTGTTTTCGTTATCATTCTCTGGTTGGTTACCGGTTTTTTGATTCAAAGTTTCGAAAAAAGCTGGATTCATCTGTAGTGTATTATCCTGTATTACTTGCGTGTCTTTGTCATGTCTTTCAAAAAATGCAGGATTTGCCTGCAGGGTTTTGATTGGTTGTTCTTTGGTTGGTTCGTCAAATGGATTTCGTTTTTGGTTTGGATTTGCGCTCGTTTCTCCCCAGGCTATCTTTGGTTGGTTATTAGTATTATTTGCAATTTTTTCAGGAAAGTCTTTGTTTGGTTCACTAGGTGTACATGTGGCCGTTATTGAGCCTGAATTTGATTCGTCCATTGAGCTTTCACTCGTAGGAGTATTTGCATCTTGTGCGTTCTGGCGCAAACCAAATGGTAAAGCATTCTCGTCTGTTTTCTTTAGTTCTGCAAATTCTTGTGCTAAACTTAAATAATTCATTTTACGTAATCGTCTTGTAAATTCATCCTCAGTTTCATCAGGGGCTCGGGTTAACACAGAAGCATCCAATTTTTTACCAGCCTCTTTTTCAGTGGAGGATTCACGACTGGAGCGCATATAAGTTCCGCCATTTTGTGCCAAAACTTCTTTCAATGGGTAACCCATTTCGGAATAATCTGACAATACAGATTCGCACTCAATGTCACGGAGTGTTTTGATTGGCTGATTATTAAAGTCAGATTTTGTATCAGTTGGATTATCTTCGGGAGAGGACACTGACATCTGGTGGTCATCTTGAATTTCTGTGATTTCAATGTCAGATACCGAGGCCTCACTTTCAGATTCTTCACCTCGAGCCTGTTGTCGTTCTCGATAATGCCTCCATGCACGCTGTATACTGAAAATATCAGGGAGAACTCAAAATGTATTAAATAAAACTGAATTATATCTGCAATTCATCATATGGGCATGAAATCAGACTTATCAAATTGTTATCAGTTGTCAAAAATGAACCCTCCCCTGGAATTTTGAAAAGTGAACCCCCCTTGGCAAATCCTGGCTACAGGTCTGGCTTGTGATTTAAAGTCTTTGTAAATGATACTTTGAAATGATACTTTTACTTACGTTATGATATCTGCCTCTCTTTTTCTGGCTTTATTTTTTCGTAGTGTGATGTCATCTTCGATCTGTACCTCAAGTCGGTGGCTGAAAAATATTTAAGACAATGTCAGAAAAAACAAAATGGCTGCCAATATCAACATTGAGGCCACTCCTTAAATTATTTGGTTGAGCATATTTGATTTCCATCACAAATTCTCACTACGTTTATGTATTTTTTTAAAATATAATAGTAAAAATTGTGATAAATAAAAGAAATTGTTAACAATTCTTAATCTTAATTTCAATGATGTCAAATAGGTGCAAACACATTAATGACACCTTTAGTTCAATTACTTGGGTTTTTAAGTTGTTGGAGTAAAATGAAAAATTGTGTGTTAAAGTTGTCAAAAATTTGTGTAGGGTTCTATATAGTGTACTATAATAAGTGAATAAGCTCAAACTGTCTTGTTGGCTGATTTTGAAAAGTAGGCTGAAAGGTTTGGTCTTATTGAGATTATCCCTTCATTTTGCCATTCAAATTTTTGAAATATGATCGTTGAATTTATTTACCTTCACACAGAATAGCTCCATATAATTTAGTCATAGAAATGTGTTTTATTAGAAATGAATTAAACCCATTATAGACCCTTGCAAGATTGTATTCTATCTTCATACTGCCTGGTTAAACATGGGTCAATATGACCCAGACACAAGAAAGAACATGGCATTAACATGGCAAAATGTCACCACCTAGTTGCTCACAGTATTATTAGTTCAATCTTAAGTCAGATTTGAATTTCTGAGAACTTGTAGCTATAGATGATTTTGAAAAAACAAATTGGTCAATTTGAAGCAAGTTGAAAAAAGACCTTTTTTGACCCTGAGATGGCCATTGAAAGCGAAATCTCAAATCTAAAGTCAGATTTGAACTTCTGAGAACTTGTAGATGATTTTGAAAATAATTGGTCGATTCAAAGCAAGTTGAAAAAAGACCTTTTTGAGCTTGAGAAGAAAATTAAAGGTCAAATCTTTTTTGACCTTCGGAATGTCATTGAAGGTCAAATCTATAGTCAGATTTGAACTTTTGAGAACTTGTAGATGATTTTGAAAAAAAAATTGAAGCAAATTGAAAAAAGACTTTTTTGAGCTTTTTTTACTTGATAAGGTCATTGAAGGTCAAATCTCAAATCTAGAGTCAGATTTGAACTTCCAATAACTTGTAGATGCTGTTGGCCAAGAAGACATGTCAGTTGAAGTTGACAGGATATTCAAGGGGAACGATTTTACACTATTTCCCCAAAATGTGCCAGTCACTGTTTCTTTTATCATATACCCCATAAGTACTCTGTAAACAAAAACAAAATAAGGAGTCTCTTAGACTGCGTTTCTGAACTACCCACGGCACAGAGTACACTTACATGGCTTAATTCAGCTGTGTAAACCTTGTCAACCACTTTGTGCCGGCAAGTTGCCTGTGCACTATAGGATTTCAATGGCGTTCAGGACTGCCAATAGATGCCTTATTAATTTGCTATATGTAGTGAATTTGAAGTTTTAAAACAGCAATATTTACACACAAACCAAAGGCCAAGATGTGAAGAACAACCTAGTAGTTATCTGCCATCTATACGAGTCCTGGCTCCCATTACAATAACTCACGGTGCTTTTAAAAGTATTTTGTGAGTGTAAGTAAGCTTGGGTGAGCTATATCTGAAAACATATTACCATGTACATATGCTCAGTGGGGCCTATTGTTCTTTTCTGTGGTACCTGGGGGGAGATTCACTTGCCCCATGGGCAGTTCAAAAACGCAGCCTGGGGGCAGACAGTCAGTTTCATGTACTTTATTGATTTACAAGACACATACCTTTCAACAAGCAGTTCTCCTTCTTCCTAAAGATATAACATTGTTGTTCTTTTTTGTGGTACCTTGGGGGAAATTCACTTGCCCCATGGGCAGTTCAAAAATGCAGCCTGGGGGCAGACAAAGTTACATATACTTTATTGGTTTACAAGACACTTACCTTTCAACAAGCAGTTCTCCTTCTTCCTAAAGATATAACATTGTTGTTCTTTTTTGTGGTACCTTGGGGGAAATTCACTTGCCCCATGGGCAGTTCAAAAACGCAGCCTGGGGGCAGACAGTCAGTTACATGTACTTTATTGATTTACAAGACACATACCTTTCAACAAGCAGTTCTCCTTCTTCCTAAAGATATAACATTGTTGTTCTTTTTTGTGGTACCTTGGGGGAAATTCACTTGCCCCATGGGCAGTTCAAAAACGCAGCCTGGGGGCAGACAGTCAGTTACATGTACTTTATTGATTTACAAGACACATACCTTTCAACAAGCAGTTCTCCTTCTTCCTAAAGATATAACATTGTTGTTCTTTTTTGTGGTACCTTGGGGGAAATTCACTTGCCCCATGGGCAGTTCAAAAACGCAGCCTGGGGGCAGACAGTCAGTTACATGTACTTTATTGATTTACAAGACACATACCTTTCAACAAGCAGTTCTCCTTCTTCCTAAAGATATAACATTGTTGTTCTTTTTTGTGGTACCTTGGGGGAAATTCACTTGCCCCATGGGCAGTTCAAAAATGCAGCCTGGGGCAGACAGTCAGTTACATGTGCTTTATTGATTTACAAGACACATACCTTTCAACAAGCAGTTCTCCTTCTTCCTAAAGATATAACATTGTTGTTCTTTTTTGTGGTACCTTGGGGGAAATTCACTTGCCCCATGGGCAGTTCAAAAACGCAGCCTGGGGGCAGACAGTCAGTTACATGTACTTTATTGATTTACAAGACACATACCTTTCAACAAGCAGTTCTCCTTCTTCCTAAAGATATAACATTGTTGTTCTTTTTTGTGGTACCTTGGGGGAAATTCACTTGCCCCATGGGCAGTTCAAAAACGCAGCCTGGGGGCAGACAGTCAGTTACATGTACTTTATTGATTTACAAGACACATACCTTTCAACAAGCAGTTCTCCTTCTTCCTAAAGATATAACATTGTTGTTCTTTTTTGTGGTACCTTGGGGGAAATTCACTTGCCCCATGGGCAGTTCAAAAATGCAGCCTGGGGGCAGACAAAGTTACATATACTTTATTGGTTTACAAGACACTTACCTTTCAACAAGCAGTTCTCCTTCTTCGTAAAGATATAACATTGTTGTTCTTTTTTGTGGTACCTTGGGGGAAATTCACTTGCCCCGTGGGCAGTTCAAAAACGCAGCCTTTGGGCAGACAGTCAGTTACATGTACTTTATTGATTTACAAGACACTTACCTTTCAACAAGCAGTTCTCCTTCTTCCTAAAGATATAACATTGTTGTTCTTTTTTGTGGTACCTTGGGGGAAATTCACTTGCCCCATGGGCAGTTCAAAAACGCAGCCTGGGGGCAGACAGTCAGTTACATGTACTTTATTGATTTACAAGACACATACCTTTCAACAAGCAGTTCTCCTTCTTCCTAAAGATATAACATTGTTGTTCTTTTTTGTGGTACCTTGGGGGAAATTCACTTGCCCCATGGGCAGTTCAAAAATGCAGCCTGGGGGCAGACAGTCAGTTACATGTACTTTATTGATTTACAAGACACATACCTTTCAACAAGCACTTCTCCTTCTTCCTAAAGATATAACATTGTTGTTCTTTTTTGTGGTACCTTGGGGGAAATTCACTTGCCCCATGGGCAGTTCAAAAACGCAGCCTGGGGGCAGACAGTCAGTTACATGTACTTTATTGATTTACAAGACACATACCTTTCAACAAGCACTTCTCCTTCTTCCTAAAGATATAACATTGTTGTTCTTTTTTGTGGTACCTTGGGGGAAATTCACTTGCCCCATGGGCAGTTCAAAAATGCAGCCTGGGGGCAGACAAAGTTACATATACTTTATTGGTTTACAAGACACTTACCTTTCAATAAGCAGTTCTCCTTCTTCCAACTGATATAACATTGTTGTTCTTTTTTGTGGTACCTTGGGGGAAATTCACTTGCCCCGTGGGCAGTTCAAAAATGCAGCCTGGGATCAGACAGTCAGTTACATGTACTTTATTGATTTACAAGGCACATACCTTTCAACAAGCAGTTCTCCTTCTTCCAGCTGATCTAACATTTTCATATGCCGCAAAGCTTCCTCCTGAAGAATAAAACAGAATTCTAAAATTTTATTGGTTTAACCATTTAGGCCCTTACTCAAAAGAGGTTGGGATGTTCAGGGGGTTCAAGTGAACCTGGCCAAAAATTCTTTCACAATCATGCAGTTTTTCACCATTCTGGACATATTTCAAGTGATTTTGGGTCATTTTAAAGCCAGAATTGTCAAATGTGACCCCCTTGGAAACTAGAAAGTGAACAAAAGCTGGTAATGGGCCAATTTCTGATACTATAAGAAAATTTAGTCTTCTTTAGAAAATGTGAATGTATTTTTGAAATGTATAATATTGTGAATTGTGAATGAATGGGTTGCTTAAATAAAATGCTGAGTTTTGAAAATGCTATAATTAAATATTCGAGTTTAGTTTTTTAATTGCTATTAGTCATGTTTTTGGTGGTGACATAACAAGAAACATGTGCAAAATTTAGTGTAAAACTTCTAAGGAAACCCCTCAACTTACAACTAAAAAGATTCACTAGAGGTATTCACTAGACACTGCTGTTCACGAGAGAGGTGTTCACTAAGACAGGTTTTACAGTTTATAATCTTGATCTAGATTCAGCCACCATTCAAAGATATGAAAGCAATTTCTGTAGCCCCGTTTTAACTTCAAATTCATATTTATGTGAAAACAGCCTATTTAAATATTTCAATTGACAATGCATGTTTAACCTTCTAACATATAGAGACTTTATTTATTCTTAAAAAATCTATTGAAAACCCCGACCTGTGGTTTCAAAACACATTGAGGTTGAGAAGCAACGAAGTAAATAGTCTGGAAGGCCGTTTTTAAATAACAATGAATATGCAAAGAATGCCTGCTCAAACCAGTTTTTATGACGTATTATGAAGAGTTCTAAGAATTAGGCGTTCCTAGATAAATTATATTAACACGTAAGCAGAGAGAGAGAAAGGGGAGAGAGATACTAACTTATTCGTAGGATTAAAATAGACCTCAAGGTAAATACAAACTATTTTATTCGATTTTGGTGGATTTAGACTATGGACAGTTTTTATTTTGACAGAGGTTTTAAAACATGCCACTATTTTAGACTGACTTGAGGAGAAAGAGTCGAAGGCATTCGAGGCGAATCCTGGAAACCCGGGTTCGGGAAAGCAGGGTTCACTGTATGTTTCCGTTGACAACTGTGCGAAACTACATTCATAATTCATACGACAGTGAACAGGAGGTTTACAGTCAGACCCGGGTGCGCCAATCCCTTATTTAAATGTGTGTTTCGCGGACCAGGGTTTAAGGCCATTCCAAACGAAATAAGTGTTTAATGAGGCCACGAAATATAAAAGTTCGTTTTATTAGAATTTTATACGTGTTATTTTTTGTCTACCAAGACGTTAAACATATTAGAAAAAGTTATGTATTATGATTGGTCTAAAATGTGCAAAGCTAGAAGACCCCTTATATTCGTTCGTTCTCTATTTTGACTAAGATAATATATCAGGACAACGGCTACTAAAGCAAGGAAAAATTGACCAGTAGAGATGAGGAACTTGACATACATTTATTTTTATTCATAAATATAAATAATATTTGATTTAAATACAATTATGAACTATAACCATCCTCCAGTGTTGACAATTTCTGTTGTGTCAGTCTGGGCCAAAATCTTACAATATTAAATTACAATTGATGAGGAACTCTTCTAATAAAAGCAATTTAATCCAGGTTTGAAAACTCCCGAAAATAACAAGAATGACTTTAATTATGAACCGTTCACATTTTTGCAAAGGCGGATTTGGATGACGGCAAACCCGGGTTTTGAGGGCGCATCATACAAGGCACTTTATAACCCTATGCGCAAAACATCTCGTTAAAAGTCCGTTGCAGTTCAGTCAACATATCCATAGTTAAGAGTTAATTACAAGGAACCATTCTAATAAAAACAATGAATATTCTGGTTTGAAAAGCATCGAAAATTATACGAACGAGTCAAATAATGCACCGTTCGTTTTTTTGCAAAGGCGGGTTTGGATGATGGCAAACCCAGGTTTTGAGGGCGCGACTTATGGCAACGAGTGCTTCTGGACTTGAGAGACACATGGAAATATCAATGATAACAAAAATGGCTGAAAAAAAAACATAAATCTTTTTTTGGCGATTTTTTGTAACAAAATTACTTCGTACAACTAATCTTTACATTGACATGGCGTTTTATAATACAGGACACCTAAAATTATTCATAAAACCACCAAATGATCAAAAGTGAATTTGGCATATTCCAAACAGTTTATTTTTTGTGCCATCCTGTAGGTGCTTACGCAAAGAAATTCAATTGATATTAGCAAGATGAAAATCCCTTGAAAAAATATTTTTTACTTTGCCTCTTGTAATAAATGTTGAAATGAATTACATGTGTTCAAATAATATGACCATAGAACTGTGGCCAAATAAATGCTGTCATGTTTTAAAGCTAAGCTTAAAACCTAGGTTACTGCACCAGTTTTAACGTGGCAAAATTTGAGATACACAAACAAAATTGCTTGTGAAAACTATTTCCAAAAGTGTTCCATAGACTCTAATGTACTTGGCTAAAGTTTTATTTGAAGATACATTGCCTTATTAAGTGGTGATATAATTCAAGTGGGTGCAAAATTATCATTTTTAAAATCCGTCTGAATCAGAATATATTTCAAGGAGAATTATTCAGATAAATTTCAAGCAGTAAGTCTGACACCAGGATCACATACAGATGTTGCATAATCAAAAACTTTGAAACATACTCTAACAGGATATGCAACATTTGCATACAATTCAATTTAATGAGTTCTGAAACACATAATTTGCAGAGAGTAAGCTGAAAATTGCACCCCATGAATCAAAAAGCCAACAACATTTTTCAACTTTCTGAGGACTACATGAAAGGTACATGTACAATGGAATTTCACACAAATCTCAGATCTCTTCAATATTTTGTCCAACTTCTATGCATTATTGTCAGCCTATAAACTATGTTATACCATAAATGTTAAGTAAATGAAAAAAAAATTGACAATAAAAATGTGGATTTTTATATATTCATTCAGAAAGGTAATGGAGTACATTTAGAGTTTTGACCAAAATGGCCAAAGTTAATATATGAACAGTTAAGTATAGACTGAGATGCCTTTAATTGTGGATATTATATAAACATATTCCATTATTTTCAGAAATGTTTGAGAGACAACCAAGCCTAGCAAAGAGTGTCAACAGTTTTAATTCTTGAATCACACAAATCCTAACAAGTGGTATGTATATATATAGATCATTGACATTGTTATGAGTATTAATGTATTAATTTATTCCAAGATATATATAAGAGCTCTTACAGGCCTTGAAAACGAGCTGTGTACAACCCAATACAAGGATTGTGTTCCTTTTTGCCCGTTATGACTCGTAATTCTCAAGGCTCGTACGAGCTCGTACAGGGCCCAATGTTATTTGCATGTGTATACCAACAATTTCATTTTAAAGAGTTCATTGCTTGCAGCCTGTTTTATATACATGTTCTTTTATGTCAAAGTTAAACAATGTTTTAAGGCAGTTATATACCTGGCAGTCAGGAAATAATCACCAAAAAGAGTATTCAATATATTTGATGTTCCTTAATTGCATCATATAATTCTGTAGCACATTGAGACAAAAAAACATTGTTAGTTAAAAAAGTTGTTAGTAAGAATAATCCATAACACTAATTCAAAGTTATGTATCATATGAATTAAAATACTTTTTTCAAAAGTTATATATTTAACAGTTTCTATGACTTACTAATGAGTAAAACACTCATCAAAACACTCAGCAAACCACTGCCCCTATGTTATAAACATAGAGGTTATATTTTATGCAAACTATCTCAATTCCACACTCAGTTCAATCCCATAAAGGGAACTATTTTGATTTCAAAATTGGATAAAATCTAGTAATCAACTAAAACCTCAAACATACTTTAAATATTAGTATTAAAAAAACAATTTGAAAACCTCAAAATGTGGGACAATCAGGGAAATCAGTTTCCAAATGTCATCAGAGGTAATATTTGGGCCTGAATTTTGTTAAATTTATGGGATTTTATTTGAAGTTTAAACTAGATGGAAAATGCTCTTCACCTCAAAATATGACTCAAATTAGCTTGACATGTCTTTTCACTTTTAATCTTAATTAGATAAAGTTTTACCATTTCATATAAGACGGCTTATCAAGGTGATGACCTTGAAAGTTTATTAGTAATAAAAACACATGTGTGAAAAACAATAAAGTCTCCCATTTTTTTTATTACCCACCCTGTATACAGGGAGATATGCTGGTTACTCAATTAGTATTATATAAGTACTAAATTAGCACTCTGGCAAAAGTGCACTCATGAGCATTCATGTCACGAGTGCTAATTAAGTACTCATTCATGATATTAGTACTCATTTAGTGCTGAAAAATCAATTTTATTAGTACTATTTCATCGCTCGTGATATGAGTACGCATCTAGTGCTAAAAAATCAATGAAATTACTGCTATTTTATCACTCATCATATGAGTACTCATTTAGTACTAAAACATGCAATAAACCAGTACACATGTCATGAGTGCTCTTTTAGTACTAATATTTACGTTAATATGCCATGAGTACTATTTTAGTACTTGGCATATCTCCCTGTAGTCTACTGTGTATAATTATAAATTTTATATCAATAGGGTGACATAAACGATTGCAACTCTCTGTTTTGTGTTGATTTCCTCATGTCAAGACACTCAAGAATGCATGATTGAAAATCTGTTTTGTAGATATTAAATTCAAGCAATCAATTCATCAGAATTTAAAAAAAATTCAACATAAAAGTGATTATTCATATATTTTGATGATCTCAGAGGACTCAAATTAAATTCAGACAGCAATTCCAAATTCCAAAACTGTATTTTGTAAATTGTTTGGACAATTATACCCAAGAAGATGCTATGACAGTGCACCTGCACTGTTCTTTCATGACACTCCAATTCAAAGTAAATTCATGAAATTGCAATGATAAATGAAATGAAAGTAGCATTCCAAAATCAGACAGTTGTATTTTTGTGCCATCCTGTAGGTGCTTATGTAAAGAAATTGAATTGGTATTGGCAATATGAAAAATCCCTTGAAAAAATTGTGTGTTCTTTATTTTATTCTTGCTTCCTGTAATAAATGTTGAAATGAATTGCATGTATTCAAATTATATGAAGGGACTGTGGCCAAATAAATGCTGTCATGTTTGAAAGCTCAGCTTAAAACTTGGTTGGTGACCAGTTTTAACTGCATATAAAAACCTTGTTCTACAGGTTGACACAAAAATTACCAACCACTAATTTTGAAAAAAAATTCTCAATAATTGAGGAATCTTTATGTTTTTTTCTATGTGTAGATAAAGTGTTCAGTGGAAGAAAGATTGGTAAGCTTGCATAGCATCAACAACTTGGAAATTAAGAGATATCTAATTTTTCACTGAGGCATGCTCTGACACAAAATTACTCATAAATGTAATGTCTTTTTTAAAATTTATCTAATAAGCAAGTCAGTTCATCAAATTTGACAAAACCGTTTAGGATATGACATACTAGTGACAATATGTGTGAAAGCAATCCAGAAATGACTCAAATAATTTCCAAGAGAAATCCCAATCTCAGAAAATAGTATTTTTGAACATTTTTGATGATTTCACTGCGAGCATACCTGGACGGAAAAAGTGATATCTCTAAATTTCCAAGCTGTTGATGCTATGCAAGCTTACCAATCTTTCTTTCACTGAACACTCTATCCACTACACATCAAAAATCATGAAAATGCCTTAATTATTGCAATTTAAAATTTATTCCGAAATAAGTAGGTAGAATTTTTAGCGTCACCCTGTAAGAGTCAATGATGTGATTATATAAGCAATATTCAACAATATGTAGAATGCAATAGATTCACTTCTATTTTAACAATAATCATCCTGATTGTATCTTGAATTATCACTTCATTCATTTCAATAATCATGTAGAAGAAATACATACAGGGTGACACAAAAATGCAAATTTCTAATATTGGAATATCTTTCCCTTTCATGATGGACTTTTGCACCCTGTATGAAAGGGACCGTATGAAAGACAAATGAGTTCAATATAAGATAAGATAAGCAACACTTATCACTAAATTACACAATGATATTTTGTTTTGGTAGCCTGCGTTATAACTAATGAATTTTATTCAATCCTATTATCTCCCAACTGAAGAAACTGAATATTTGTCATAAGATGTCCCTCACATATTGATTTTATTATTTTCATAGGATTACAAAAAAAACAAAATGGCATATGCTACAACTACCCTAACTGATGTCCATAAAGCTGTCTTAAGAGCTTGCCGTGTCAAACTAGAGGAAAGCGTAGATGTTGAGTACATCATGGCGAGATGTATACAGGATGGAGTCATATCACAAAAGTCAAAAGCAAAAATTCTATCCAAGCATACACGACATGATCAATGCAGTGCATTTTTGGATATTCTTGAAACCCGTGATGCCAAGGCTTATGACGATTTTGTATCATCCCTTCAGGAAGACTATCCATTTTTGAAAAACCTACTTGAAAAGGAACTGCGTTCTCAATCATTACTGTATGCAACAATGAGTCTAACTATTGCCAATGAGACAATTCCCAACAAACTACAACCTAGTGAAGAACAATCAACCAGAACATCTGTCAGAAATGTACATTCATTAGTACTTCAGCTTCAATCTAGTCTTGGTATTTCATCAGATTCTGTAGATACAACTCACCCTTCCAGTCTACTCAACCAATTCAAAGATCTTAATCTATCCAAGCCTAATCTCACACTAAAACAAACTAAGATTGAGGTACCAGATTTCTGTTGGGGAATGTGTTTGAGTCCATTGGGAGAGATAGTTGTATGCAATTATGAGCAAGGTATCATGGTATATAATCCTGATTTAACCCTAAAATTACAGTTTACAGTAGACAAGCGATGGTCACATGATGTAGCATGCTTCCCTACAGGAGAAATAATTGTAAGTTCCAGGACTAACGATTGTGTTAAAGTATACAATAGCAATGGTGATTACCAATCTGATATTTGTAAGCAGGTAAAAAACCCATCGGGTTTAGCATACAACAACAACCTGGGATTAATAGTAATTGGTGGGGCACCTAACACTATCAATATATGTACAAACAAAGGAGAGATCAAACATACAATCACAAATGAATCATTCGAAAACCTGTATAGAGTTCATGTAAACCCTTATGATCTCACTATTCTAGTATCTGACATCGCCACTGATACTCTGCACTGTTTCACCAAAGATGGTGGTGAAGTGTTCAAGTATACTGGCCATGGAGATGACAAACTCAATGAACCCAGGGGTATCTTTGTGACAAAACAGCACATACTTTTAGTAGATACTCTTAATCATAGAGTGATATTACTCAACCACCAGGGTGGTTACATTAAGACTTTATTTACAAAGGAGCAGCATGGTTTACATTGGCCTGGTTATGTCCTGGTAGACAGTACAGGAAACATCTTGGTTTGGGAGAGCGGTTCAGGGAAAACTCACCTCCATGTTTTCAAATTCAGTGAATAATTCAAACATTTAGACAGTATATATAGAACAAACTGATGGGGAGAGTGCTGCATTTGATAATAGTCTACATGTTTTCAAAACCAGTGAATAATTAAATCAATTAGACAGAACAGGGAACATTCTTGTAGCATAAAGTGGTTCATATGGAAATAAGTTTGACTTGTCAAAATCAATGCAGCCTAATCTGATCAACAATCAATAATATCATGTGTGAATTGAACATGTATGATATATCACATCAGCTCATCCTGGTACTATTCTAGTATACTGAACCAATCTGTTCTGAGAACAACTCCTCCCTATATCTTGGGGTAAAGGGGGGGGGGGTGTTTGACATGACTAATGCCTTTATCCACACTCATACTCTTAACCTGCTTAGATATATTCTGATTGGTAAGCACCTGAGCAGTGTCAGATTATGTTCTGTATTATGTTAATTACATGCTCATGTGTGTGAGGTACAATTAAATGCACTACAGATTCAATTGATTATACAGTGAACCCTGTCAAGTGGAGCACCTCTGTAAGAGGAACACTTTTTAGAGTCCCAAGAACAATTGACTTATGTTAAATGAACCTCTATGAGAGGAACACCTCCTAAGTGGAACAATTTTAAGGAGTACCATAGGTGTTCCACTTAGACAGGTTTTTCTGTACTTCGAGGTTTAGTCTAGCTTCAAGCCCTTGAGCACCCCCCCCCCCTTTCCAACTACTTGAGTCCACATCTACCACACAATTGGGTAAAGAAAACAGGGGGGGGGGCAAAGTCTTGAAGCAAGACTATTCTAGGTATTAAAAATTATAAAAAAAACTTTATGTGCAGCTTCTATAAAATGGATTTTCAAATACCGGATTTTCTCGCATATAAGCCCTGGGCGTATAACTGAAAGAAGGGGTAATTTCGTCTGATATTTTACCTCTTATTTTTCGCCCATTGGCATATAAGTGTACTACTTTCGATTTTTGGCACAGTGGGCGTAAAGGTGAGAAGAGCTGATCTTCCTCAAAGACTACAGTACCTACTGTTGTAGTCCTACCGCGTGTTTTGTAAGAATTATGAAGGAAATGTCACCTACAACCTTGGACTTAATGTTGAAACAAAGTAACAGAACGATCCACCACTGTCACTTACGGCACAGCGTTGAACTTAATGTTGAAACAAATTAAAGTAACGACAGAACGATCTGCCAGTGACAAAATACTCTTGAATTTATTGAAAAAATCAATAAATAGTCATTTTTTATAGGCCCATGGGCGTATAAACGTATTACATTCGATTTTTGGCCCATGGGCCTAAATTTAGGGGGGCGTATATGCGAGAAAATCCGGTAACTGATAAATAAAATACAGAGAAACAGTTTATATAATACATGTAACTTTGTATAAAAATAATATAATATCGTTAAATGACTTTAATATATATAAAATTACCCCATGGGTTACAATTGAGTGGGAAAATACTGCTTTGATTGCATTCTTACATATGTAAATATTGACACACATTTGAGTGCAGCTGCTTTAAGATAGATTGTCAAATAAATAATAAATATACAAATATTATATTATTATTACTATTATGTTTACGCACTTGAGTGTTCTGCATTATAACATCTCTATATCTATAGCTACTCCCTTGAATTAAAATCTTATTACCATGACAACTCCAAAATACATATTCAATTCCTGACCCTCAATCACCTGGCAACAATGCCCTCTTTACCATTATGACATTTTCATATCCCCTCCACTTGATTAGAAACAAAAGACCATAATTTAACAAAGGGGGAGGGAAATTAGCGCAACCAATTTTGGACAGTCATATGTTGGATTTTGGCCATTTTCTGAGAATTTAAAAAATTGCATATGTTAGGCCAATGCATTACCTCCAGGAAAATCACTTCTAGAGATGATAAAATAGTTTTGACTTTGAGACAGGGTAGATGCAAACAACCCACCCACATGTTTTTTCTGAAATGTTTTCCTAATTTTCGACCCCTTCCATCCCTGCTTTTTTAATTTTTCTTGCATCAATATGTTGCATTTTGACACATAGTTAACCACTGTAAAGGAATAAGTGATTCCTTCAGGGGTTTTAAAGATACCTATTTTGGGTGACCAAACTTAGCTGAAAGCAATGATTTTTCCTATGGGAAAATAACATGGGAAATATTGTTTTCCACTTTATCTAAAAGGAATCATTTATTCCTTTTAAGGGATTAACTGTGTGTCAAAACGCAACATATTGATGCAAGAAAAATTAAAAAAGCAGGGATGGAAGGGGTTGAAAATCAGGAAAACATTTCAGAAAAAACATGTGGGTGGGTTGTTTGCATCTACCCTGTCTCAAAGTCGAAATTATTTTATCATCTCTAGAAGTGATTTTCCTGGAGGTAATGCATTCGCCTAACATATGCACCAGTTTAAATCCCCAGGAAATGGCCAAAATCAAACATATGACTGTCCAAAATCTGTTGCGCTAACTTCCCTCCTCCTTTATATCAAATACCCTGCATTTCTATCCCCTTCCAACCGTCACCCCCTGAATGACAACCATACATACATAATCCAAACACAAATTTTAATACCCTTTTTCCATTGTCACAATGTCTTATGACACTTCCATATTGTACCAACCAAAACTACACCAACCAGAGCAACGGCAACGCCAAAGCGTAGCGAATCCCATCGAACAGCCATGGGTGGCATTTTTACAAACAAAATATATAGCAGAAATAGCAGCCATTTTCCAAAATGGCCACCTTTTACCAAAAGTGTCATTAGACAGTGTGCCATGCTTATAGTATTCACATACCAAAAATGAACAAAATCGCTCCCCTACTTTTCTAGTTATAGTAAAATACGTTAAAATGGCGGCCATTTTTCAAAATGGCCACCTTCTACCAAAAGTGTCATTAGACAGTGTGCCATGCTTATAGTATTCACATACCAAATATGAACAAAATCGCTCTACGACTTTTTGAGTTCTAGTAAAATATGTTAAAATGGCAGGCCATTATGAAAAATGGCCGCCTTCTACCAAAAGTGTCATTAGACAGTGTACCACGCTTATAGTATTCACATACCAAATATGAACAAAATCGCTCCACTACTTTTCGAGTTATAGTAAAAAAAAGTTAAAATGGCGGCCATTTTTCAAAATGGCCACCTTCTTCCAAAAGTGTCATTAGACAGTGTGCCATGCTTATAGTATTCAGATACCAAATATGAACAAAATTACTCCACTATTTTTCGAGTTACAGCAAAAATCGTAAAATAACGAGTAAAGGCCGCCATTTTTGAAGATGGCTGCCATGTGCTTCTTTGATATCTACATTTCTAGCTTTATTAATGTCCTACATAATTTGTTTTACATTTGAAACATATTGCTATTACAGTTTTACATACATGTATTGCACCTAAATTACTGTAAAATCGGCACTAAAATGGCCGCCATTTTTAAATGAGCGACCATTTTGAAAATCGACTTTCAAGCAGAACTTCTTCTTCCATAAGGTATATGTGTACAAAATATGAACAAAATTGGGCCAACGGTATTTGAGTTATTGCCTGGACGGCGGACGGACGGAGGCATTCCCTATATCCCTCTGAACTTCGTTTGATGGGATAATAACATTTTATTTCCATCAGCTGGACACACTAACTACCCCAAGACTTTTACAACATTTTCAACATTTTTGGGCAAAATAAAGACTTACATTTAAATTCATAGTATATCTAATGTATTGATGAGAACCTTATCTTTCATTTGACACCAACAACAGCTCAAATGGACCACATCAAAGCTTACAATAAATTATCAAAAAAATATTTTTGATCTGTCAAGCTTTATATATCAAGTTTTTGTCAATGTCATTGAAAGATGGCAAAGTTGTTTGTATTACATGATACATTCATTTTTATAGATTTAAAACATGCAGTTTGTTATAACATGTGCATGCATGTCTTATGATCTCTGAACTTCAAATGCTTTTTTCTATGCGATTTATTTTTTCTTGGTTCAATATTAAAGCAAATCAAACTTTTTGTCATATTTGAGCTAGTGTGTGAGTAACATGTTTCAATGATTATTTTATTATTTTTTCTTTTAAATTAAGTATAGTGCACCTTTAAGCATTATACAGTTTGCCTTTCGTCTTCTCATGTAAAAATGTCTGATTAAATACAAAAATCAGAAGACTAATTTTTAAACTCCAGTGCTGACATCTTTTGAGCATTTTAATATTTTTTATCATGAAATACTAAATACAAGCATCATGTGCATGCAACACCACCTGTGCACACAGATAGATTCTAGTTATAGAAATCAATGTTACTAATACACCAATGATCTTATTCTCAAAGGGCAATATAGTGAAATCTTGCTATCTTTTTAGTGGCCATCGTAGTATTTTAATGCAAGCACTGAACAGTTTAATTCTATCATCGAATCAATTGAAAAAACACTTAACCAAGTTTTGTTTTAGACATAGTAGGATATTACAGCTACATGTATGACATCACATAATAAAATTTTGTTTGATAGAGTTCTATATATAATATTTCCCCTGATGACACCTTATGTATTTTGTATAGAAGAAGCTATGCTTCACAACTTTTACTCAAAATTAACATCAATTGGGAAAAAGCTTACCTTTTCAAATTTTTCATAAAGTTTGTTGATGTATTGCTGGCGACCCAGGTGGCCCCTGTAGTGTCTCTGAATACAAGTAGCGGCCCTGTCCTCTCTTGTCCGTGTGTCATTCTGCATGTAAAATATAGAGTTATATTTTAGCAATTTGCATAGGGAAATGTCCACAAGTCATGTTCAGGAGTCATTCGTACATGTATGCTTGCAATGAAAGTACATGGTATTAACATGCAAAATGACAACACCTGCGATTTGTTAGAGACCCTGACTACTATTCATTATTTGACACCAAACACCAACCACTGAACACCATCCACAAAAAAGATGAGGAGAATATAACAACATACTTTTGGTGGTGACATTAAAAATGTAAGCATGAGCATGAGGGAAAAGATAAATAGTATAAAATATGCAGACAGAAACTAGTCATGAAGAAATAAACAAATCCTCAACTTTCAATAGAGTAGAACTAATTTTGAAATAGTCAATAATATGAGCCAAAAAATTGATTAAGTACATGCACAAGAGAAAAATATCATCAAAAGGTAAAGTAAACAAGGCATTAACATGACAAAATGTCATTCCCTTGTCAGTTATAGCAAATTGTTACAGACCCCGTCAATTATTAACGCAAACCCAAAGCCGAATGCTATCCAAAAAATGATAGAGACTTTAACAATATCTCACAACTTGGGGTGGTGACATGAAAGGAAACAAATCCCAAATATGAAATAGAGAAGAAATAATTCAAAATGGAGGGTGAACAGGTAAAATGAGGGAATTTAGGCAATCTAGGGACAAACAGATGATCAATAACCCATAATGTTAGCTAAAAAGTTCAGTAAATACTGGCAATGCTTATTGGGGATGGCCTGAATGATCATATACAAATGTTGGAATGTTTTTTGACCCTCGCACTGGGCATCATACACTTTTTTGATTAACATACGCATTTACCCTTATATGTACAGTAATATCATTTCATTTTGTATGTGTGACTATAAGTTATAATGAATAAAATCATCGTAGTAGCACTATGAGAAATTCCAGTCTGACATCTTTAGTAAGACAAAAATTGGCTTTGCTTACCTAACAAATAAATAAACCAAACAAAATTGTACGTCAATCAAAGGAGTTATATTTACCAAAGCTTCAATTTTAAATTATAGTACCCAGGGTACAACGTTTGCAAATATTGGCTTTCAAGGGTTTTAATGATTTGTGACATCTGAAATTAACAGTTACATTTGCATATTTTCATTTCATTATTCCTTCATTCAATGACAGTGATGCAATGAGGTTGTTTCAAGAGTACCATACTGAGAAATATGTCAAATATCATGTCATAAATGTCAAATTGCTATCAAACTGAAATTCCAACCAATGATTACATATACTGTAGATGGATGGTTTGTAAAAAATGTCTATCAACTGAAAAATGAAAACACACATTGCTTCAGTTTGATTTATTTAGTTTCTCTCTGGCAGCCTTAAGCATATTTTCAAATGCAGTCATTGGCTCTTTAAAAATGTTATCATAATGAGGTTTCAGATAGTCCTTGACACGTTTGATCCATGCAGACAATTTAGGTTGATTCCTTGTTATTTCCTCAGCAAGAACAACTTCCACGATGGCAATTTCAGAAATACACTGAAGATCAGCGATTGTGATGTCATTTCCTGTTAGATAGGGCTTCTCTTTTAACCATATATTTTCCAGTTGATCAAGCATTGTTTCAAGTTTAACCCTCTTTTCTTTCAACTCTTCCGCTGGCATTTTGGTACCAGTAAAGGCCTGACCAGCTTCCTAAAATCAGAATCAGTAACACAGTATTTTAGAATGATACTAACTGGTAAATTCAAAAATGCAAACATACCAGGCCCATAGCCAGGACTTTCCAAGGGGAAATTCACTTTGGCAAATTGACCCAAAATCACATGAAAAATGGTCAGAATGGTGAAAAACTGCATGATTTTGAAAGAATTTTTCGGCCCAACCCCCTCCCCCTGCTTTCCCAGTATATATCATTACAATTTGTAAATGCTCCAGTACTTATACTTAAGATCATCAGTAGCGAATTTTAATAATTTTTTTACCATCCTTTGCTACACTCAAGAAACTAGGATATATTGGGCAGAGACATGATGTCGATAATTGTACATATTAATGTTTACAAACATAATTCACCTTCAGATAAGGTGTTCCTACTTGTGTATTGAAACAAGCAACCTACAAATTATGACATTATTAATCTGTCTTTTAACCTTTAGCAGACCACCGGCGACCGCGTCCGCCCATTCAAAATTACCGCCAGAATCCACCGGCGGATCCGGACGACACAAATCTAACTTTTGAAAACTTTACTTTTTCTCGCCGTTCTTATGATCCAATTAGATTGCCCGATTTATTCAGTCCTTAGTAGGTGACTTCCTGTTGACCTAGAAATGGCGATGTTTCGAAAAATATTTCTCAATTCAACAATTTAAACAGTGTTTAAGTCGTTTTTAGTGAACAAATCGTACAAAATGATGGCCAAATACGATCACAACGAAAATGTGGAGGAAATGTATTGCGATTTCGAGCTCTTTAGGCTCTTGGAAGCCGATAATGGTCATCAAAAATAGAAACTAGAATATTTTCTGAACTGAAAAGAAGAACATTCGATCGCTGCAAATTCAGTTTTGGATTCTGACCAGACGTTGAATCTCCCGAGGGTCGAAACGGCGGATTCCAAAGGAGTATTATTGGTATATTTATGCCCAGTCGTGTTTATGTACGAAAAAAATTCATGAGAACATTTTTCTTATGAGCCACGCTAGTGTATCTTCCCTTTGTGAAAATTTTATCCAGATTCATTCAGTAGTTATTGAGATATTAATTATTTAGTCCAGGCATATCATTTTTGAAAAATAAGTCAGATGCGTAGGATATATTTGCTGAAATAAGTCAGAGTGCAGAAGGTTAAACATATCCTAGTTTCTCCTGGGCCTCTTTTCATTTTAAAACATGACCACATTTAAAGTTGCTAATGTCACAAACCTTAATATCAACCATATTGTAATATATCTTGTGTCATCTTTTGCATTATGATATCTATATGAAATAAACAGAAACTGAAAAATGACCACAAAATGACCACAAAAATGACTAGAACACATATTTAAGTTCATACCGTTGTCCTGAGGAAATTGACAGAATTTCCTCTCATGTCAGGACCATGCCAAGCTAGGTATGTATGAACAAGGACTCGTTCCGGGCCACTCCTAGGATACCAATGTGGCTCAATTCCTTCTAGCTCAGCTAGGTACTGCAGGGCAGCAGAACTGCAAATTGGACAACAATTGAATTTTATTTGTCAAGATAGATTGTTTTAAAATAAAATAACTGGTGAATCTATAATCATGGAAAATTACACAATAGTAAATGTCAGAAATCCATGAAAATGTTAAAGAATTCTCAGTCAGTTTTGAATTTTCTCTAAATGCATCAGAAACACTGTAAAGTTGCGTGTTTACAAAAGTACATGTAAACTCTGAATTGAAGACTTCCTAATTGAAATGCATTACAAACACGGTATGGCTCAGTGTTTTATACAAATAATTCTCCAAAACCAACAAAATCATAAATCTGAAACAATTTGTACAATCCAAAATGTGGTGTTAATTTTATGAATTACCTTTCAGTGATATTCATGCCATCTATCTGAAGAGTTGGCACTCTTTTAAATGGATTGATTTTCACATATTCTTCACCCTGTATCGTCTCCTCTCCTGGAAGGGAATTTAAACATATATAAGGGGAGAACTGTTTTGAAGAATGTAAATGTGAAACATGCAAAATGTGAAAAATGTGAAACATGTAAAATATGAAAAGTGTGAAACATGTTAATTTCGAAGAATGTGAAACATGTCAATGTGAAAGAGGCAAAATCATAATCTTTCATTATTGTGTCCTTCATTTGCCCTAAGGAGGATGACGGGACTTGCATAACGAAAAGGTTGTAGGTCCCTGAATTAATCAAATGACAGGAAAAAATAACCATGGGGGTCACAATGGTGCAAGTTAGTTCTAAATGAAACTTTAAAACATTAAAAGTGTTGATTCTTCAAAAATACCCAGGAAAAATTTAAGTTGACAAAACTTGCGTAAATAGGCTATGAGGCAGGCAGTAATACTTATAAATAAAGTTATTTTTTAATTGAAACGAAGAAACTTTAAAAGTGATAGGCACCAATAGTAGGTGACCAATAGGTGGCATTATTTACTTGACTGATCTATGTGAGAAATGAAGTTTATGTTCAAAATCAAGTTAAAGTAACAACAATTAACATGTTAAGATCTCCACTTAAGGTACAGCTGGAAAATAACATTTTGGTAAAAATTGCTATACCTGCACATGTTATTTTCTGGTACAAAATAAAGTATGTTACTTTCCAGCTGAGCCTTAATAAACTCCACTTAAATACAAAATACATGTTCTGTATACTTACGTTTAAAGAAATCTCTATATACGAACTCATATTTTATTCCATTTGCCTGCAGCATCAATGCAACTGCTCTAACTGGTTGTGATAGCAAGTCACCATGTAGCTTTATATTCCTCTCCATTTTGAGCATTCCACAAAAAGGGTCAGTGGTCAGGAAATTGCCAGGTACACGATAAGACTCATGTAATTCAGAAAAGAATTCTGACCCCTCCAACTTCAATGCTCTATAAATAATGCTCTTGGATTTTATTTTCAAAAATGGGGATGCCTAAAAATGTGTTGAATGTTCTATCCAGTTATATACTGATTGATATATTAAAGACGGGTATATCAGCTTTTACATGTAAAGGTTCATATGTTCAGCTATTGGTTTGATTAAACACTGTAGTGTACTTTAGACTTTATGGAATGATAAATAAAGGTTACAATACCCTTGGGTTTACACTTGAATAGCATGTGCAACAGTGCTATCCTGATTGCTAAATGATTTATCATTCATGAGCAACAGTAATCTCATGAGAGCTAAACTGCAGGAAATTGGATTCTCGAAACTTCCAGGAACCTCTAAGTGAAAAAGAAAAGAGGATTCTTCGTCATAAATCACTCATCTAATAAAATCACCCGATTGAGTTGGGACTGTACATCAACTGAACAATTGATTTTTTAATTATGGAATCAGTTTGATAAACTTTGCATAAATTCAAATGTGTTTTATCTAACTCTTATATAATTCAGTATTTTCTATTTTGGCAGATTCTATTGTATTGTATTGTATTGTATCGAAGATATGGCCAGAAACCCCTCCTTGGAGGAGCCTGTGTTCTTTTCTGTGCACGGGTACATAGACATACAGGTACACACCACAGCCTTTTATACGAGTCCACTCAGGTTCTGTAGATTTGAAGAATTTTGAATTTTCAATTTCTGAGAAAGTTTCCATAACATTTACAAATTAAAAAATGTTTATTGCTTGATGGACAACAACGCTGATCTTTAATTACCAAAAATAGTTTTATTTTTATATTAAATTGCATCATTGCATTCAAATCAGTAGAGCCATATAAAATATGGCATTTACAAGATTGACATGTCATTCTTCCTTCTCCATCTACAGGGATTTGTAGTCTTCCAAAAGGAAGAACAAGTAAACCCTATAAACCAGATTGACTTAAAAAATAAGAATGTTTAAATCCAGCAAAATTAGGTGTCTTTGTTATGCCTTGGTCACATTTGCTCCGATTTTCAATACGGCACCTGGCTGTTTGAGTATTTTGTTCAAAATTGAATACAATATTGAACAAAACACTTAATCGGCCGGGCGCTGGCTGATGGATTGAGCAAATGTGACCCAGGCATTAGCAGGAAGTAGGTCGGGGAAGAAAATTCCCAGGGCCTAGGAATTAAGCTTGTCCAGAGATGAGGAAGGAGGTACAGTATAGGGGGCACTGTATGAAATGCTGGAGATTAGAACAAGGGTGACCCAGGGGTAACCTGAGGCCTAAGGCATGAGCCCGGGGACATGAGGCAAGCAAGGCAACTGTTTTACCAAAGTCTAACAGAAAATAATTAATATAATATAATGTTTTTTTTCAAAGGAAACTGATGAAATGAAGTGTTAGGATTGTATTTATCTTGAACTCTCTAACTTTTATTTGCCTCATCAATTCTATTTTGCCTCACCTATTTTTATAATCATTACTGATCTAAAGATGCACTATTTGTTAGCACTGGCGGATCTGGGGGGGGGCCTGGGGACCCAGAAAAATAAAGTGGGCCTTTTTGGTCATTATTGGGCCTTCAATTTTAAATTTCGGGCCAAATTTTAAAGAAAATGGGCCTCAAAATTTCAAAATTTGGGCCCACTTTTGGGTTTTGGGGGCCTAAAATTTTCGGACGTTTCTTCTCTAACCTCAAATTTGGGTCCCCCCCTTGTTGGTTCCCAGATCTGCCCCTGGTTAGTATGTTAATGTACTTACATTAGTATTGTTGTGAAGCCCGCTGCAAGCTCTGTCCTAAAAAATCAAGTAAAGCAGAATAAGCAAGATAAGGGGTTGTCTCAATAGTTATGCTCAAATATCTACACACAATCTATTTTGTAAACCCCCCCCCCCCCTATTATCAAAAGTGTTAGTATAAAGCAATTGGCACCTGTATATAGACAGTATCTTGGTAACTTGCTTATAACAAAGGCAATAAAAAGCTTCTAAAGATATGAAATTAAATAAAAAAGTTAAGCGCATGCGGTCTAATCTACAATCTTTGTTTATTTCCATCCAAGAGGGGTCAGGACAAAGATTTTCATAATAAATGTGATGCAAAAAGAACAAAAGTTGCAAAAAGTTGCTCCATGTAGAAGCCCTGCCATCAGGGTTTCTCTCATTGTCACCAAAAATTGATTCATATTCATGTCTGTAAACTAGAATATTGCATCATGTTGACAGTAAAGTTGATTACTTAGTGATATTTTCAATATCACCTGATAATGTAAATAATAGCGATATTTTCAATATCACCTGATAATGTAAATAGGTATGTGCTATGTTGTAAATTACTCTAGCGATGTCGTAAAACCAGAATAAAATGACCAATTCTTGGCAAGACAAAAAATCTTTCGAAAAATTGTTTGATTCTGATTTTGAGTGGTCTTATCAAGGAATTTACGATAGATATTGACGAGAAAACTAGCTGAAGTGTTCAAGATGCTGTAAGGTGCACTGGTTTGCAAATGTTGCGCTCTGTTCTGAAAGTTGCGGATGTACAGTATTGTAAAATGAACACCATTCAGAGGTACAAAATGTATTCAACTTCAACAGGATTTACAGGGTGCCCCAAAATTAATGAGAATATTTTGAAGGGGAAATAAGATATAGGCAATTTTTCTTCAAATAAATAAATTTCAAATTATTCAAACACTTGCATTCACTTCAAGAGAAACCCCATGTGTAGCCTCTCTCCTCCCCCTGAAGTTCAATATATGATTGATTGATGGTGTATCTCTGTAGACTGTACTGAATTGATGAGACTTTGGCGCTAATTTCTTCATGATACGTTAATCGTACGACTTGAGGAAGTCCCTTCCCAGCATTTCATTAAAGTAAATATTCAATTTCCTCCAATTTTATTACAGTGGGAAAGAAATATAACCAAAGCATGGAATGAAGTTCACTTTTTAATATATATTTTTTTAAATATTCTTGAAGTACAATTTTTAATAGATTAATTTCACTAGCCTCTTAGTATGTGTAGCAATGCATAACTTAATTAATTATATAAGAGAATCCTTTAATAAAGCCCCTTGGACTCTCTCATAATATTAGCATTTGGACCTTTTGGAAGTTATACAGCAATGGATTTAGTTCCAAAATCCTCAAATATTTCATTTTCTTGTACTGACTTAATTTAGGCCACCCTTTCATAAGCCCACTATTCAATGGGACTAGGATCAAACAAGCTTGGCAAAATTATTTTGCGTTGTTTTGAAAAACTGTTTCTTTACCTGTGGGATGATATCCTTTGCTATCATCAGGTTCAAAGCCTGAAAAAAAGAAAGAATATGTTGAGAAAAAATTACTGTGACAGACGAGGGGAGATATGTCGAAGTTTAACTTTTGGGGCTACTTCGCCATGGGCCTATTTGGACAACTTTTATATTTCTAATTCGCGGAGTCCGCCATGTTTGTTTTTGAATTTTTTTTTAAATAAATTGAAAGCTCTAACAGGCGAGATTTTAATCAAGGATGGCTGACCCCAGAAACATGAATTATCGGCATTGTCGAAATAACCCTATGGTCGAAAAAGCCTCATGTCCAATAAGCCCCATACGTCAAAGTTGGGGGCATTTTCCCTACCCTTTTAGAGTTTGACATCATACCTTTAAAGGAGAACTTCCTTGATAAAGTCTGACCAATGAGAAGCCCTATATTGTGTGTCTCACAAAATTTAACTAAAAAGCTGGTTTGTTTCCCGCAACTACATTTTCATAGATTACATTTATTCTATACTTAAACGACAACAAAATATCGTAGTAACTTTAATAAATTCAGTATAAAGATGTCACTTGTGTTTAAACTGTAGTCTCATTGAAGTTCTTTATTCAAATTTTAGAGAGAAAAGAGTGGAATTAGCAAGGAATAAAGTAAACAGGCATGTAGTTAACAGTCTCAATTGTATAGAAATGCAAGAAAATCAGACACGTCATTCAAATTTCAGAGAGAAAAGAGTGGAATCATCATGAAATAAAGTAAACAGATGTGGAGTCAACACTCTAAATTGTAAAGAAATGCAAGAAAATCAGACACTTCATTCAAATTTTAGAGAGAAATGAGTGAAATCAGCAAGGAATAAAGTAAACAGACATGGAGTTAACACTCTAAATTGTATAGAAATGCAAGAAAATCAGACACTTCATTCAAATTTTAGAGAGAAATGAGTGGAATCAGCAAGGAATAAAGTAAACAGATGTGTAGTTAACACTCTGAGTTGTATAGAAATGCAAGAAAATCAGACACTTCATTCAAATCTTAGAGAGAAAAGAGTGGAATCAGCAAGGAATAAAGTAAACAGACGTGTAGTTAACACTCTGAGTTGTATAGAAATGCAAGGAAATCAGACACTTCATTCAAATTTTAAAGAGAAAAGAGTGAAATCATCATAAAATAAAGTAAACAGACGTGGAGTCAATGCTCTTAATTGTACATAAATACCAGAAAAAAAGACAGTCCATTCAAATTTAGAGTAAACAGATGACAATCGATTGACTACCATAAACATTTAAATGTAAAATAAAGAAGAAACAGTGGATTCAGCAAGGAATAAACTAAACAGTAGATACCACCCTAAATTATGAATAAAAAATTGCCTGACTACCCTGATTTCTGTCTTATGTTTCCAGAGACATAATGGCACTAACCTCTCAAGATATAAACCAACACAATGATTTTTAGGAGAGATTCATCGAACTTCAACGTATGGGGTTACTTTCTCATGGGGCTACTTCGACCATAGGGTTATTTCGACAATTGCCAATAATTCATATTTCCGGGTTCAGCCATCTTGGATTAAGATCTCGCCTGTTGGAGATTTCAATTTATTTTTAAAATCTTTCAAAAACAAACATGGCGGACTTCGTGAATGGGAAATATACACTCATGTCAAAATAGCCCCATGGTCGAAATACAGTAGCACCATGACGAAGTAACCCTATACGTCGAAGTTCAATGGATCTCCCCAAGCCTCTTTAGATATAATTTACATACTCTTCATTAAATCTTCATTCAGTAATATCAAATATTCCATTGACATAATTATAGACTACTCAACAATCTTATTCCTAAAACGGAGCCACATACCTTCATTGTCTCGCGATTGCGGTCCATCCGATCTTGCCTTATTTGGGCATAATCCGGAGTATCAATTGTGATCCCTGAATCTGTATTTAACAAAGGGTAACCAGTATTGATGTCACTATCTGCTGACATATCCTCTGGTCTGTCATTGGCTCCATCCATGTTGTAAACAACTCCTGAAGTAAAAGTGAAAGTAATTTTAAAGTTCTCATAAAGGGGAAAATGTGTTCATTATTGATAATTCTTCTTTATTGAGAAGTAGACGAGATAAAGAAACATGATCACATAAGTGTATCTTGTCAGTTTTAAGATCCTGACTACAGCATTGTGATATCACCTTGATACATGTAATGATATCCATTTAATTTGTTAGTCGGAAATGACAATGCCTTACATGGGCGTAACCAGCTTTCAGTTAGGGGGTGAGATGGCCCCAAAAAATCTGTTTTTAGTCAGGGGGTGGGATCATAGCATATGCGAGCCAAAAAAGATTTAGATTTGTTTTGAATCCTTCAAAAAATGACGCAACTTTCTTCAAAATTGAGATAGAAGCTTCAAATAAAAGGCATTTTAAAGCTCTTTTCATCTTCTATCTACTGCGTTCACACCCATCACACCCCTAGACTATATCCTATTTAGTCTGAATTATATTCAGACTATAAGGCACCTATGTTAAAGTTTGGTAATTCTAAATATTTGTTTACATAGGAAGTGCTATTCAAAATGGCCGATTGGGTAAAATTAATTTGCACATTTGTTTCTTCAACTAGCTTTATTTCCACTTGACAATATGCTGTGTTATTTTTATTGCATTTAATTGTACCTTACTATTTAATTGAAATTTTGTAATGTTTATTTTATTGAAGAAATGGTTCCTCTAATTGATACATGTAATTTTGTGCAAAAAATTTCACTGCAATTTCCACAGGAAAGTAATACATCATAACAGACTGACTTCTAGTCAGTCTGTTGGATACATACTAATCACACACCCCCCCCCCTCCTTCCTCCTTGCTACGCCTATGCCCTACATGTGAATAAACCCCCTGACCTTTAGGTGTGACTTTTTCTGCATTTATCTTGCATTTGTAGATTTTAACATGTAACAGGATGGTTCACTGTATTACGGTGTTTCAGCCATCTGTCACGGAGAGTTAAGTCACATCTCCAACAATTTTTACACTATAGCTAATAAAGGTAGGGGGTGACTTACTCCCCGATGCCAATGGTGTTTGTTATTTCAGGAAAAATCACTTGGTGAATGACATAAACAAATGAAATAAAATGAAGATAGACTAGATCTGCATGATGGGGAATCACTAAATGAGAAGAGAACTCTTCACATTTGTGTGCTTGTGCCTTAGGTTAGACTATGTGTCAAAAATTTGACAGGTGAGGTGAGCTCCGTAAAAATTATAATTTCTGAATCATCTCATTTTTAGAAATATGAACGAACATTTTCTCAATACTCCGAGGTTATACGTAATAATATGTATATTCCTTCAATTCAAGGTATAATTCATCGTAATACCAATGTCTGTGACTCCAAAAATGCAAAAATACTCACCGAATTGAAGATTTTAAAAAGTTTTCGAAAACACGGAAATGAGTTTTGCGCATGCGTAATTGATTCAAAGCTAATGAATATTTTTGTAATTAATTATCGGTCATGCGTGTTAATATAAATATCATGTTATTATTAAAATACAGATTTCATAAATGAGATGCATAATTTATTTGCTTTTTTCTATATTTATAATCAGTAAACATGCGAAAATTTGGTTTTTATGCTGGGGATGCGAAATCTCGGATAATAAGAGCTAGCTTTAGATCGCAAATGTAAACTTCGAAAGAACTAGACGAGCTCTCTACAAAAAGTCATATAAATACTGAAATATCTTTGATGCAGAGTTAAACTCGTAGGAGTCCGATTAACAATACTATTTACGTGGCATGGATATATTGCATACATTTTTCTCATCGTAATCAAACCGAAACCATGTATTGAAAAATAAACATAATTTCTGGATATTTTCTTCATTGAAAGGAAGAGCAAATGATATGGCATCTGCTAAGGTTTCGAAAGAAAAGTTAAGAAGGTCTGGCTCATTGAAGAAAGAAAAGGAACCACCACCCTCTATTAAGGCACCCACAGATGACCAGTTTAAATTGTCTGATTTGGATATACTCGAAACACTAGGTGAGTTTCAACGACTACATTAGTTAATAATGTCTATGTCACAGTTGCTGGAATTACACCGGAAAAAATGCTCAAAGCGTGTTAGTGGAAAGCACACAAAATCGCCATCCTGATTACACCAAAATTTCTAAAGGAATTACACATGTCATTTTTAAAATGCCTTTCGTGCACCTTTAACGATGTAGATATGGAGAATATAGAGCTGATGTGTACATCTACAATAAATGTATTTTTTTAGCATCTAAGAGAAAACGTAACCGAGACTTTTGCCAGTGGTGTGAACCAAAAAAAAAACTAAAAACTTGGGCAATGCATTTTACAAAAACTGATTGGTATTGCACTACACTCCAAAAGCGCCTAACGATTTAATGCATTTTTTAGTGACTAGGGTTCTGGGAGTTTTGGAAAGGTGCTTTTGTAAATCCACAATTGTGATTACACCTATTTTTCAAACCGGTTTAAAACCTTAGGCGCCTTTCTGAAATGCATGGTGTAATTCCAGCAAGTGTACATGTATCTGTAAATAAATTCATGTTTACATGCAAAAATCACTGTCACTAGTAGGTTGTGAAGAAATGGGTGAGAAAATTTTGAAAAATTGCTGATGTTTGGCCAAAATAGTAAGACTAAGGTTTGAGGTCTTTTTTCTTTATTATTTAAAGTGTTACATATATAGCTCAGCCTTGTTAAAGATCCAAAACGTATAATTATGCTTAGATATATTATTTCTAAAATATTAGTTTTTCATCTAAAATTAGTTAAATGACCTCTAACTGTGCATAGGTCAGATATCTAAGAATATGGCTAACAGAGTTGGAGTTGAATTCCGTAAGAGTATTAAAGGGTCAACATTCTCCACAAAGCTGTTTTCATGCATTAGGAAAAAACTGTAACTAGTTTTGATCTCATTATTATTTTTTACAAGCAATGGCAGAGAAGGATCTATAAAAATATGACATATTGTGAAAGACAGTTCAGTGCAATACAAATATTATAAAGCTCTAGTAATTAGGAAAATGTATTGTATTTAAATTTCATAATTATGTTTAACTGATAAATGATAGGTAAATGTGTGGTAACAGCGTTATTGGGTTTCATAGATGTATTGAATTGTTTTATTGAATGTAGGAAATGTATAGAATTGTTGTTATATTGATGTAGTGAACTTTTGTATTGGATGTACTGAATTGTTGGAATAAAAATAAGATCAATAAAGCTCTAGTGTAGTAAATGATAAATAGTAAATAAATGTGACCTCTTGGGAATTTAAAGAATTTAAATCTGCACACTGAAACCAAAGGTCAAAGCTCAATTAGATTATAGTTAACATTAATACAATATTTAATTTTCCTAAGAAAATCCTCTATGTACAATCCAGGATTATATGAATTATGCATTGATTAAGAGGTCATGCCCCATGGCATCAATACTGATACTATTACGTGTTATTGATAAGTTTATAAATCCAATTGATTTATATCAACAAATATCGATTAATCTCAACATTGATTACATAATTTTATATAACCCCATAAATAATTCAATATATTTTTGATAGGGGCAAAGTGGGTTCTGTTAAAGGTTACAGTTAACTATAATGCGTTTAAATTATAACCTTCCTGTACCTAAAAATGGAATTAAATTTTAAAAAAAGGCATATTTTCTAGAGATATACAATGCCACAGTCACATTGGCTCTATGGAAGCTAGTTTATCTACGAACCTCTGTTACCCCTAGAGGTGTCACAGATACCTGATTTTGTTCCGAAATTTTTCTGTTCCAAACTGAACCGTTCCGACTTTTTTTTTCTGTGACACCTCTAGTTACCCCCTATTACCCCCACAACTCCTGTGTAAAAACGTGTGTAGTCAATTAGAGGGGAGGGGGATAACAGGGACTTATGGCTAGACTATGGAAGCTACAAGTGTTTTTTGTCTCCATAAAGCACCTACCGTAACACATGTTACTGCTCCTGTATATTACCATGGAAGCAGTAAACATTTTAGAATACACATTTGTACCAACATTTTTAGTCTTTCAAAGCGCCCAGTCTCTATTTGTAACGGTGCCACACCGCATCTGACTGAATATAACAGAAGGAATGATATGAGTTACAAACAAGATTTGAGAGGTTATTCTGAATCTGGATTCCGGAGTTTGGATGGTGGTCTTACATCTTGAAAACCTATGATGTTCACCCTTTGCATACATGGATGGTGGTCTTACATCTTGAAAACCTATGATGTTCACCCTTTGCATATATGGATGGTGGTCTTACATCTTGAAAACCTATGATGTTCACCCTTTGCATATATGGATGGTGGTCTTACATCTTGAAAACCTATGATGTTCACCCTTTGCATATATGGATGGTGGTCTTACATCTTGAAAACCTATGATGTTCACCCTTTGCATACATGGATGGTGGTCTTACATCTTGAAAACCTATGATGTTCACCCTTTGCATACATGGATGGTGGTCTTACATCTTGAAAACCTATGATGTTCACCCTTTGCATACATGGATGGTGGTCTTACATCTTGAAAACCTATGATGTTCACCCTTTGCATTTGTGTGCTTTGTCTATTGTTTCAAGATGAGAGTTTATTTAAGTAAAAGACAATGCTTGAGATATATAAAGAGTATAGCTTTATTAACCCAACATAGGGAAGTGAAGTATCAGATTCAAAACTACATAGATATATTTTACATAGACTGGTCCATTATGCTATATAGGGGTGATAGGTTCTTTAAGCTCATATTGCAACATCTATACATTCTCTTTATTTAAGAGAATTCTCTGAACTTGACGAGCTGTACCAGACCTTGTTGTCGCCAGAAGGAAAAGTTTTATTTTCTATATGATAATTTCCACTGTTTGCTATTGACCAACATTGAAACACATTACTGAAACACGTTTCCTTCTTGCTGATTGGTTGAAAACATGTCAGTGCTGTGTGTTTAAATCAATTTTGTCGGTGACGCCACTGGCTGTGGGGGTGAAGCAACTGAATTGCAAAAGAATGTTCAGATGTTAAAAACCTATATACAGACTCTAGGTTTCTGCACCAAGATGTTGTTATTGCTGTACATATTTCTTTAGACACGGAGTATGGCATACACATACATGGCAGTCACTTTCCGCTCTTGATGAGTTAGGAAATTCGGAAATTACCTGAAGGCCTATGTGTAAAATGAGGCAATCATAGCTTCAATCTTATCCGTGAGCCCAGGTTGTGTAATTTTAAGCATGGGTTATAACTTGGCATTTAGTAGAATTCATTTGGCAAATGTTCCGTTTTGAAAGGTATGTAAGTTCTACACATGTAACATTCATTACCTTGATGTAGCTTAACCATATGCTATAACAGGCCCGTAGCCAGGATTTGCCAAGGGGGGGTTCAGTTTCCAGGGGGGTTCACATTTGACAATTTTGGCCCAAATATGGCTAAAATCACTTGAGAAGTGCTCAAAATGGTGAAAAACTGCATGATTTAGAAAGAATTTTTGGCCAGGGGGGGGGTTCGTCCGAACCCTGCGAACCCCCCCCCCTGGCTACGGGCCTGCTATAATATGGGATGATTGTTTTAGAATGTATATTGTTATAGTTTCTGACATACTGTTGTAGTCTCCAACATTTTTACTGTTGTAGTCTCCAACATTTTTACTGTTGTAGTCTCCAACATTTTTACTGTTGTAGTCTCCAATATATTGTTGTAGTCTCAAACCTTTTTGTGGATGGTGGTTGGTGTTTGGCTGTCGGTGTTCAGCGTCTGGTACAAATGGTAGGTGGTGACATTTAACATGTTAAATGCCTTGTTTTATTAAGAAATATAGACCGAAGAGCAGGGGTACTAGTTTCAAATTCACCCCGCTGGTCTTGGCACAAGTTTTCTGTTCGAAAGCTTTTGTGCCGAAACCTAAGGGGTGTATTCGAAACTAGCACCCCTGCTCTGAGGTCTATATTACGATTCGAACATGAAAACTCACCAGAAAATGCAAAATCTTCAATTTTGTTGTGGATTTCCAATTTTTTCATTTCTACTTCCGGTTGAGCGTTTGGCTGTTCCAATTTGTTTACTTACCTCTTGACCCCGACTACTACATTGATAATTATTGAAATTTATTCTATATTTCCCAGATTTTTAGTCCATAAAAATATCTTTTTTTTAGTTTATTCCACGACAAAATCCCCATGACATCTCTAGACAATTTAGAGTAATGACTACATGCACATATCCTTTACTATACAGATTCTGTCCTCTGCTATGCTCTATTTATGATTTAAAAAACAACCACTTCATTTATTTACAGGGTCTTAATTTCCATGTTTTTCCCATAAATCATAAATGTATTGTATTTCTTGTACATGATTTATGACTGTCTATGGTTTTATACTCAAAATATCATAAGTCAACGTTAAAAATGTTATACAAAATTCAAAGTCAATAAATAAAGCTTTACTTTTTATGAATTTATATCTTATATTTTAAAAACTGGTTTGAGTCTTTCATACTTAACCATTAATCGCCATAAGAAACAGAACGAATCTAAAAGTTTGGAATTAATTCTAAGAGGATCACTTTAGGTGGCTGAAAGAGTGGTCATAAAAACTAACTTTGAAGTCAAAAGCTAGAAACAAATTATTCTTATTAAGTTTCCAGCTCCTCTTATATGTATCCCTGAATATTCCAAACTCAAATAAAAAGCATGATGTGTTAACCAGGCAGAGCTATATGTGTAAAACTAGTACATAACGAGGGAATGTATTTTTAGCTATATTTATTATAAATACTCTGGCTGCATATATCTGTATATACTCTGCTAATTACTAAAGGCTAGATGTGTTCACCTGCAACAAGGTTGTCTTGCATAAACCCTGTATCCCCCTCCTACAGTTTCCATACCATGTGTAGGAGGTGTTGTTATTTTTGTGGGAGGAGGTATACATGAAATCAGGCAGAAATTAGAGAAACTTGGCATCAGAGACATATGTTCTTGCAAGGGATATATCTAGCCCCTATTTACACGGGTGTTAAAACACGAATATACCATGAGCACATGCTTTGAGGATCCGCGTTGTTTGAACCTACCGCCGAGCATACTTATACATTAAGACCAGTTACACAGTCATGATACCGCCGAGCGAGCTCATTGCATCATCGGGTCTGCTTTACCCCCATGTATTTATACTGACCGAAATGAATGATATTTGGGATTTGAGGTAGTCTTGCTTCAGGACCCTGGACCCCCTCCCCCTATCTACTTAAATAAATATGTAAATAAGATTTCATCTGAGATACTCAGAAGTTAGTGTAGCTATGCTCAGGGATTTTGGATATAAAACTACTGACTAGAACTAGAAAGATGTAAAGTACCATGCATTTGAGATTTTTAAGATTTCATCTGAGATATTCAGAAGTTAGTGTAACCATGCTCAGGGATTTGGATATAAAACTACTGAGCTAGAAAGATGTGTAAACCAGAGCAGTGGCGTAGCCAGGATTTGGTGACCGGGGGTTCTATTTTTATGTTATTCACAAATCCCCCCACCCCTTTATTAGGGTTCCTCAAATAATGTACAATTACACCCCCTCCAAAAGTTTGGCAATCCTAACTAACCCATTGGATTATGTATTAAAAGCATCTTTAAGTTTGATTTCTTATTTATTTTTATATTTTTAGAAAGAACTATTTTGGGAGGGGAAATATAATTCATTTTAATACCGTCATTAAGTGAAGTAGATAATTGAATTTGAATTTTATTTAATAGAAACGATTCCTTTATTTACGTTAGCAAAGTCTGAAAGTAATAGGCTTTATCAAGAAACCTCTCCCATTGAAATAACACTGGACGTAATTGATTTTCAAAAATGACCTTGTAGCTTTGTAACTTTAATGTTCACAAAGTAGAATAAACAGGAAACGTGCAAAAAAGTCAAACAACCTATAATTAATTTTCTGCATCAAAATATATTTAGGTGAATCTTTTACTGAATACATATCCTGAAATCTGATTTACCCCGAATCCACCATTATTTCGTCTGATTTCTGGAAGACTCTGGAGCATGATTTGTTTCCGAGGAATATCATGATCAACTATTTCGCACAATTTATTCTTTAACTTAAGCTACTTCATCTAGGACAAAATAAATCACCTCATGCAATGGCTTATCATAATTTTTCAGGAATTTTGTTGGAGTCCAGTTCGGATCAAATGCAAACACCCTATACTCCGAAAGATCGTTCTTCTACGATGACTTTTCACAACGTTTACATGAAGGCTTTTTAAACTATCCGGGAAAGTCGTATTACTGATGAAAATATCTATTATTCAAATAAGTGGGTCTCGGTTATGCCACGTTTTAAAAAGTTAAAAATACTTCTTTGGATGTCCCCGGAGCTCAGTTGTAAGACCCCCGGAGCAGATCAACTGCAATTGATTATAAAAATGTTTTGGTGGATATAAATCAATATAAATACAAGCGACTGTTCGAATATAAAACGTATTTTGTTAAGTTCAGACGGCTTGATAACAAATTAGGCCTTCATTATTTGAAAATTAATACCACGTGATTTTTCAATGTTTTTTTATTATGTAATTTATTCGCTAAACATATCATCGACATTAACATGAAAATGGAGAGCAGTTAAACTGGAACGATAACAATTTGAATTCTATACCATCTCTTAGATGAGTGGAGTGTATCTGAAAAAAACAAATAATTTTTTGCAATGATTGATTTTTCTTTGGAAAAGTGATTGGTAAATAAATACTGAACAAATGAAAGAATGAATAAATTGAACAAATGCTTGTGTTTTTAAATGATATACGCTTTTAAATAATTCATTTCACAACGTTTTTAATTATTTAACGCAATTGGTTTCGGGGACTTGCCAGCCCAAGGGACGTCCCAAGAAATATTTTAAATTGTTAATTGAAATAAAACCAAACAGAGATGTACACATTTGAAAGAACATGTTTCATCAATATTACGACTATTCCAGATATTTACTCGTCAATGTTGTAAAAATCATTCGGAGTATGGGATGTCTTAGCATTGTTTTCAATTACTTTCAATAACTTCGTATTGGACCAGAACTGGCTTAAAACAAAATTCCTACAAAGGACTGATTTAGCCATTGCCCAAGATGGGTTATTTTGTCCGAGAAGAAGCGCTATTTCTAAATGTAAAACCTCATTCTCTGGGGTCTTGCCAAAATCTCATCCCGTGCCTAAGGTTGCCAACCGTTTTGAGGGAAGTGTAACTTCACTATGACATGTCTTTAACAAAATAAGGCTCTCGTGTTCACCAAAACAAACATCAATTCATTTACTGCTCATATATGTAGTTTTCAAATAGCACAGTGATTTAATGTTTCTGGTTATATGCATTTTTCCGCAAAATGATATTTTGGGAAATCCTGACCGGGGGTTCGTTCGAACCCACCGAACCCCCGCTGCCTACGGCTATGCAGAGATTAAACTCTACAAAGTTCATTTACACTGAACTGTAATCCAATCCCTCGGAGGAGTATGTTTTGTGAGATGAAGAGAGATAACGTCTTCCTTGATTTATTTGATATCTGGATATCTTACCTGTACTATGTAAACAGTTTTATGAAAGAGAGAAAGTCTCGAAGATCAAGAAACTCTGGTAACTTTTTCTAGCAGTTGGCCTGGGGTAATCTGTAAGGGCCTCAAAAAAGACATGTCCACTGGCTGATCTGGGGTGCAATATGGTGATATTTTATTTAATTTGAGCTGAGCTTCATTTTCTAAAAATTAGACACACTATGAAGTACTCAACTTGTCCATCCATCTGTCCATCCGTCCGTCTGTCTGTATAATCCATCTATCAGTTTAACCATCCAATACAAGATATCCGTCCATTACCAATATTTGGCCATATGAAAACTGTCATTCATCTTCACAAATGCTCATAGGCCTTTCCATCAGCTTATCGGATCATGTAAGGAAAAATGGGCCTGCATTGGCAGAGTTTGGCCTCTGTAATAAATGGTAGGTGTTGACATTTTGCATGGTAGTGCCTTGTTTAAGAAAGCGACCATTAAACTTTGGACTCAAAATCAAAGAAAATAAACGAATGGTTGTACCAGTCTATTGTTTTTGCAAGTACAGATCAATGTGACATTTTAGGGTTATTTAGTAAGGGTTTTCACTACATACTGTATATGTGTACTTAATTGGTCTACAATATTTCCAAGTGGAAAAGTCATCAAGTTTCAAATCAGACTCTTTAATATAGTACAGTAAACCGTGTATGTGTGTACTTAATTGGTCCACAATATTTCCAAGTGGAAAAGTCATCAAGTTTCAAATCAGACTCTTATAATATAGTACAGTAAAACCTGTGTATATGTGTACTTAATTGGTCCACAATATTTCCAAGTGGAATAGTCATCAAGTTTCAAATCAGACTCTTATAATATAGTACAGTAAAACCTGTGTATATGTGTACTTAATTGGTCCACAATATTTCCAAGTGGAAAAGTCATCAAGTTTCAAATCAGACTCTTATAATATACTACAGTAAAACCTTTGATAGCAAGAAATTTAAGTCCACTTGGAAGGTGTTGTTCTTACAGAGGTTCATTTTGCTTTTAGTCAACAGGTAACTGGGTTTTAAAAGTGTTCCACTTGTGAAAGTGTTTCCACAAATTTGAAATGTTCCATTTGTGCAAGTGTTTTACATATTACAAGTGTTTCACATATTAGAGGTGTTCCACATATTGGAAGTGTTTTGAATATTACAAGTGTTCCACATGTTGGAAGTATTCCACATATCGGAAGTGTTCCACAAATTGGAGTGTTCCACTTATGAAGGTGTTCTATTTTACAGGTTTTACTGTATATAGAATTTTTCATTGTTTGAACTTTAGGAAAAAACTTAAGAGCATCAGGATTTCCCAGTTATATACAAGTACTCCATGCCCAGGTATCCCTTATCTTAATTCTTTTTTATTACTAACATTAATTAAGTACAGAAAACTTGAGGGTTGAATTTTCAAGTACAAGTACAAGTTTTCAAGTACAAGTACAAGTTTTCAAGTACATTGTTGCCAATTTGTGAATGTTAAAAGAGTATAAGAGGGGGATTAACCCCAGAGTTCAAAGATGACATACGCTTATAATGTAAACCTGTGTTGGGATGACTACACCTCTGATTGGTCCAAATCGATAAATAAAAATGGCGGATTCAAAATTTTCTAATAACGCTTCGAATAATATTATGTTGATTCCTGGTGTACTAACCAATATCATAGCTTGGTTTTCCACATCAAGATAAAGAAATATGTAAGGAATATATTTACATCGATTAAAACATCACGACGACACGCTATGTTGGAAATTAACTGGTGAGAATTTGCGCAAACGAAGGTGGTACGCAAGAGACATATTATGTCAGTCATCGCTAAAGCTCTGGGGCTTTCCCTCCTCTTATGAGTATAATAGATAACTTTTATTGATTATTGAATATCTACCCAGTTACAAAATACATTTCATGAGCTGAACTCCCTTCCAAGGAGAGTAACTATGTTTGAATATTTGAGAATTGTGTGGGAATGGATATATAGAGATATCACTATAAGATACAATCACCTTCATGTGTTGTGTCATTTTCGGTTCCCACGCTCAATCACTTCGTTCTATCGAGGATGGGTCCGAAGCTTGGAATCTGAAGTCTAGAGGGGGCAGTTCACAGTCTCGAGGCAAGACTATAATGTCTCTCATTGACTGTATGAAATCTTGCCAAATGAACTGCACCTTTCATTTCAACCTTGTTAGAAGATACATCTTCATCAACTTGATTCCCCTCCAAGATTATAGAGCTATAGAATATTTACACCCCCCCCCCCCCTGCAGTGTTTGATTTGATATAAAAGTTGGATGTGCACTCATTGTAGAAAATATGGTACTATGAAATCAGATGTAAACATCACGACATTGCTGAAGTCCGAGTCAAAGTAGGATTCCGAGATCAAATGTTGGGGTGTTTATAGCCAGATAGCTTCGCATAGGAGATTCTCATTCAGAAATATATTATTCCTGGTTGTAAAATTTGAGTTCCACCAACCAATTCTGTCTAAACATTGCTTGCAAGGGATCTAATAATGCCTGTTTTATCATATGTGCTGAAATTAAAATAGATTTAAATTGTTACTATTACATATTAAGAGGGTTAAATTAACTTTGTTTCAATATAAAGTTTCATTGCCAAGATTCCCTTTCAAGAATATGCACCAACATACCCTAGATTTTTTATCAAGTTGGTGCAGAATTTAATGAAAATTCTTATTTCAAAGAATGTTCAATGGATGCCATAGCACCCATTTAACAATCCATAGCACCCATTTAACAATCCATAGCACCCATTTAACAATCTATAAGACCAATTTAACAATCTATAGCACCCATTTAACAATATATAGCACCCAGTTAATAATCCATAGCACCCATATAACAATCCATAGCACCCATTTTACAATCCATAGCACCCATTTAACAATCCATAGCACCCATTTGATAATCCATAGCACCCATTTAACAATCCATAGCACCCATTTAACAATCCATAGCACCCATTTGATAATCCATAGCACCCATTTAACAATCCATAGCACCCATTTAACAATCCATAGCACCCATTTAACAATCAATAGCACTCATAACAATCCATAGCACCCATTTAACAATCCATAGCACCCATGGTGTTCGGAATTTGGCATCTGCAACAAATGGCAGGTGGTGAAATTTTTATGTCTTGTTTTATTTTATGCAAAACAAAGACAAAGATTCGTATGTTGTATTGCTTCAGGGAAAACTAAAACCTCAGTCAAACTATTCCTACGTTATTGTTCATAAAACCTATTAGATACATTCAATATTTCCAATTTTCATTGATGTAGAATTTCATGTGGCTCGTAAAATATGTTTTCAGCAAAATGACGTCCTTGCACTTTTGACATTGTTATTTCACACAATTGATTGAAAGTCTTGACTAAGAACGGATACCCAAAGAATGTGAAAGGTTGTGACGTATCCATAACAAATATAACATTAAATTTGATACTTGAATTGTTTAGGCCTTTCAATAAAATACACTGACGTGCGAAGAAACTTCATAAAACTTTGATAGTATTGTTTGACAAAGAATTTACCTGGGATATATTTTTATTTCACCATTAGTTTAAGTAAAAGTTTTTATGAAAATATTTAATTTCATTTTGTTGTGTTGACAGACCGATTTCATTGGTAAACAGTTTTGTCACAGAGTCGTAGAAATCTAATCAATTTAATGTTATGATTCAAAATATCATAATAAATTGTTTCTTTACTTTGTTTTGTTACTTAAAGCATTTCCTTTTCAAACATCATGCCTGGTATGATATTTTGTAAGGGCAAGTGATACATACTCACCTGTTGTTCATCTCTTAGTACCCTTACAAAAAACGTAACTCCCAAGCCATGAAATAATGCTGCTTTATTCCTTGGAAAAAATAATCATACATATTTGAGTGATTGAATTGTTATAATCAACAATAAAATGAAAATTTATAAAAATTGTCCGATCAAAAAATGTTATATTTAATTAAGGATATCCTAAAAGGTTATTTTTGAGTGATGATTTGTGATTGTATAAGTCATATTATAAGTGAAAATACAATATAAAGCGCCTGTTCATAAATTCTGATGTTATGACTCATTTCTCTATTTTAACATGAATAAAAGTCATATTTTCTGTTATATCTATACAACTTAGAGTTATTATATTGTATCCTGCAGATTTCTTCATTCTATTTTTTTCTTTCTCTTTGGATATCGTATTTGTATTTTTCAAACTTGACCCATATGTGATGTCATTTTTCTTCATCGTAGTTTCATTCAAGGGTGATTATCATCACCTTGGAAACAACTTTCTACAAGATTGGCAAGTTGGGAGTTATCCCTTGAGAAACAGTTGCAGGGTTGTGTTTTGGATTTGGAAAACAATGTGAAAAGCATGGACAATGCAAGAAATAAACGAAACAGGCATGTACGCAACAGTCTAAATTGTATAGAAATGCAAGAAAATTGGACACTTCATTCAAATTTTAGAGAGAAATTGAGGGAAATAGGTATGATCAGACATAAAATCATGAACTGGTTGAGAAGGGTAAAAATAGCAGCTCTGTATGTTATGTGTTGTAGCAGCTCACTTGTATATAAGTAGGAGTATCTATGGAAATATGGTCAGTTGGTGTACTGATGATATATATTTCCATGTTGGATTGCTGAGGGGAATGCTTTTTACCCTTATTAAAAATATGAATTTCTGGTATCTCAAAAAGATGGCTTCTACTGTATTGCTCAGAGCTAGATCGGGAAATACCCCCTTGGGTGGGCCCAGAAAAAATAAATTGGGCCCAAAAAATTTTTTGGGCCAAACAAGGCCTTCAGGCCCCAAAAAGTGGGCCTTTTTGGTCATTACTGGGTCTTTTAAGGCCTTATTTTTTAATTTCAGGCCAAATTTTGAAGAAAATGGGCCTCAAAATTTCAAACCAAATTTTTTTTTTCTCGGATCTGAAATTTGGGCCCCCCTCCTTGTTGGTTCCTGGATCCGCCCCTGTGAAGCTACATGTTCACAAAATTCTAAAATGTTATACTTGAAAAATAAAGAAATCCTAAACATATACAAATACTGGTAGAAAACTATATCAAGTACTTTTTTGGAGAAAGGGCCCCAGGGGAGGTTCATTTAACATTAAGTCAGTTGGTCTTTGGACTCTTAAAAGTGTTCACTATCAGAGGTGTTCCACTTATAGAGGTTCATTTAAAATTAAGTCAGGTGGTCTTGGGACTCTTAAAAGTGTTCACTATCAGAGGTGTTCCACTTATAGAGGTTCATTTATCAGTCAGTTGATCTTTGGACTCTTAAAAGTGTTCCACTAAAAGAGGTGTTTAGAGGTGTTTCACATATAAAGGTTCATTTAACATTAAGTCGGTTGGTATTTGGACTCTTAAAAGTGTTCCACTAAAAGAGGTGTTTCCCCTATAGAGGCGTTCCACATATAGAGGTTCATTTAATATTAAGTCAGTTGGTCTTAGGACTCTTAAAAGTGTTCCACTTAGAGGTGTTTCCCTTAGAGGTGTTCCACTTATAGGGGTTAATTTAATATTAAGTCAGTTGGTCTTTGGACTCTTAAAAGTGTTCCACTAAGAGGTGTTTCCCTTAGAGGTGTTCCACTAATAGAGGTTTATTTAACATTAAGTCAGTTGGTCTTTGGACTCTTAAAAGTGTGTTTCCCCTAGAGGTGTTCCACTTATAGAGGTTCATTTAACATTCGGTCAGTTGGTCTTTGGACTCTTAAAAGTGTTCACTATCAGAGGTGTTCCACTTATAGAGGTTCATTTATCAGTCAGTTGATCTTTGGACTCTTAAAAGTGTCCCACTTAAAGAGGTGTTTAGAGGCGTTCCACATATAAAGGTTCATTTAACATTAAGTCGGTTGGTATTTGGACTCTTTAAAGAGTTCCACTAAAAGAGGTGTTTCCCCTATAGAGGCGTTCCACATATAGAGGTTCATTTAATATTAAGTCAGTTGGTCTTAGGACTCTTAAAAGTGTTCCACTAAGAGGTGTTTCCCTTAGAGGTGTTCCACTTATAGGGGTTCATTTGATATTAAGTCAGTTTGTCCTGGGACTCTTAAAAGTGTTCTCCAAAGAGAGGCACAACCTGGAATAAATACACTGGTACATATGTCAGAGTCAGCAAAATCAAACCATTTGCAAACCTCTCAAAAAGATGGCACCGGTAGTATTGTCTAATTTTCTTAGCTCGAATCATTGAGGATGGAGACATGGGGATGGGGCTCAAAACATGTCTATTGTTTGATTTATCTCATATATCGGTTTGTTCTTTACTTAGTCTAGAAAAGATCCAAATGAATATTGAATTTATAAAATTATTGACTTCAATTTTCGTTCTATTTCTCATGTATCCTGCATTCTTTGGATGGCTATTGATTCAATATATTTATTTACATAAAAATTGTTATTTATTGCGATGATTTGTTTATTTTCAGGAACGGGTACTTTTGGCAGAGTTGTGCAGGCCAGACATAAAAAGACAAAAGATTATTACGCTCTTAAAGTGATGACAATATCAGAGGTTATTCGATTAAAACAAGTGGAACACGTCCTTAGTGAGAAAAATGTACTTGCTCAACTTCAACATCCCTTCATAGTTACACTGTAAGTTTATATAGATATATAATTTTTTATTTATTAGCTGCTACCTCTCCCTCCTCTCTCCTCCCCTCTCCTCCCTTCATCGTCCAACCTCCCCTTCTCCCTTACCCCTCTCTCATACAATGTAAGACTCAATTGTTTACAATTATGATTTATTCATTAGCTACTACCTCTCTCTCGTCCGCTCCCTTGCCCTCCCTCCACCTCTCCCTTTCTTGCTCCCCCTCCCACTCCTCTCTTCCTCACCCTCCCTCCCCTTCTTCCTTCCCCTCTCTCATACAATGTTCAGACTCCATTGTTCATGCCATTATGATTTATATATTAGCTGCTACCTCTCCCTCCTCTCTCCTTCTCTCTCCTCCCCTCTCCTCCCTCCATCGTCCAACCTCCCCTTCTCCCTTCCCCCTCTCTAATACAATGTAAGACTCAATTGTTTACAATTACGATTTATTTATTATGTACTACCTCTACCTCCCATCCGCTTCCTTGCCCTCCCTTCACTTCTCCCTTCCTTGCTCCCCCTCCCACTCTTCCCTTCCTCACCCTCCCTCCCCTTCTCCTTCCCCTCCCCCTCTCATACAATGTTCAGACACCATTGTTCATGCTATTATTATTTGCTACCTCTCTCTAATAAAATTTACAGTCCCCAATGCTACATACTGTACTGTACAAATATAATTTATAGCAATGGCTCAAAAGACATAAAAGAAAAGAGTTCAGGATCAGATTCTGGAGAAATTTTTCATTTCATTCTATTTTTGCCTTTATTCTATTTAATTCCGACCAAAATTGGACTCTATAGCTGCTTTTGTATTAATCAATAATAAATGGACTGAAAAATTTGTTCATGAAGTGTGTACAAAGCTTTATGTATATTAATGGGAATGTTTTAAGATAAGGCCTGTAGTATAGTAAAGTAATCTGTTTAGCAGTACCTACAGAAAACTCCTTATTAGTGAGTCAAACTATTTCTTGACTATTATGGAATTTATGTTTTTTTCAAATTTTTTCCTCTATTTAAAGTAAAACAAAAACCTGGTCACTGAATAATTTGATGACTTGAAGAATATCTAAGTACAATGTATATTTTTTTTTAATTCCAGGTTTTGGTCGTATCATACAAACACCTTTCTTTACATGCTACTGGAGTTCGTCCCAGGAGGCGAGCTATTCTCATATTTACGGAACGCTGGACGTTTCAATAGTGCGACATCACAATTCTATTGTTGTGAAATAGTTTGTGCGTTAGAATACTTACATAGTAAATCGATTATATATAGAGACCTTAAACCAGAGAATCTCCTACTAGATCGAGAAGGACATTTAAAAATAACTGATTTTGGATTTGCGAAGGTGTTAAAGGACAGGTAAAGATATGATTTTGATTTTTAGGGATCAGCCATGGAAATAAGCAGAGGAGTATAAATAGTGTCTGAAATCATATCTACATTTGTTATTGAAAAGTGGCATGTCTATTTAATTTTTACATAACATTCATCGCAACTTAAATGAGGTATTGTTCAATTAGTATGATTATGTTGTGAAGGGTTACAGGGATCTCCCCAGCATTGAAGCAAGTGGGCGCAGCACCCATCTGAGATTTTGAAATTTAGGCTTGCACCCACCTGAAAATGGGTTTTGGTATTCAATGTTGGTATGGTGGGGTGTTCCATCAGGTTAAGTTTTTCAGAAATTTTGGGCCTAAATTTTAAACTAAAAAAACTTAACACTTTGAGGTTGATTAATTCCCTTCAAAATGTAGTTTACATTTTCGTGATAATTTTCAGGACGTGGACTTTATGTGGGACGCCCGAGTACCTGGCACCAGAAATTATCCAGAGTAAGGGCCATAATAAAGCAGTTGATTGGTGGTCGCTAGGAATACTACTCTACGAGATGCTGATTGGGTAACTTATTTTGTAGTCTTCAGTGAAAAAAATGGGTCAGTGGCAAATTTGTTTTGAACTTACACAAAAAGAAACGGGACATTTTCAAGAAATTTTCAAGGAACACCTCTTTCAATGGAAAAGTTTCAATGGAATAGAGTCACACAGAATTTTATGTTTGTAATCCTCTGTTACAATCAACAGACATATAAATGTAGGTTTTCAGTTTTTTAAGTTTTCCATGTGCTTCTTAAAAACTATATCATTCATACTCCCTGAGTGGAGACACCTATTGTTTAAAGTAAAATACACTATGCTCCCGTATAATCCTGCGTTTCGATTGTGATAACACAACAAAAGGTTTTACTGTACTGTTGCTTATTCTCTAAATTGTGTTTGTTCCAGATATCCTCCTTTCTTTAATGATAATCCCTTTGGTACACAGAGTTTACTGTACTGTAGCTTATTCTCTAAAATTGTGTATGTTCCAGATATCCTCCATTCTTTGATGATAATCCCTTTGGTACACACAGGTTTTACTGTACTGTAGCTTATTCTCTAAAATTGTGTATGTTCCAGATATCTTCCATTCTTTGACGATAATCCCTTTGGTACACACACTTTACTGTACTGTAGCTTATTCTCTAAAATTGTGTATGTTCCAGATATCTTCCATTCTTTGACGATAATCCCTTTGGTACACACAGGTTTTACTGTACTGTAGCTTATTCTCTAAAATTGTGTATGTTCCAGATATCCTCCATTCTTTGATGATAATCCCTTGGGTACACACAGGTTTTACTGTACTGTAGCTTATTCTCTAAAATTGTGTATGTTCCAGATATCCTCCATTCTTTGATGATAATCCCTTGGGTACACACAGGTTTTACTGTACTGTAGCTTATTCTCTAAAATTGTGTATGTTCCAGATATCCTCCATTCTTTGATGATAATCCCTTGGGTACACACAGGTTTTACTGTACTGTAGCTTATTCTCTAAAATTGTGTATGTTCCAGATATCCTCCATTCTTTGATGATAATCCCTTGGGTACACACAGATTTTACTGTACTGTAGCTTATTCTCTAAAATTGTGTATGTTCCAGATATCCTCCATTCTTTGATGATAATCCCTTTGGTACACACAGGTTTTACTGTACTGTAGCTTATTCTTTAAAATTGTGTTTGTTCCAGATATCCTCCATTCTTTGATGATAATCCATTTGGTATTTATGAGAAGATTCTTGCAGGGAAGATAGACTGGCCAAGACACATGGATCCAGTAGCCAAGTAAGATTTTAGCCATATACAGGGGGTAACTATAAGGCAAATTAGAGTGTATTTATCTATATACAATATGGCAGTTGTAATCAGGAAAATTACTTGTAATGTTTTATAAAATGGTAATATTTTGCAAAATTAAATGAAGATTCAAAATCAATTTTGTTAAAATGTTTAAAATCTGAAAATGCAGATATGGCCTAATTGATTAAACGTGACAAGGCATTTGTGGTGCAGGTCGCAAAGAAAAGTAGAGTCAACTCAACAATTCTTCATTTTTATTTTTTAGAGATCTGATAAAGAAACTCCTGGTGCTTGATAGAACTAAAAGACTAGGCAATATGAAGGTATGTCTTAATTATCTAGTATTTACTTTCATTGTGATATTTTCAAGTGGTTCAATATTGTTAATTTCAACAAAGACGATTAACCATATGTGGACCACATAAAGTGTAATTTTTATTTTTTCCAGAATGGTGCTGAGGATGTGAAGAAACATAAATACTTTAAGAGTATAACCTGGGAAGATGTCAAAGCCAAAAAACTGAAGGTACATTGAAACTACACTTTATAGTCTAGTATACACTCCATAGTACATTGAGATTCTACACCCGACAGTACATTGAGAATACACTCCATAGTACATTTAGAATACACCCCATAGTACATTGAGAATACACTCGACAGTACATTGAGAATACACTCCATAGTACATTGAGAATACACTCCATAGTACATTGAGAATACACTCAACAGTACATTGAGAATACACCCCATAGTACATTGAGAAAACACGCCATAGTACATTGAGAATACACTCCATAGTACATTGAGAATACACTCCATAGTACATTGAGAATACACTCCATAGTACATTGAGAATACACTCCATAGTACATTGAGAATACACTCCATAGTACATTGAGAATACACTCCATAGTACATTGAGAATATACTCCATAGTACATTGAGAATATACTCCATAGTACATTGAGAATACACTCCATAGTACATTGAGAATACACTCGACAGTACATTGAGAATACACTCGACAGTACATTGAGATTCTACACTCGACAGTACATTGAGAATACACTCCATAGTACATTGAGAATACACTCCATAGTACATTGAGATTCTACACCCGACAGTACATTGAGAATACACTCCATAGTACATTTAGAATACACCCCATAGTACATTGAGAATACACTCGACAGTACATTGAGAATACACTCCATAGTACATTGAGAATACACTCCATAGTACATTGAGAATACACTCAACAGTACATTGAGAATACACTCCATAGTACATTGAGAAAACACGCCATAGTACATTGAGAATACACTCCATTGTGCATTGAGAATACACTCCATAGTACATTGAAAATATACTCTACAGTACATTGTCAAAATACTCTGATGGTACATTGAAAATGTGCTGTCATGAATACATTACATATCATTACAAGTACATTGAAAATGTACTATACAGTACATTGAGAATACACTCTAGGACTTTCAGTACACTCTATATTGGGGATATAAGATTTCTCTCTTCAAATTTGGTACATATATGGTCCATTAAGAAGAAACTCTACAGCACAATGAAAATACACTCTGAAGAAATTACAAAAATATTGAACATGGAGAAAACTCATAAAAAGTAGATCAATTTGAAAATGAACTTTATAACATGAAAGCTGCATGGTAATTTAACATATCCTATCCTTTCACTATTTCTTACAAAAATGATTTATTATTTTAGCCCGCTATTAAGCCAAACATCTTACATGAAGGGGACTGCGGAAACTATGCCCCTCAGGACTATGTTATGAGCAAATATGCTGAACATTTTGAAGATCTTGTAAGGAGCATGGACTTGTTAAAATAATTTACCCAATGATTAAGGAGTAGATATAGTATGGGATGATATTTGAATGAGAAGTTAGGTGTTGCCTCATTTTTAAGCACTGAATTCTACACAATAATGTTTTGTATACAGTTTTTATACTGTGTTACTGCTGTGTTGCAGCTGTGTTACTGCTGTAAGTCATTATTTGGTGCTACTTTGACCTTTTTTGCATATTAGACATATTCACTGTTCCACAGCTGGATGACTCTAACTGCAGTTAGCTTCATTCAAGATGGTTGCCGAAATTCTCCGATTTCAGCTAAACTATGTTGAATCTGGATTCCAAATGTTTCACTATGCAAATTGATGAAACTACGAAAGTATTCAACCACAAATGAATGCCCAAACACCCCCACAATAATAGAGAATTTTAAAGAAAATTGCTTCATTTAGAATGACTAACTGAAGTTGATGTTCTACATCATCATTTATTTGTGGTTATTTACCATCGTAGCTTTATTAATTTGCATGCATGGAGAAACATTCGGAATCCAGATTCAACTTAGATAAGCTACAAACATAGGTTTATCAAAAACGAAAGAATTTCAGCAACCATCTTGAATGAAGCTAACTGCAGTTAGAGTCATCCAGCTGTGGAACAGTGAAATTGACATACGGTATTTTTAATTTTGCATTTTTGTAAAGTGTAAATAAAAATTTCTAAGATTTTTTTAAATTTTGGTTAAAAAATCCCACTTTTCAATATGTTCAATCAACAAAGTCAACGGTCTTATAAATCCGTTACACACTTTGAATTAAGTGCTAAGCTTTTGAGACAATACCTTACACTGAAAAGTAATATAACGAGTTGTGACAACTGCATTTTTGAAAATGACTTTTTCAGTATAATTTCTCATTGTAAATCATGAGTATTTCTTATATCTACTCCTTCTATGACTGAGGGTGTTTTTAAGTTATTTGTTTAAATAAATCATTATTTTTCTTGTCATGAGTCCTGTCAGCCATTTTTATGCCAAAAGATGGTCTATCCTTAATATACTACAGGGTGGTCCAAAAAAAAGTGAACCCCTGCAACACGCTATATTTTCCTTAATACTTGCATGAATCGCCTCATATTATCACATGTTGTAGAGAAAGGTCTAAAGTTTTTGTTGATGCCATAATTTATTCTCAGTCTTAAATTTTCAAGAAAAAACAAGACTTAAATGAACATGCCTGAAAATTAGATTGTGCAAAATTTTACCAACGTAATTCATGGAAATTGTTGAAACATGTTAGGTATTCTTAAAACAGCTTTCAGTTAGAGATACAAGTTTAAAACCCTACTATATGACAAATGGGATACTATTTGAGCAGAAAACACATTTCACACGTTTATTGATCATTTTGAAGCAGTTTAAATTGTTCAACAGTTAAGGGGCATGTTAGCTACACAAATGGATAGAGGGGGACAAAGCTGCCCCTGTGACCAGGAGTCTGAGAAGCCCTTCATCAAATATCTTTAGAAAATCAAAAGAAAATCTAATATTCAATGTTTTGAGCCATAATTCACTAGAATTGGTCCATGATTAATGAAGATATTGACATTTCAAGATCATATAGGGGTATGTTGCGGTTTCGCTGGGAAAAATTTTCGTCTATGGAAACTTAGAACATTTCTTTGGATCACAATATCTTTGCAACTAACAGAGGTAGGATGCTAGTTTTACGCCATAATATGAGTGATTCAAAACCAAACAAAGTCAGAAAATAATAGCTCTTTAAGACTGCAGCTAAAAAAATTGTCAGGGGAAGGGTGTTGATGGGTTGATGAATCACGGATGTTGAAAATCACATTTTATCCATTTTCAGCAATATTTGGTTAGGGCTTATAATTTCTGCAAATTTCAATACTAAGAAAAATGTATGGTACCAACAAAAATTTTAGACCTTCCTTTACACAATGTGAAAATATGAAAGGATTCCTGAAGGTAATAAGGGGAATATGGCCCGTTGCAGGGTTCACTTTTTTTTGACTACCCTGTACAAAACTGAAAAAAATCAATTAGAAAACTAGGGTACCAATCAGATAATGAGTTGTTTAATTTTATTGTACCTCTGCTATCATTAAATTAATATGACCTGGTCAAATAACCACAATTCGCGTATCTCGCTAGGCAAAACATGAAGAAGAAAGTCCTCACAATCAAGAATTTAAAAAAGGCTGACTTGACTTTTTGCACGAGATAAGAAAATATGGTTTAAGTAATTTGAAAAAGGCTTTTTCATATTTTAGTTGCTGGTGTATTTGTGCTGCACTGCTGTGTTACTGCTGTGTTGCAGCTGTGTTACTGCTGTGTTGCAGTTGTGTTACTGCTGTTGATGATATGAAAATTTCGACAAAAAAAAAACATTTAGCAGTTATTTTGCATCCAGTTTGAAACCTTTTTTTGAAAAAGTATATATTACATTTGTGATTTACAAGCTGTAACTGAAATCCTTTAAAAAGCATTTTTGGCATTGTAATAAAAATGTTTTTGGATATATGCCCGAGGATGTCATATTTTATTAAGAAACTTGGAGGTCCACGTAACTTAGGGCATACATGTATAACTAGATGTTGGCAGTGGGACAGGCACATAGTCCCCCCCCCCCCCACTTGCCGAAATTCTTTCAAAATCATGCAGTTTTTCACCATTCTGAGCGTTATTTTGGGCCAAATTTGTCAAAGTGAAACAACCCCCTAGAATCTTTTGAGAAGTGCCCCCCCCCCCCTTGGCAAAACCTGGCTAAGGGCCTGAAGGAGTTTGTGCTGCATCCTTTACGTCAAAAGCTTAGTGTTCAACACATTTTTCGATGAGAGCAGGATAGTACCGCAGATGCATTCAGTCTTGAAATAGTTGTTTAAATGGCTTGCTTTTGTTAATGTATGACTTACACTTATTCAAATGGTTGTAATTCAATGTAATTGATTATTCTGTTATTTGCATGAACTTAGACAGACTATGATTTTCTTATTCTACGTTTTCTTACTAAAAACATGCATACTTTATATTCTGATTGCATCCTTTGTCTGAAGATTTTAATCATAAAAAGCAAAGTAAAAAATAATGTCACCAGTTAAGTATGTAAATTTTGCAGAAGTAGTGCAGTTAAAATAGTTATTGATCAATTTTCCTATATGAAAAATCTTAAATCTTGAAAAATAGAACTTTATAGTAAAGTTAAAATTTTGAATATCGATCTTTGGATTGAGGGATGCAACATCAAAAACTCCATCAAATATTATCTCAATTTTTTGAATTTATAAAATGTGTCCTTTAATCTACATAGTAGGTTATTAGGATTTTAATAAAATCTTGCATGCTCAATATCATTTCCCATTTACATCATCATCAATCTAGTTTCTTCTAGCTTAATTTTCCATTTACATATTTAAAGCTCTTATTTCTTGACTGACACTATTTAAAGGATCAATTTCATAAGGTTAATGAAAATTTAATTTTTGAAATTAGTCTAAGCATTGGATGGAGGGATGCAACATCAAAAACTCCATCAAATATTATCTCAATTTTTTGAATTTTGTTCCCATTTTCATCATCATCAATCTAGTTTCTTCTAGCTTAATTTTCCATTTACATATTTAAAGCTCTTATTTCTTGACTGACACTATTTAAAGGATCAATTTCATAATGTTAATGAAAATTTAATTTTTGAAATTAGTCTTAGCATTCGATTTGCTAAATGGTATGTGTTACGCTTTCAAGATTGAGCATCATCTCCAAAAATTGGGAGTTTCTTTTGAGATTGATCCTTTTTTGGCAATGATAATGATCTGTGTGTTTTTTCAAGAGTGGAATAATGTTCAAATACAAAAAGTGGCTCAGATTGAGTATTTGTACTGATACAAAAGTGGCCCTTTTTGCTGTGGACGTTACTTGTACTGTTATAGCATATGATACAATGCACTGTATTTTTTCTTAATTTGGTGCCCAATATGGCAGATCTGTAACTAAAAGCACGAAATCAATAAAAGCTACAGTATATTGGACAAATATCATGTATTGAAATATATCACTTTTAAAATTATTTCCATTTTTGTCATTTTAGGCCCCAATAATCCCGAATATTCTTCATGATGGGGATGCGCATAATTTTGACGAATATCCTGAAAATGACTGGCAAAAATCAGCAGCTGTTTCCGCAGAGGATCTGAAACCATTTGTTGGATTTTAAAAACCATAGATGTGCATATAATAGATTCATGTGCATATAATGGATTCACATGCAAATTATGGATTATTGTGCATATAATGGAACACTGTGCACATAATGGATTATCGTGCATATTATGAATTATTGTGCATATACTGGAACACTGTGCACATAATGGATTATCATGCATATTATGAATTATTGTGCATATAATTGATCACTTTGCATATAATGGATTCACATGCAAATTATGGATTCATATGCAAATTATGGATTCATATGCATATAATGGATTATTGTGCATATAATGGAACACTGTGCACATAATGAATTATCGTGCATATTATGAATTATTGCGCATATAATGAAACACTGTGCACATAATGGATTATCATGCATATTATGAATTATTGTGCATATAATTGATCAATGTGCATATAATGGATCACTGTGCATATAGCAGATTCATGTACATATAATGGATTCAGATGCAAATTATGGATTCATATGGATCTAATGGATTCATGTGCATATAATGGATTATTGTGCATATTATGAATTATTGTGCATATAATGGATCACTGTGCATATAATGCATTATCGTGCATATAATGAGTAACTCATCTACAAAGAGAATTTTGGATTTAGTAATATAAACTTTTTGAGGAAATGTACCATTTTACCATTTTACACCAAGTATTCAACATTATACCAAAGTAAATACCGTGCCAATACAATGAAGTTGTCGCACTATTATGTTGAACGTGTACAATGAGCCAATATCGCAATATTAATGCATACATGTTGGATATACAGACCATATAAGGACAAAAGCCATAAAAGGACATACAAATTATTATTATGCAAAAACTATCCAATAAAAATCCTGGTTGCAAAACTTATGGAGGGTGAAACAACTGAACAGTAAAACCTGTCTAAATGGAACACCTTTACACAGCCAATATAATTTGGCACCATTTTGGCATCGAAAAAATTCGGCGCTGTTCCGGCACCGTTTCGACACCATTCCGGCACCTATACCTTTTGACACCAAAATTTGCCACCAGACTAGTCAGTCCATTTGGTGGCGAAACGGTGTCGAAAATCAGATTGCATTTTGGAGGTGTAGTACCTCTTCAAAGTTTTCCAATGGGATATAGTATGTGTGTGTACCTCTCCTAGTTTATGCTGTGGAGGGGGGGGGCTTTTTCACACCCTGTTCGTGTATGTTGTTTCTAAATATGTACTGTAATACATAAATTGGCAATACAAGTATTCCCTCCATTTTTATTATGATATTTTATACAATGTATTTATTCGTGTTACCAAAGGTTTGGAGTTGAACTGATCCTCTTTTTACTGTATATACTGTATTTGTCTTTATTTGGTAAGCGTTTTAATTTGGGGAATCAAATGTTGCAATCAATTCAACTTGTTTTTCTTTCGGTGAACTTCCAGATATAAGAGGCATTTGAATTGTTTAATTAAGAGCATTTTAAATTGTTTTCAAAAACAGTGAAACTGGATTAGGCGGGAGTGTGTATGATAGATATGAGATTTATTCCCTAGAAAAGCCGCCAAATTTAAAAATGCCAATATGTGTGATATCCCAAAATTACCAAATTAAGTAGCGCCAAATTAAAGATGAATACAGTATATACATATATTATATATTCATAGTATTATACTATTATTAGTATTTATATGTAGCTATAAGTTAGTTATACTTATATGTGTTCTCATATATAGGAGTAGTGTAATATACATTAAAACCTGTTTTGTCAAATCTTTCTGAATTCAATATAGGGGATTTAGAGAATGTATTTGTCGGTATGATAACTCTTATAACAATGTCTGATTTTGTTCATAGTGATTATTATATACTTTATGGATATAGAAAATTTGATTTTAAAAATATGACTATATTTTTTTCAAAATTGCAGCCATTTAATAACTTATTAGTGCCATCTTTATATGGAGCAGTTTTAAATTCTTACTGTGTGCCAATTGAAAATGAAAAGTATAATGAAAAAATGGAAAAAATCAACTTTTATCTGAATTGTGAAAATGAGAATTTTGCACCCACCTGAGAAAAAATCCTGGGGAGATCACTGCATTTAAAACTCGGTATAAAATATTTTGCCGCATTGTCTGATCGTGCTTCCTGATTATTTATTACTGTATTTTCTCTTTTATTTTAATTTTAAAACACAATGATAACCATAGTAACTACAAAGTATGTATGTTATAGATCTAGTCCTGTTATTATTAATAATCTTTATTATATCAACTTCAGTTAGTGGTTTCAGAGAATGTATCTGTTCAGATGATGACTCTTGTACTAATGTGTGATTTTGTTCAAATTGAAATAGTATGGTATTGGTATTGGTATTGAAATAGTGATTTTCTAAATTTTGAATAAGCTTCTTGCACTTTTTTCAATTTTGAAATGCAGTGAATTCACTCTCAGCTAAGTAATTTTAGGATGATTATTTAGGATGAGAATTACACCCATTGGGCCTTTAACCTCAAAGGAAATAAATCAGATATAGATGAACAGTGTATGCTTGTATGACACATATAAGGTTGCTATAGTAACCATTGGTCTGGGACTCTGGTGCATTCAAAACAAAATTCTCGTATCAAGATGTTGATGTTTATTGATCATTATTAAAACAATGTGAAGTCTTGCATGCTTCATTGCAGAATCCTAATGGGATATCAAAATAGGACAACACTTAATATTTAACAATTAAATAAATGTTAAACTGATATATGATTTGAAATTACGGTTGGCATTATTTTAATTTTGGGACACCATGTATAGGTCACACGATCAATCTCTGATGTAAAACTGTTTTTAGTTTCTTTTATAGTTTTAGTATAGCAAGATTTCTTCCAATTTTGATGTCTTCTACTTTTGTTTTTGATTAACAATTTTGTACTTTGTTTTCTTTATTTCATAAATTATTAATAAAATATGTAAGTTGATATTTGTAAGTACTTGTTTAGTTAATTCTGCATTGTGTAACTTCCATTTAGTGAGTTCACCCTTTTGAAATAGATTAGATGCGAGAAGAAATAATCTTGATTTACGTCATTAAAGATTCAAAATTCAGTCAAACTGAGGTCATATTTGAAATCTACATGTAATTTACATCTAGAAATGTGGTTTTGAAAAGAGTTCATCAACTTTGAAAAATTTAATTTTTTTTGAAGATGTGACTTCTAGGTTGGGGAGATTCCCCATAGACCCCATGTTGCAAAATCACAAAAAAGTGAAATATCTTTTCTTATGTTGAGTTTCAACCTTTGTAGACAATCTCTTGAATTTACTTGTAAATGATGTGACGAATGACCTCTTTTTGACATATTGTTATACAGTTCTTCCAAACTTCCTTTCAGTGGCTTGAGTTTCAACCTTTGTAGACAGATCGTTTGAAATTACTTGTGACTTGAGGAACAATCTATTTTGACAATTTTTGTTTAATCCATCCAACGTCCATTCAGGGGTTTGAGTTCAAGTTCCACATTTTGTAGAACAGTTGACAGATCACATGAAATCACTTAGGAGGAACGATCTATTTTGACAATTTTTTGTTTAATCCATCCAACGTCCATTCAGGGGTTTGAGTTCAAGTTCCACATTTTGTATAACAGTTGACAGATCACATGAAATCACTTGGGAGGAACGATCTATTTTGACAATTTTTTGTTTAATCCATCCAACGTCCATTCAGGGGTTTGAGTTCAAGTTCCACATTTTGTAGAACAGTTGACAGATCACATGAAATCACTTGGGAGGAACGATCTATTTTGACAATTTTTTGTTTAATCCATCCAACGTCCATTCAGGGGTTTGAGTTCAAGTTCCACATTTTGTAGAACAGTTGACAGATCACATGAAATCACTTGGGAGGAACGATCTATTTTGACAATTTTTTGTTTAATCCATCCAACGTCCATTCAGGGGTTTGAGTTCAAGTTCCACATTTTGTAGACCAGTTGACAGATCACATGAAATCACTTGGGAGGAACGATCTATTTTGACAATTTTTTGTTCAATCCATCCAACGTCCATTCAGGGGTTTGAGTTCAAGTTCCACATTTTGTAGACCAGTACACAGATCACATGAAATCACTTGGGAGGAACGATCTATTTTGACAATTTTTTGTTTAATCCATCCAACGTCCATTCAGGGGTTTTAATTCAAGGTCAACCTTTTGTAGACCAGTACACAGATCACATGAAATCACTTGGGAGGAACGATCTATTTTGACAATTTTTTGTTTAATCCATCCAACGTCCATTCAGGGGTTTTAATTCAAGTTCAACCTTTTGTAGACCAGTACACAGATCACATGAAATCACTTGGGAGGAACGATCTATTTTGACAATTTTTTGTTTAATCCATCCAACGTCCATTAAGTAGTTCAAGTTGACAGATCATTGCACCTGTCAGTTGTGATTTTAGAAAACGTGAAAACCAAATTGACATCTTGAAGGTTCAACCATTTAAGTTGATGAAATGTTAAATCAATACTAATGTGAAAACGTTATCTTGGTCAACATGTTCTTTTTAGACTGGCCATATTTCACTTTGTCACTTATAGATTTTAGTGAAAATGACAATTAAAGTTAAACGATGTTTCGTGTTACAGTACATGTGTACAACATTTAAAATAGAAAAATTACTTAAATCTTCTATTGTCAGGAATTTTGAGTTATTCAGGAGATCACTGTTACTCAAAAGAAAACAATAGAGAGTTCAACGGAAAGATATGTTATTTCATTTAGGACATTTGTTATTATCCCATCGAACGAAGTTCGGAGGGATATAGGGAACGCCTCCGTCCGTCCGTCCGTCCGTCCGTACGTACGTACGTCCGTCCGTCCGTCTGTCCGTCCGTCCGTCCGGGCAATAACTCAAATACCGTTGGCCCAATTTTGTTCATATTTTGTACACATATACCCTATGGGGGTAGAAGTTCTGCTAAAAAGCCGATTTTCAAAATGGCCGCTCATTTAAAAATGGCGGCCATTTTAGTGCCGATTTTACAGTAATTTAGGTGCAATATGTGAAACTGTGATAGCATTATGTTTAAAATGTAAAAAAATTATATAGGACATTGATAAAGCTAGAAATGTAGAAATTGAAATAGCACATGGCAGCCATCTTGAAAAATGGCGGCCTTTACTCGTTATTTTACGATTTTTGCTGTAACTGAAGAAGTATTGGAGCGATTTTGTTCATATTTGGTATGTGAATACTATAAGCATGGCTCACTGTCTAATGACACTTTTGGTAGGAGGAGGCCATTTTGAAAATTTGCCGCCATTTTGAAAAATTTTAACATATTTTACTTTAACTCAAAAAGTAGTGGAGCGATTTTGTTCATATTTGGTTTGTGAATACTATAAGCATGGTACACTCTCTAATGACATTTTTGGTAGAAGGCGGCCATTTTGAAAAATGGCCGCCATTCTAACGTATTTTACTATAACTCGAAAAGTAGTGGAGCGATTTTGTTCATATTTGGTATGTGAATAATATAAGCATGGCACACTGTCTAATGACACTTTTGGTAGAAGGCGGCCATTTTGAAAAATGGCCACCATTTTAAAGTATTTTACTGTAACTCGAAAAGTAGTGGAGCAATTTTGTTCATATTTGCCATGTGAATACTATAAAAAAAAAAGCATATTACTTCTTCTGATGACAAAAAATGGAATTTGAAAAATGGCCGCCATTTAAACGTATTTTACTTGGCCTTTACTCGTTATTTTACGATTTTTGCTGTAACTCGAAAAGTAGTGGAGCGATTTTGTTCATATTTGGTATTCGAATACTATAAAAAAGCATATTACTTCTTCTGATGACAACTTTCTTATGTGTGTTATTTTATGATATTTGCTATATATTTCGTTTGTAAAAATGCCAGCTATTTCTGTTCGATGGGATTCGCTACGCTTTGGCGTTGCCGTTGTTCTGGTTATTGATAGCCTTCAATATTTTCCTTTGTAGTTTGTTATCTAATTTGAAAACTGTGAACTGCCATATTTCACTTGTGTCACTTTAGATTTTAGAAAAAATTGCAGTCAAAGTTAAACGATGTTCCATATTACACCAATGAGAGTTTGAAGAAAACTAGATGTATCATTTCATTTAGGACATTTGTTTTCCTTGATAGCTCTCAATATTTTCCTCTGTAGTTTGTTATCTAATTTGATAACAGTGACCTGGTCATCGAAATACAGGCTTGATAAACTGTCATTGGTTGCCATGGTGAGGATCAGAAGTTTGTCACCTCGAGCTGAAACAAAATGAGAAATAACGGGAATGGTGTCATGAATTGGAAGGACATGAACTACAAGTAAAATTAAACTGAAATGACTTTTAGGCATTCTACCACATATGACATATACACACTAGGTTTATAAAATACCTCTAGAAAAAGGGTCTATTATTTATGCATGCAAAGTGACAGTTGCCATGGAGACGCAGAAAACATTTTTTCACACGTTTTTATTTTTGAATAATTGATATAAAGAGCCATCCTTTTGTTTGAAGGAATATTTTCTAATGAACCTCAAGGACCACTGTAAATCATACAAGTATCAAATCACAAGTTGATTTTTTATAACGAAAAATATAATATAGGCTTTCGTTTACCTGCTTTTGTAACAATATCGCAAGTGCAGTCTGAATCCAGGTTGTATGTTACATATCTGTCCAACTTCACTACACCTGTCACTGGTCTGAGATTCGACTCAATCTTCATTATCTTTTCTGTGAGTATTGATGCTTTAAATGCTGGGGAAATAAAAAGTGTAACATTATTTTTTCTTATATTGTTCTAATTTACATGGCCAGTTGCCTTAGTATATTTTCAGGGGATAAAAAACCGTCCAGTATTTTCGTCCAGGACAAATGGAAATACATGTACTGGACGCAGACCTCCGTTTTTGATCCAGAGAGAGGTAGGTGTAATTTACTCGGTAGCCTGTGATCGTTTTACAGTGTGTCCTTACCTAAAAATAAGCTCATCAGTACATTGGGGAACATCCAATTCTTATAAAATAAAATGACAGCTATCCATTTATTATTTCTGTAATGTGGGGTTAAGCACAGATATATTTTGATCTTTTTTCAGGAAAAACACGAATCGAGTTATATTTATTTTTATTTACCATTTCATTGACAAGATATGCAAATTTTAGCTTAAAAGTGATCGATAAAAGAAAAATGACGAAATATTAGAAATACTGGACGAAATGAAAAATGTACTGGACGCAAGGCTGTTAAAACCGAATGGCTTGCGTCCAGTACACAGGGAGAAATGCTGAGTACTAAATTAGTACAAAATGAGTACTTAATTAGCACTCGTGGCATGAGTACTCATGAGTGCACTTTTGCCAGAGTGCTAATTTATTACTACTTGAGCGCTCTTTTAGTACTAAAAAATTGTTCATTTAGCACTAAAATATTGTTCATTTACTAAATAATAAGCAGTCGGTAGGTATCATTCTAGATGGGATACAATTCACATGCAACCTTCAATTTTGTTTTATAGACTTACTCCCATATCAGCTTATAGATGTTACACACGTATAACACACTTACCATGTGATTTTAGTAATTTCTCATTTCATACTACTTAACTCATCTTTCACTTAATCTAGGTAACAAAGCAGTGTATATATATATGCACTTTTCTCAAGAATAGAGCAATATGGTGTCTGTCATTTTGTTTCCTAGCTTCAACATGTTACATGAAATAGCTACAGGAATGGGAATTTTGGAAAAGTTTAATGATATATTTATCCATGTTTTCGTATAATTAATATGTAATTCATTACGTATTGTATATTTTACTTCATCAATTAAAAACAATTTATCAACATTTTAATTTGTGAGTACTAATCTATCACTCGTGAAACATGTGCAATAAATTAGTACTCATAATATGAGCGCCCATTGAGTGATGAAAAATCAATGAAATTAGCGCTATTTTATCACTCATAATACGAGTACTCATTTAGTACTAAAACATGCAATTAATTAGTGCTCATAGTATGAGTGCTCATTGAGTAATGAAAAATCAATGAAATTAGCGCTATTTTATCACTCATCATATGAGTACTCATTAAGTACTAAAACATGCAATAAATTAGTACTCATGTCACAAGTGCTCATTTAGTACTAATATTTGATGAAATGAGTACTCAATTAGCGCTAACATGCCATGAGTACTATTTTAGTACTCAGCATATCTCCCTGTGTACATTTTCATCTCGTCCGGTATTTCTTTAAATTTCGTCATTTTTCAATTTTCGATCTTTTCAAAGCTAAAATTTGCCGACTGGAAGCTGTATCCTTATTCCATACACAAGAAAATTGCATATCTTGTCAATGAAATGGTAAATAAAAAGAAATCTAAGAATTGTGTGTTCCTCAATGTACTGGGAATCTGATGAGCCTAGCTATTTCTAGATAAGGAAACAATGTACAACGATCACAGGCTACCGAATAAAATCACACCTACCTCTCTCTGGATCAAAAATGGAGGTCTGCGTCCAATATCTCGGTTTGTACCAGACGAAAATACTGGACGCGTTTCTACCCCCTGATTTTAGCCTATTGTGAATGATTGTGTTTTAAAGATTATGTAACGACCCTCACTCTGCATGGTAAGTGCAAAAGGTATTGGTAGCGTTAAAGGGTTGATGAGTGAGTGGAAGAATCGTCACATTATTACCGGGTCCGTGTTATGATTGTTTATGCTCTCGAGGGTTTTACAGACATGACTGGTTGAATGGCAAAATGGCTGAATATGTCGCACTGCGACATAAAACATACACTTAACTGACAAAACAGATGATTTAGTTTAAATATAAATGACATAATTATGGGTTTATTTACAATGTGATTAAAAAGTGAGTATAGTAATTATGACAATAACACACATAGTGTGGAAATATATATATATATGAATTAAAGTTCTGATATTGTGACACATGGATGATATATGGTGCAGCGTTACTCAATGGCAACGGGTACCCATATTCAAGGATTATGCACAAAGGTGGATCGTTATGCAACTAAGATCCCTGAAATGTGGTTACGATAATATACATAGTATTTCCTATCAAGTACAATACATACTCAAGTAAGATTACATAATTACCAAGAAGCTGATACTGCAATTACACATTATTGAGCTCATATTCATAAATCCTACATTAACTACACATATAACATACAATACTTTCATCTGGGAGAGTGTGTGACACAACTGGTGACCAAATAAACATACATAGTAATATGTATTACCATGACTTTGCAACAACCTTTGACAATGAGAACAACAACAACTGGCACCTTGGAGTGTACGACATGACGCAAAGAACCGAATTACAACCACTGACAAAATGTAAGACCGACTAAAAATATCAACGTAACATTACATATTCACAAGCTTGGGTGAAACATACCAAATAATGACTATAACAATAACTTGTACATTTAATTCAACATACCAATTAGTGATAACAATGTTTACATGACTGCTCATTATGCAACATGCTAGGAAAATTAATGTCATATAACATGTGGGTGCAATCACATGACATGGATATACATGTCACGCAACAAGTGGGTGCCTGCTATGAAACATGCCGACGCGTACTACATGACATATGGGTGCAATTACACATCATGTGGGTACATGCTATGTAACAAGTGGGTGCATGTTATGTAGTAAGTGATCAATCATGAACATGAGTAAAACTGTATACCCAAGTTGGTAGTAGTACATCACCAACTTATAATATTCCATGACACAACATAAGGGTGGGTGCAACAACTTGTATTCCCTTTGGTAATATTGGGTGCAACAAATTGTATCTCCCTAGGGTGGCTTTGGGGAAAGCCATACATGCACACAGTATCTAAATTATAGTACGACCTTAACGCAACGATACAATAAAACCGACACTCCAACCATCGATAAACAATAGAACAGTTCAAGTTCAAAACTAGTATCAGGCTAGACCATAAACTAGGGTTCCATTAGGGTTTAACTCAACACCATCATCTATCTGATACTAACTGTTGCCCAACAGTAAGACTTGAACTCCATAAGCCAACTATATACAAGCGAGACATTACGTAACATACAACTGCACAGGGTAGTTTGCAGTGTACCAAAACATGATCAATTTGGGTATTGATCATCAGCAATGAGGTGAACTGACATGATCAAACTGGGTATTGATCAACAACAATGCAAACCAAATCTAGGTCAAATAATTCCCATATGCTTTTTAGCATTAACAAGTCAAATCCAAATCCAAATGTAATACTTGCCAATTTGTCACACTCGATATACATAGAGTGCACACAGCTTGAAATGAGGTGTAGGGTGTCCATCCACATGAGGTATTTGCATCAGCATATGAGTGGTTGGTGGTTGGTGGTATATGTAGTTCGCCATTTGACAGACGTGCTGACATTTGCAAGTGATGCGGGAGGGGTGAACCTCAAACTTCAAGCCTGATTCGGGGGTCAGACTTCGTGCAAATCCTGTTGTAATCACCTCATGTGGACGGACGACTTACTGGTGTAAATCGTGAGACAGTTTAGACACCTCGACGGTCAACAATAGCGACATTTTGAGTGAAGATAGCGGAGCAAATCACGAATGATTTACTCGAAAAACATAAGATGGCTACCTGTCTTCTGCGCACGCGCAGCGCCCTACATAAATTACGAACTTATGTAAATCCACAAAAACGGCCTTTACTTCGCCAATACGGGACCGATTGCAAAGTTTAAACTACCTATAGAGAGCTTAATTTACGTATTAGGTGCATATCCTACTAGATTAACGATAAAACATAGTAAACAGGGTGAAATTTAGACCAGAAAACTACGACAGTAACCTTGACCTTTTTACGTCAAAAGTACGAACGGAACTAAGAATAGTTCGAGAATTACGCCAAAAGTACGAACGGAACTAACAATATCCACAAATCACTAGAATATGACACTTTAGTGGATAATAACGATCTAAACATGTATGTGAGTATATAAACAACATTAAGTGAAACCCAACAGTGGTGAGACATCGAACTGACATTACTGAATAGCGGCAAACAAGAAAGTAAATCTGTTGGGTTATCACAATTATGACGACAGCTCTACGAATGGATGTTGACCCTTTGAATTGCCTCTGGACCTCGAGGCTGGCTTTTGTCTATCCCATATCATTTTAGACTGAATGCTCTTTTATGAGTACTAGTATCTAGTATCTATTTTTGATGTAAGTACTGGCTACCAATTTTTGTCCCTTGTATTGGGGCTCTGGTCCTGGATTGTGATATTGGCGCCGGTATTGGCGTTAGGTTGGAGGGGAAATGGTGAGGTTAAATATTATTTTCTTTCACGTAAGATTGTGGTTTTAGGATATGTGGGATATATTTTCTTATGACAGGTTTACACTTAAAGTTTGTTTTTCTTACTACTAGGTTTCTTACAATATCCCTTTGACACTGTCTTGTACTTGGATATTTACCTGGATCTCAGTAACTCAAAAATGTGATTCCCAACCGGATAAGTTTCCTTGTAGAGATGTTATGATATATGGGTTTTCGGAAAAGACCGACCCCACCGACCACCGACCGGTCGGTGTTTTCCACTGGTAGCCTCAAAACAGGGTTTGAAGAAAATGTGTAAAAGACCTACCATATCATGTAAAAGACCGAACATATTTGTAGCCTTAGAATATTAATAATTTGATTTTGAATGTCAATCGTTGGACTAGGCAACGTTTTTTACCGATTTTGTACCTTGCAACGAATGGCAAGCAAATAAATTGGTCATGACCGTCTCCTCTTGATTAATTGCCCTGCCTTAGGTCCTAACCTATCATGAACCAACCTATCGTTTCTACGGGAATCTATCCTAATTTTTTACTGAAATTTAACAATTTCGAAACAAAAATGATTTGTTATCGTCATAGCCTACTGAATACTGAACACGATATAATGTTACATGCGTTCTCTTATCGGGATTAAAAGTGACTTACCATTTCAGTACACCATTAGAAAGCTTTTTTTTGTCATATCAAATGTAGTTTTTACCAGTTGACGTTTAACAACTGAGAAATCAAACATAACGTTACGACGTCAACATCGACGATGTTTGTGTGTTTTTGTTATTGCGTTTCATATGAATGAAGAATGAACGTAATGCAATGTTACGTGCGTTTTTTCCAAAGTGACTAACCAGGATGAAATTGGTCTTCTAACAACTGAAACATCACTTAAAAATATGACATTACACACCACGACGATGTAACGTTTTCATCGTGATTTGAAATGATAATTATACGTTTTTAAATCACGACCTAGTAAAGGTACTATAGTCATTGGATTCCCAGTTTTAGTTTTACTTCTAATTTTGCATTTTTTCATCTTTATGTAAAAGACCGTCAGCCGACCACCGACCACATGTACCCAACTGTGGAGAGTGACTGGTCGGTGGTCGGTGGTCGGCGGTCGGTGTTTTACGAAAACCCTGAATATATAATTTGAAAAAATAATGGAAACCAACTGAAGGAAAATCTGGAAAAGGTTCACGGATGTTTTTTTGATTTGACGATCCTTCTGTTCACTTCCTACTAGAGGATCACTGGATTCCTTCTTAAATATCACCAGATACTTGCTAGAAGTTTACTGAATGATCACTAGATGCTAGAAGATCACTATGTACATTTACTTGCCAGAGGATCAACGAATACATGTACATGTTCTTGTTAGAGGATCACCGGTTACATAAACATAAACACATCAGCTCAGTAATATATATATAGGTTTACTGGGAGGGATTGCATATGGGTTCTATTCCGAGGGACAAAATGATATTAACCGAATGGTAATATGATATTGACCGAGGGAGCGCAGCGACTGAGTGTCAATACCATATTGCCCGAGGTCAATATCATATTTTCCTAGGAATAAAACCCATATTCAATCCCGACCTGACATAATATATTTATTCCATAACATGTCCCTCTAAAATGTTACATTTGGATAATGTAACCATTATATTAATAAATGCACATTGTTTTAAGTTAAATTTCAAAGTACGCTCCAATACGAGTTTTCCCGGGGACAATACGATTTTCTTCATGGAATACGATTCAATAAGATTTTATTCCTTCATATTTCCCTGGGAAAACAGGAGTATAATGGAATAAATAAATATATATACAATATTGAATTTATTTTAAAGAATATTTTATACTATTTTTATTTAACAAGAAGATTTTTGATGGAGCCACAATGAAAATGGTTAAAATAATCCTATCCTACATCGTGCGTTCTAATTTGAATCAATGAATATGGAAAGAAAGAAGAATATTTATTTACCATTGGTAGACTTGCAGATGATATAAGTAATATCACGTGGGACTTCGATTAAACACACTGGGCAGTTATCTTCATCTACAACACAGGTAATTATAATATGTCTGAATTAGCAAGTCCTACTTGAGATATTCATCTTCTACATTCCCCCTTAATGGTATTTTATGAAAAGGAAATTAAATTATTAAGCGACATGCATTTTGCTGAAATAACTTTAATTAATATATGTTGCATTTGTATTGCACCTACTAAATTTATCTCTGTTATTGGCACATTTCATTGATGGAACATCTACTTTCTTCCAGATAAAGTTAATCCAGAAGTCCATTCTTTTAGGTAGGAACCTCTCAATGACAGTGCTGCTACTGACGGGTGTTGACAGTTGAAGGTAGTTCGACCCAGTAAACTCTGGCCAATGTAAAGAACCTGATTCTGTAGGGTTCCTAAAATAAATAAAACTTGTTAATTATAGAAATTAAAATAATGAAACTACTGGACCTAGGCGTCTGTTGTCTTCAGGTACTTGTTTATTTGAAAATAAATGTGCCTTAAATTAACACTGAACACATTGTCACTCCTCCTATCCAGATGTCCAGAATCCGTACCTCCTTCTTCCCCCCCCCCCTGCTATAACCAATTTGGAAGCGCCCTATTAAACTGAATCACGTGATCTAATTATGCGCCGATCGCAGGGGGTAAAAAGAAAGAAGTATTCTGGATTTTAAAGCCCTGTGATCGGAGGATGATTGTCAGATACTATATATATGATTGTTTTTACCCTGTTTTTGCAAAGTTAGCCCAGGTCTTCATCATTTCACCGCTTAGTTCCCTCTCCTCACGTGTCACTGTTTTATCTGTGTATTTGACACCTCCAAATACAAATTGTATATCATCTGCATGACTGGTGTGGACCCAGTCAGGACGCTCATGGCTGTAGGGAATGTATCGAAAATACTCGGATATTTTTGCATCCAGAAAGTAACAGTATGAGGTTTTGGTGGATTGCTTTTGGTATAATGTTGAGAATTTATGACTCCCAGCAATGATTTCAAAATCACCCAAAGCATTTACCAGTCCCTTAGTTCTGTCCAGTGATTTTTCATCATAATCAACTGTATAATCGTCATACAAGAGCCGTACTCCATGTTGTATGATATCCCTGTTTTCTAGATGATCGAGAAATTTCATGTATTTTGAAATAATGTCATTGAATTGAGAAGAATTGATCACAAGACCATTATCTCCATCTGGTGAAATACTTGCGAAGGGAAAGCCTTCGTGTCTGTTCACTCCATTGATGAAATCGACTGGCTCGAAATCTCCTTTCTCAAGTATGTTTTCAGGCTCATCATGAAAAAATGTACCATCAACGTTTGGTGCAAATCGAATTGAGGATGTTGAGTTAAGAATGCCCATTGGTCTTTTGTTCCTTAAACAATCCAAGCTGTTGTTATATACTGGACAACCAAGGTTTTTTGCCAGGTTTTGTTGGAGTCTACGATTTCTGCCACGTGGATTCATTGCCCAATAGTTAAACGCTGACCCGCTTTGTCCAATAGCTCTTTTGAATAAACCATTTGCCTGCTTTGAAAGCATCAGTAGTGTCACTATTGCTGATCCTGTAGATTCCCCAAATATGGTAACAGAATTAGGGTCCCCGCTGAATGATCTGATATTATCCCGAACCCATTGTAATGCTAAGACACAGTCCTTTAGGCCCCAGTTCCCCTCATCTGGTTTTGATTCAGTAGATAAAAAGCCAAATGAATTTAATCTATAGTTAATAGTTATAACAATGACATTTTGGTCATGTGCCATATATGCCCCATTAGTAATGTCAAGGCTTCCGGTGCCAAACTGAAAATCCCCTCCATGGATCCAAAACAAAATAGCAAGGTCCCGTGATGTATTATACATCATTGTATCCCCCGGGACCCAGATGTTTAGGAATAAACAGTCCTCTGACATTGGGGTAGGTAAAGGCATGAGTATATTTTGCCAGCAACTGTTTCCATAAGCTGTAGCATTCTTCACTCCCTCCCATGGTCCAACCTTCTGTGGATTCTTCCACCTGAGGTCACCAATAGGAGGTTTGGCATAAGGGACTCCAAGGAATTGGGTGACTGTAATAAGATTCTTATTACCTTCAGGGTATTCTACGGGATAATCGACAATCTCTCCTTGTAAAAGCCCTGCAACTGTTTTGACATTAACATATCTTGCTTGAGTGTGCTGCCCATCACTTTCTTTTGCAGATGATGGGGACAATGATAAGACAATCAACATCATCAATGGCACGATCATCTGAAAAGTAACGGCGGCTTTATAAAAACCAGTGAGTGAAAATCTAATTTTCATAAAAGGTTTATTTATTAATTCAACGAAGTTGTGTTTATTGTTTGATTATGAGAAGTCAATTAACAATTTAAATGATACTCACGTTTTTTCTTTGAAAGTTATATTGGCTGACCTTCTGCTAGTGATTACAGCTGCTAGATCACGTATGTTTTTGTACAATTTTAAATCATACAATTTTTTTAGTCTCAAACAAATAGTTTGTTTGTTCATTCATAGTTTGCTTATCCGAGCTTTTCATTTAACAACTTTTTAAACTCTGATCATGGTGACATGTACATAAAGAAATAAGAATGTATGGAGAGAGTGATTAATTGGAAGTTTAAAATCTTTTAAAATGCATGCCAATGTTTTCCCTACCGTCTTTTTTCATACTCGCTTCCCAGTTTGATTTTCAATCACACTGGTATCAGTGGAGAACTTTTCTATCTGAAAAACAAACAAACCATCTGATTGGTGCACGTTAAATCCAGCGCACAATCAGATGATTTGTTTGTTTTACTCTAGGATCTCATTGGTCAGACTCCTTTTAAACCATATTTAACCGCCCTTAATTGACTACAAAAGAGGATGACTGCTCATCTTCTTTTTACCTATTATGTAGGCTGGATAAGATGATATCTCATTCATCAGCTTTTCATCAGTTTTTCATTAACAATTTTTGTACTTTGTTTTCTATCTTACCAGATATATACATGGTATATAAATTATTAATAAATGTATCTCGATATGTTCAATCTTAACCCTTGTAGACAGGATGCTTTATATTACTTTTGACAACTCCTTTTGACAATTTTTGTGAGCTTATCTAACTACCATTCAGTGTTTCGAGCTGATAGATTGTTTCACTTGACAGTAGACAATTAATCAACGACATTATGAAAAATTCAACATTTAGAAAGAAGTTTCCTGGGTTATCATGACCTGCTGATCATATTTTTAAAGACCACATGCAAAGTTTGAAAATATGTTTTTATCGTTCATTTACTATTTTCAATGACCTTAGAAGTTATTTAAGAGATTTTTGGGAAAAACATATACGAGGGTTGTCTCCAGAAGTAATGCACTATATGCTCTAACTTTATCAATGATTTATATTTTTCCATGAAATTTTCAGTAAATGTTCCTTGGAGACATTTTGACTATTCTAAAAATTTTCATGTTGACTGATATTGATGTTATAATAAAATCAAGTTGGTGAGTTTGGGTAGGGTGGGGCAGGTTATACAGTCACGTCAAAAGTAATAAAAAATTGAAAATATGAAATAATTAATCAACAAATACCATTTTGTGTAGCTATAAGAAGTATGCTCAAAAATACATTTTAAGATACTAAATTACTATGAGCACATCCTAGATTTAATGGATGTACATTGCACAGTGTCCCATTTCACATTTTCTCAAAATATTGCCCTTTGCATGTTATGAACTTTTGATGCCTGTCAGGCCAAACACTCTTGGCAATTTCTTCCACTGTGACTTGTGGAGTTTTTGCCTCCCATGTTTGGAGTTGTCATCCAGGGTGAAATCATCTCTTTTAAATCTTTTCTGCTAACCTCATAAGTTCTATCTGGTATATACTCCTTATATACTTTCTTCATGGTAGCATAAATTTTGCGTGGCTGTCAGTCCAAGTGAAGTATGAAATTAGGCCACCAAACCCAAGGCCTTCTGTTATCAGGTGAAAATTGCAGCCATTTTTGCAATTTCTTGACTGTGACTGTATTTGAATTCGTGACTATTGAAATGTGGTATTATGACATCACAGTGCTAAATGTCATTATTTGTACTTGGTTAACATCATGCTGAATAAATTAAACAATTTCTCAAACTTTTTGATCATTTAAAGGAAAGAAATATTAATAAAAAACACTTTAGATCTTTTCATAATCAGAAAAATTGGTGCCTGCCCCGCCCACCCCTACCCCCATGTTGTTATAGCAATCATAGTAAGACTTAATATTAATTTTTGATGCTGAAACTACAGGATATATTAGATAAGACTTCAATTGTTATATCCCCAAAATTTCTGCCGAATTGAAGAATATTTAAGAAAGTTAGAGTATATAGTGCATTACTTCTGGGACAACCCTCGTATATGTAAAAAAATCTTTTTATCTCAAATATTCAAATTTCCCGCCATTTTTCAAGTAAAAGTTATATTTTTAAGCATAAAATGTTTCAATATACAGTGCCAAACGAATTATTTTTAACACGATTACAAACACTGGCGTTAAACGTATCTCAAACATAATGCCCAGTAGCACAAAACTCATGGCACATGTATCTCTATGGGGTTTTATTAAATCCTTCATATAATTCCTTTGGTGTATTTTTTCTAGCACAAGTAATGTGACTTTAATTAGTATACCGATGATTCAATTAACTGGCTATAAATTAAGCATACACGTTGATCGGTGAGTGAGTAACTTTGTATATTGTAAATATCTAAGCACTAGTGCCAAGGGAAAGGACCAAAAGTTGTAATGGAACTTAGCAAGAAAAAGCAAACTCTAAGTGCATACCAGTCAAGAAAAACAAGCCCCATATATCCCAAAACCATGATCTAACGTGAAAAGAAACAATGTCTAATACCCCCTTTCCCCCACCATTCAAGAACCGATATCACAATTCAAGACCAGAACACAAAGATTTTCAGCAGACGCCATGTATTTCCTATGAGCAACTTTAAAGTAGAATTAAAGGTAAGTTATAATCATTTACATGTACTCCATTTTAAAAATATATACGACTTGGGCTTTTATTTATATAGAACATTAGTCAGATAGTATATTTGGAAGATTTATTCTACTTCGACGTAGCAAAGTGATAGTGATGGTATAGCGATAACGTAACAAATACCTAAGTGTAGATAGAAACGAATCAGTAAATACCCAAACTCTACACATAATTGTAAAAGAGATGAAGAAGCAAGGGATAATCGAAATTTAATATTTAATTTAATATTTGCTCACCATTTTATTTATGCAATGATCGCAAATGTATTTATACCTGAGAACTTCTGCTTAGGGATCTTACTTCTATTGCTCAAGTCTGGTAACAAAGATTGTCTTAAAAAGGATCACCATCGTGGGATAACCCTTATGACAATTTTTCGTAAGATTTTTGTTAATATTGTTCTTTGGAAAATTGGTGTACTGCAAGATCGCATACCGCAATTACAAGGTGCGTCTATTAAAGGTTGTTCTTCCTTGCAAACATCTCTAATAGGGCAAGAAGCCATATCTCACCAAGAAAATGGCACACAATTATTGCATTAATGGACATTAAAAAGGCTTTTGACAGTACATGGATACGAGGCCTGTTCCATAAGTTATATAATTGTGGTATAAATGGTTTATGTTGGAGGCTCTTGTATCTTTTTACTTGACCTTTTTGGGCCTTACTTTTTCAATTTTAGGCAAAATTTTCAATAAACGGGCCATAAATCTTCAAAATTTAGGCCCAAATTTTGGTTCTAGGGCCCTAAAAGGTTTCCCGCGCGGTCATAGGATGGGCCCAGAAAAAATGTTGGCTCAAAAATATTGTAGGGCCTCTTTAGTGGACCTCCTTGGGCATTAATTAACCTTTTTGGGCTTTATTTTTTTCAATTTTAGGCCAATTTTTTTTAAAAGGTGGATAAATTTTCAGAATTTTTGCCCGAATTTAGGTTTTAAGGCCCTAAAAAATTTACGCGCGGCCCTAGGATGGGCCTCGAAAAAATGTTGGGCCAAAAATATTGTAGGGCCTCTTTAGTTGGCCTTTACTTGACCTTTTTATTGACTTTTTGGGCCTTATTTTTTTTCAATTTTAGGCTAAATTTTCAAAATACGGGCTATAAAAGAGTGGTATCGATATGGAGAACTGAATTCAACAATGTTTTTCTCTTAAACCAATCATTGAAAACATTCAGTAAAAAAACACGGTATTTTATGTAATGTTGACTGATTGACAACAATCTAATGCGAAAATTATTTAGAAATATTTTATATAATTGTTTTTGTTAACATTTTTCGTTTTTCTAGTGCAATTGTTTTTGCTCCTTTCTACCAATTCTTGAGAATGAAATAAAATGTCTTTCCGAACCTTGTTGAAACAAAATAGCATATACAACATGTTTTTAGACCTCTCAATATTATAGTTATACAAAGGAATTTTTGGTTCATTTTAAAAAAGTATTCAAAAAATTTAAACAAAATCCCCCAAAATAGATGAAAATCAAGATAAACCTTTTATTTCATTAACAAGATACTTTTTTAAAATGAACAAAAATTTCCTTTGTACAATTACAATATTGAGAGACCTAAACATGTTGTGTTTATGTCGTTTTGTTCCAATGAGGTTCGGAAAGATGTTTCATTTCACTCTGGAAACATGATACCATTAGAACAAAACAAGTGTTTGATGTGTTTTCTAAAACAATATAGACGAAAGTTTATATATATATTTCCAATTATATTGTTACCATTCAAAAGATGACTATTAAATTGACAATGTGTACAATTTTCAGAATTTTTTGATGACTGGTTTAAAAGAAAGGTGTGTTCAAAAAGTTCGCCATATCGATACCCGTTCCTTTTCCAAATTTTGGTTCTAGGGCCCTAAAAGGTTTTCTGCGAGGCCATAGGAAGGGCCCAGAAAAAAATGTTGGCCAAAAATATTGTAGGGCCTCTTTAGTGGGCCTTTTTGGGCATTACTTGACCTTTTTGGGCCTTATGTTTTCAATTTTAGGCCAAATTTTCAAAGAACGGGGCATAGATTTTCAGAATGTCGGCCCAAATTTTGGTTTTAGGGCCCTAAAAAATATTCTGCGCTGCCCTAGGATGGGCCCAGAAAACATGTTTGGCCCAAAAATATTGTAGGGGCTCTTAAGTGGTCCTTTTGGGCATTACTTGACCTTATTTTTTAATGTTAGGCCAAATTTTCAAAAACGTGCCATAGATGTTTTAATTTTTGGTACAAATTTTGGTTTTAGGGCCCTAAAAAGTTTTTCTGCGCAAGCACGGATTTTTTCCTCACTTGAAGTGTGGGTCCCGCCTTGTTAGCTTCCAGATCCGTCACTGTCCTTTACAATACAAATGGGCTTGGGTTAGCATGGGTAATTTTTTTTTGGGGGGGGGGGTTGCGGGGGGTGTTCGATCCCTCCCCCCCCCCTTACAAAAAGATGGCTACGGGCATGTTGTTAGTTATTTGAATGGCTCGGGACGCACAGTTTGAAATATTTTCTATGTTCATTGTTCACATATTATTTCTTGTGGCTTAAAATAAAGTTCATTTACAAGATATATTTTAAAGAAAAATTATAATTTAAATGAAATATGTTTTTTTAAACATTCAAATTATGCCCTGTTTTGGCACCAAAAGTAATGACCATTTGATTATCAAATACTCCATTTACTAAATTGTAAAACATTTATATCCTCAATACCACTAGAAAGATTTTTTCTGTTTGAATCTTGATTTTTCCTGAATTAGATTGGATGTATGACTTTGATGAATTTGTTATTAAGAAACAGGATTTATCAAATAGTTCAAAGGGGGGCTTTGGTTTGTTTTCATGAGAGGAGTGAATCACCCATCATTGTGTATTAATTATCACAGTCGTCATTGTTGTCGTGATTGTGGTCGTGATCGTGATTGTTCTTCTTTTTTGTCATCGCCATTTAGGAAAACCACTCATCAGATTTTCTCCAAATTTGCACACATGATAGAGGATATCAAATTTTAGAAGTGATAAACTTTTGGGTGGCCACCTTGTTTTCTGTTGTCATTTACTCTCAACTTTCATAACCTTGCCTATAATAGTATAGCAAAGTAGCACAAAATCACTTCAAGACAAGTGGTCCTTACTTGATGTGCAAAAATATTTTCAGTGCTTTCAGTGCTGACTTTTAGAAGGATTAAATGATACACAAATTTGAAAAATAATATTCAGCTGGATTTGTAATTCTTAATAGCTCCTTACTTAATGTTATATGCCAAGTTGAGAGTTGATGACATCACTTCTTGAGTGAAAGATGGCAGCCTACTGAAATTGAACATACATTTTTTAAGTGATCAATATTGACCATATCAAAACATTTTTCAGTGTTTTGCTAAACATGGGAAGTATGTATATGGTTAAAGCTACCATATTAGGGGAGATGGTCTGGCAAGGAATATCCCTTTAAGTACGGTCATGCCCCTATGAGACATACAGTGACACCTCTTTAAATATGTAGCTTAAAGGGACATTCCTGGCCATACCATTTCTATCTTGATATTATAGCTATAATCATACATACTTTTCATATTCAGCAAAACTTGTAAAGTATATATACCTTGTATATGGTTAAAGCTACCATATTAGGGAAGAGATGATCTGGCAAGGAATATCCCTTTAAGGGGTGCTCGCAAAATGACCATGTGTTAAAGTATAGTTTACTGGATATTCTAGGTCCATTGCTGTACCACTTTGCTGACTTGACTAATGAGGAATCCATTGAGTTGAGTTATGAAGACCTGAAACATGTCATAGAGAAAATAGGATTCAAGTACCTGGTATAGAAAAATCATAAATGTTTGTGAGTACTTTGAATTTAAAAAATAAGCAATCAAATGACCATGTAATTTATCCTAACTTTTGTATATTTCAGATAGTAATGTATAATGTGCGGCAAAGCTATGGCCTTTTGTAATTTATGGAGTCTCAGCCATGTTAATTTTCCGAAAATAACATGGCAGAGAAGTATCAAACTATAAGGGGACACAGATATGATAGCTAAACTACCAAACAAACTAAAATATACAAAAGTTAGGATGAATATAAATGTTTCTATTTTTACATAAACTGTTTCAATTTGGTCATTTGATTGTTGTTGTTTTTTTAAGTTCAAAGTACTCACAAAGATTTATGATTTAACTTTAGGTATATCTGCTTTGTGTTCGTGTTTTGAGTTTTTTTGCTCATTTTATGACAAAGGTTTTGATAGGCATTAAGTTTAAACAAGTGTTTTTTTTATTAATAATTGATCAAAAAATTGTAAATTTTCTTTTTTTATTAGTTTATTCCAATCACTTTTAGATCAGTGGTACATAGTTTAACTAGTGCAGCAGTTAAAAACATACAATACATGTGTACAAGCACAATTCTAAAGCAGAGCTAAAACATTTGCAACAATGGTTCTGGAAAGAGGATAGTCCTATTTCATCCAGATCGTGTTTTGATTTTATTTTTTATTTATCAATTGTTTTTTAGAGAATAAACATTATCATGTGACTAAATCTTTAGTATCAAAAATGAATAATAAGTCAAGTATTAAATGATTGGCGGTGTAAATAAGAAACACAAAATGCTCATCACATTTGTCTAGCCCAACGTATGTACATGATGTATGTATTTACTGTTAAGGTATATAAGAGCACTGAAGGTCACGAATATTGTGATTCAGATTGGGGCCTTTTAAAATCGAAAATCTCTGCACAATGGTGGAATTGGTTCAAACTACAAAATTGCTACGAAAAACATTATTTCTGTCTTGAAATATACAAATTGAGAATCACTTAGCGATAATAGTCCATTTCAATATCAAAACTTACTCCCCGGAATATTCTGTCTAAAACAAGCTATGGGTTGAGAAAGTGGGGCAGAGATTAGACATAACCAGTTTTACTAGACATCATATTTGTGGCACTTGTTTTGCAGCACGCTCCAATGTTTTCTTGTCTAGACCTGTTAGACCTAGTCCCCCATCATGGACCAAGCAGTGTCCATTCATCATTGAGGCATCGTTGGAGGCAAGATACACTATCATCTTTGCACATTCATCGGCTGTTCCATTTTTATTAAGAGGAGTCACTGTCCTAATCAACTTAGCTGTAATAAAAATATATGGGTAGTTTTAGAAAGAATCTAACTAAACTGAGTCAACAATGTTAATCAAAATTAGTTATAAATAGTCTTAAAATATCAAAATGAGACAAAGGCTTAACAAATGTTCATGAGAATGAAATGATAGTTATGTATACTTATAGAATCTAAACAAGACCTAGGTCTAATTAACAAACTAACTAAGACAACACTAAATAAAACACGATAATTGATATTTTCAAATTCTGTTATTGTAGTCAAGTCTGCTAGGTGTGTGTTGATATGGACAACATTAAATACAGTATATATGCTATTTTGATGATAACTCGGCTGGTTTTCATGACCATGCGATAAATATTGAAAATATTGCTTATTTATCCTAAAAATTGGCTTTTTACCAAACAAAACAAAGTTTAGTTTTGTTTTGTTTGCGGTAATACCTGAGACCATTATGTTAGTCTCAGGTAATACAAACCCAGATTACAGCATATACAGAGCATTGATTGCGTTGATATTTTTTAACCTACATAAAAATGTGTTAAAATTGTGATGTTAGATATGTGTTACCCATGCAATGAATTATTTTTTCCATTTATGTAAATACCATTTGTCTAGTATCTTCCAACACACTGGTTTAATTAACATTGTTGAAGCATCATATGTTGAAAGCATTACCAGAAAGTGTATATAAGGGAAATGACAGACAACGAAAAAACATCAGAAATTTTTTTTAATTTTGTGGTGAATTTATATTTTGTTGTCCAATATTTTGTATCCTCCAAACATTAAGATTTCACATTTCTGATTTCGAATCACTATTTTGAGAAATGAAACTAATACTATGTACAGATGAAGTATTGAAATGATTGTTATATAAATTCTAAATTATTTCTAATTTGTTAGTATTAAGTATGTGTGGAGGATACAAATCATAACGATTCTATTTTATGAGTAAGAAATCAAACAACCTCCTTTCTAGAGCTGGTCGTAAACATACGTTATTAACACGTTTGAAATTATCGACGGACTTGCTACATTACATGTTATGTTGTCCGAGTTATATGCAAACGTTGAGTTTAATTTTTATATAAGTATTTTTAAATAAAAGTAAGCAATAATTGGCGATGATTACCCCCTGTGTTGTCAACAGAATGGGACACATTAAATATCGTTGATATCAACACACATGTCGCAGGGTAAAGAAGAATAACAGCATCTGAAAATTTTATTTTTGTAAAGGATTGGTATCGATATGGAGAACTGAATTCAACAATGTTTTTCTCTTAGAACGATTATTGAAAACACTTTGTAAAAACACGGTCCTTCGTGTAATGTTGACTGACTGACAACAATTTAATGCGAAAATAATTTTTATATATTTTATATAACTGTTTTTGTTAACATTTTTCGTTTTTTTTAGTGCAATTGTTTTTTGTTCCTTTTTACCATTTATTGAGAATGAAATAAAATGTCTTTCCGAAACAAAATAGCCCGAAATAGATAAAAACTAAGTGAATCTTTAAATAAACAAGATACTTTTTTTTAAATCAACCAACTTTCCTTTGTATAATTACAATATTGAGAGACATAAACACGTTACGTTGTGTTTATGTCATTTGGTTCCAATGAGGTTCGGATAGATGTTTCATTTCATTCCGAACATATGATACCAACAAAAAAAGAAGTGTCCGATGTGTTTTCTAAAACAATATAGAGAAAATTATATATCTATTTCAAATTTTATTGTTACCATACAAAAGATGACCATTTAATTGACAATGTGTAAAATTTTCAGAATTTTTTGATAACTGGTTTAAGAGAAACGGGTGTTCAAAAAGTTCACCATATCGATACCCATCCTTTGCCCTGATTTCACCTTGCAGAATCCTCATACATAGCTTAAGGAATATATACTTGAATCTCTTAATTTTAATACCCATTTTTACAAATATAGTTTTACTTTCTTGAATCAACTTTTATGGTGTATGATATATTAGTACTACGTATAAGTTTACCAAATTGATCTGCTTCCGCGTCTGTGGATGTCATTCCAGAACTTTTTAATATATTTGTCCGAACAAAACCAGGATTAATGGAATTAACACGAACTCCTTTCTGGCCGAATTCAAGGGCTGCACACTTTGTAAACATGTCAAGTCCAGCTTTAGCAATACTATAGTATGGGGCAGCGCCAGGTACACTGCTTCCTATGCTAGACACATTCACTATATTCCCTTTGTGGTTTTCGAGCAGAGGCAAACACATTTGGGATAGATGTATCGGTGCCTTCAAAAGTACATTGGTCTGTAAATCAAAGTTTTTAATGTTTCCGTTTTGCAGCTCATCGGCGATCAAGAAACCAGCACTATTAACAAGCACATCAAGGCGTTCAAATTGTTCACTGACTGTAGCCAAAATATTCTTTAGGACGTCATCATTGGCCACATCACCTAACACAGACGGAAATTTAGCATCTTGCATGCCAATCCTTATGCAATCTTCCACAGATTCTTGTAGCCTTTCTTTGTTGCGCCCATGGAGAAGAACGCTTGCACCACGCTTTGCAAACAACAAAGCTGTTGCTTTTCCGATACCACTGCTGGAGCCCGTGACCACAACACATTTACCTGAGAAATCCATTCTAATAGCCCTTATGTATTATGTTAATATGTAGAAACACCTAGTGTCAAGTAACATTGTATAGTACAGTAGATAAGTAATTTTATAAGCCTCTCGATCGCGTTCTAATAGCCCTTATGTATTATGTTAATATGTAGAAACACCTAGTGTCAAGTAACATTGTATAGTACAGTAAATAAGTCATGTTATAAGCCTCTCGATCGCGTTCTAATAACCCTTACGTATTATGTAGTAGAAACACCTAGTGTCAAGTAACATTGTATAGTACAGTAGATAAGTCATGTTATAAGCCTCTCGCGTGTCTGATTAATGCCTTGGTCACATAGGCTCCGATTTTCACTACGGCGCCCGGCCGATGAGTATTTTGTTCAAAATCGGCCGGCGAGCCCGGGCATCGTACGGGCGCCGGGCGATGATCGCCACTCATCGGCCGATTTTTAGACATCGTACGGGCGCCGGCAGAGTTTTATCGCGGAGATAAAAGTTGCCGATGTCTTGGCGATTTTTTCTCAACCAAACTCATCGGTACCTACCCGGCCGTGTCCCGTCCGATCATCGTACGATTATCTTACGGCGCCCGGTGGCATCGCACGGTCATCTTGGGATTTTGCATGCTGATTTGTTTGATAAATCTTAATAATGATTACTTATAAAGTAATATAAAGGTTTTAAAAATAATGAGGTAAGGAATTATAATTACTACACACTGTCAGAGATTTTTTATAAAACATAAATGGAACGATTAGGCTTACTGTAAACAATGACACATATTTGAATGACTGGGGGTGGATGGGTTGATCTAGTCTTTCTTATATTGACATTAATCGTGTATGTCTGTCATACACATAATGAATAGAGTGATACATTTCTATGCGTATATCCACTCATGCATATACCATTACAAATCATTTATTCTAAAAATCTTCTGAATGTTTTTGTGAGTACAACTTTTCAAGGGTCACAATTTTCATACGAAAGTTCACTGTCTCAATTACAGTTAATATGCCAAAGGCTAAGGATAGAGGGGATAAGGCCAATGGGCCATATATCAGGAAGGCCTTGAGAAGACAGGTGGAAAAAGACAATAACAATGCTAGTGAGCTGGTGAATGATGAAGATTTAGATGTGTCTAGGGAAGAGAGTACTCCACTTGAAATAGAAGAAAAAATCGCCAATTTCTTTGAAGATAGGCCATATTTTTATGACCAAACAAATTCTCTTTACGAGAACAGTCAAAAGAAAGATGCAGAAATATGGAATTTTGCTAATAGCATCGGATGGACAGGTAGACATAGTATTTGTTTATATGAAAGATCTAAAAATGAATTAAGGTCAGGGTTCACTTAAATGAAAAGACCACGTGCAGTATGGCAAGTGATTTTAGACGGTCATATCTTTCACCATGAGTACTTTCTGGGCATAAATACAGTGTTTTTATTAAAACAATATGTTTTCTTTCAATTGAATTACCCATGATATAGTAAAAATATCAATCAAACAATTTGAAAAATTATGAATAGGGACCCCATGTCAGCATTTTTTTCTAAATATTGAACCTATTTACTCAAAAGAGAATCTTTCTGATTTTTATTGCATGGAAACATTATTATCCTGGAAGTCCTGTCTATCGAAGTATTTCGTTTTCAAATCTTGCATTCACGCCATGTGGAACAGGCATACCGGGTCATACAATAATTTTGTATAAATCTAGAGGCCTGTAGATCGACCGATGTCCTGGCGGGTGCCGTACGGCCATCGGCAGATAGCCTTGCGATACCCGTGCGATGTCTTTCAGATTCAATCGATTGCGGGCGCCGTACGATGCCTGTACTAATGTGACCATACTCACGATTAGATCAAGACATCGGTGAAAAGTCACCGGCGCCCGGTCGATTTAGAAATCGGCCGATGACTACTCATCGGCCGGCGCCCGGCGGCTATGTGACCCAGGCATAACGAAAGCAGATAATGATAAATGCAGTCCGAAAGAACTGTCCAATGTGCGCCTTTGTGCCATGATACATGATATCAGAAGCATATGCATTCTCAAGGCCCTTCATCATATCGGTAACACAGAACAGTAATCATTTCTGTTTATCCAGACGTACAACCTTTTCAAACCCATACAGAACACATTTAGTTAGAATCGCACATTTAAAATGCTTGGTAACTTCATAAGGACACTAATGGGGTATTTTGATAAAGGCTGTATTCCTGTTAGATACAAATCGTATCACAGTGTCGCGGTAGTTACCACTCTGTGTTTGATCTATTATGTCTTCTCCTGCCAATTGTGAATCTAAATTTCTATCAGCTATTGCCCCGAACCGGTTCGTCTTATCTCTGCAAGCAGATTGCCCCGAACCGGTCCGTCTTCTCGCTGCAAGCAGGATGAAATTCTTTGTCACAAAGTTTGGCATTTTTTATAAAATCAAACGCGCGTCATTGAAACTCACAAGATGTAAATAGCATGTCATTTACATCATACCTTGATGGGGAAAAATAGATCTTATATGTTAGAAGTACTAAATAAAAGTTATCGTGAAAATGAGACAGTCGTTCTCGAGAGAAAAGAGCATAAATGCGCATTTAGAGAGTTTTGGTCCGTTTAAAAATCTGTAAAAAATTGGGGTACTTAAAAGCATCGGGAGGCATCATATATTTCAAATTAGACACGAGGAAGTCAATATTGAGCAAGTTATGGCTGTTTTAAATTCAAATAAAACCGTTAACCCGTACCGGTCCAGCTTTTGACCCGTACCGGTCAATTTTCGTTAGCTGCGTATACCAAGGGTGGTCTTGAATGAAAATAAATCATTACGAGCAATGAACTTTTGATAGTACATATTGCATTTTGAAAGTAGCAATCAATTTGCCACGAAATACAATTTTGTAAATGAAAATAAAACTCTGGTCTCGGAAACGGGTTGTTTACTCTTAACTTGTATTCGCGAGTACAACTATAGCTGTCGGCTACCGGATTAACCTATTCATTTTCATAAATTAACCGGGAATTAGCGAATCAGCTACCGGGATACAAGGCAGGTACTCTTCATATTTAAATGAGTTTGCCATTAGAATTGCAATCGACGCGATAGCCTTTATTTGCATTCGAGAATACAAGCTTATAGTCTTGCTCCAAGGCCCTGAGTTTTCTATTCTAACAACTTGTGTCACAAGGGCTTGTAGCTAGACAAACACGCTCAGTCATAATACGTGATAAAGTTTAGTTTAGTTTAGTTTAGTTACCTCCCTCATTAAAGACGGTTATGTCCGCCATTTGTGAAAACGGTATCTGACTTTAACGTTGTCAGGCTATTCCGGTGTGAATCAATAAAGTATATTATAAATGAATTAAACGTCGTGTTAACAAGCAAAAGTCTTTTCTGGGTCACTGCGAATGGCATGATTTCCTCGAGTCTCTTCAGTTGCATGGCAACCATACTGGGACCGATTCGCGTCGTTCCACTACTGCCCTTGGTGGGGGCCCGCTACCATACTATATGACTCCCAGAGTTTACTAAAGCACGTTAGTGGAGGAACCAACCACAGTCTCACAATCTGTCTCTGGCAAGAGCGGCCAGAGAACCAACCCATGCCAAGGGCCGGTAAACGGTTGGACCTTCGGACCGGGTGTCCGTAGTGACAATGATCAACAACTCCGTACCTGGGGCTCGAACGCGGGACCTCCGTATCCCACTACGTTCAACCGCAAAGTAGCCTCAGTCAACGCCACTAGGCTACCCTGCTTAGGTGTCAAAACTGCTAAACATAATGTAGTTGTTACAATTATTTGCTTGGATAAACATGATACAAACATTTCTTAAGTGATTGATCTAATTTAGTTGGAATCGAAGTTCGACCAACGATCAATGAAACGCAATGAACTCACAACTCTTGCAAATGTGTACGGGAGTGGTAAAGCACAGAAAGTGAAAGATTCTAGATCAATGTTAAGTATCACATTTAAAATGCATATTTGACAATGAAGAAAGAGAAACATTCCAAAATGAAGAATTTTGTAAAAAGTTTATTGTTTGATTCGTTGCCAAAAATCAAATAAATGAAATAAAAGAGACTGCGAAGTGAAAACAATTATAATTGAGGCGTCTAGATCGATCAACATAACGGTAAGTGAATAGGTTTGTGTGGATACGTCGAGGAAAATAAGCTATTTCGACGCTTGAAATAATCTGATTACGCGTATTAGTAATTAAGTGTGGCTAACATAAGTGTTTTGTTTGCAATTCAAAATGACAAAAAACAAGAAAACTGAACGTCCTATATGTTCAAGATATTTCGCCATGCTCAGAAATGTTCATCTTTCCGAATTGGAGTTCCTTGTTATTTAAAGCTGAGACCACCATCACAGTGATCATAAAATCTATGTTAGTCTCAGTTTAGAGGTGCGTGTACATGTAGCTTCGGTGTAGCTCATACCTCAAATACATCTTTCAGTATTGCATAGTTCATTAATTACCTACACTATTGGTAATTTGATCATTGAAATGTAATGAAGGAGAAAACGAGAAATTACGATTGCTAGCTGTAAATTATACTTAAGTATAGTTCTAATTTTTGTACAATCCATCCGAACAAACCATGGTTTTTTCAAGTGAATTGCCCATAATGATAAAAATATCAATCGAACAATTCGAAAAAATATGAATAGGGACTCCATGTCAACATTTTTTCAAAATGTTGAAACTATTTACTCAAAAGAGGATCTTCATTTCTGGTTTTCATTGAATGAAAAGATTATTCAACCGGGGGTCTTAAACTTCTTCAAGAGAAGAATGGTATTGAAAGTCTAGTTTTGAAGATATCCATTTTCGATGACCAAAGTTATGCTGAAAACAATGGATAGCACGAGTTTTCCCTATGGGAAAATAACACTGGAAATGTGTTTTTTAACTTCTCGCATTTCAATACCCATCCCGTTTTCAGAAATTGTTAATATAGTGTAGAAGAAACTTTCGATATGTTCAAATTGAGAAAAACAAGATCCTCTTTTTAGAAAATGAGCCTTACATTTAAAAAAAGTGCCAAGGTGGGGTCCTAATCCGGTGTAAAAGTGTAGGAGGTCCTATCAAATTATGGTCCTACTCTCCATTGATTTATATGGTGACCTAAATACAACTCTTTACCTCAATATCTTATACGCAATCAGGGCCAGTAAGGGCTGTTAAGAAAGGGGACCATAATCCCTGGGGGACCATAATTTCTTTCACACCAGCTTAATTTTCAGAGCTGGATTGATATTTTGATATATTGCCATGGGGACTTCAATTGAAAGACAAAGATTGAATAAAATACTCACTATTTCAATAAAAACAAATTGTCGTATCTAATGTTTTAGCATATCAAAAAGTTTGCAATCTAAATGACCTCATCATAACATCACTCAGATGGCAAAAACTTTTTTAATAAATTTTTTTCTTTGCAAATCTTTTAATATTCTATTCTTTCAAAATAAACCAACGTTGACTGGCTCACTAGGTTGAAAAGAAGAATAAGTTATGCTTTGGATATAACTGTTCCATTGGTCTCTATGAGAACTAAAATTTTAAAACACGTTTTTCTCTAAACCATTTTCATGCATGGACGAGTTCATTTCTCGATTATTTATCAACCAATTATCTTATTTTTTCGACAAAAGACCCAGGTGGATAATAGTCTCTGGATATAAAATGGAGGTCTGCGTCCAGTATTTCCAGTTGTACCAGGCGAAAATACTGGACGCGTTTCGATCCCCTGTTTCTATGTCATCACGATCAGATGATCGTCTTTCAACCACTATATTTTTAAAATACTTTTCAAGGTCATTATGACCAGGCGACCGTATTCTTAAACTAATTGATGATGTTTCACTTGTGACTTGTCATTTTAGTTAACAAGAAAATCTAATTTAAATCTCAAGGGTAAGGTTACAGGGCCGTAGGGAGAGGGGGTTCGCAGGGCTCGTGCGACCCCCCCCCCCCCCAAAAAAAAAAAATCTTGACAAAAAAAATCGAACCCACCTTTTCGGCAATTATGCGAAATTATTTGAGAAAGATTTGTATGTTGGTATCCAAAGTAATTTTATGGGAAGAGTCAAAATTATGAAAGATATTGAACTTTTTGTAAGTGTAACATTTTTTTGAGACACTCTGTATAGTGCTTGTATAAACGTGAAATGACCAGGTTTAATTATATCAACTATCATGAAGCAAATATCATGAAGAAAACAATGTCACAAAGTATTTTGGAAAATACTTCAGTGCTCGGGCTGAGTTGAGGACAAGCAAGACTTTAAGCTTGTAATGTTTTTCACAACTCAAACGTGAACGAAAAGTACAGTAATCAATACATAGCATTTGCTTCCGTTTTCTGTATGCCCCTCTTCCTGCTTAATAAGGCAATGTATCTTCAAATAAAACCTTAGCCAAGTAGATTAAAGTCTCTGGAACACTTTTGTAAATAGTATTCACAAGCAATTTTGATTGTGAATCTCAAATCTTGTCTTCCCGATTTCAGTCAAGAATTACGTCAATTTTGCGTGCAAACTTTGGGTAGATGTTGTTATTCCCAGACGCCCAAACGTGTCAGGAACACATAGATACTTGAATGATCTTGATTGGACATCAGGTTGCAGAGAAATCGTAATTTTACTGAGTGGCTTCACGAAAAAATAAAAAGGCTATACGCCTCGTTAACGCAATTATTTATCACATCTGACATACATTTTTGTGTGAATAAGCTAAGCATATTAGATGAATAACATATTTAGGGGTCATTGAGTAAGATTAAGGGTTATAATTATCTTACAATTTCAAGTTTACTGCTATTATGTAACCCCTACCCCTAATTTTGAACTGAGAAGAGACCTCTGAATCTGAAGGATATTACCTCAAGTTTTATCACAACATAGTTGTAATTAATCGTACCTTTATTCTATAACTTATATTTTTACAAAGTTTTATTGGATTGAAAACTTTTTAATGGTGTATTCCTCTAAACGTAACTAACAGTTTAACTACATGTCTCAGAAGATGCCCTTTTCAGCACATTGCTGGGTATAGGATTTCTCATATTTATGACGTCAATTTATGGTTATAAGTCACACTCACGATTTTGGGTTCTATTCAATCCTTTCTAACTTTTTACCATACTTACAAAATTCGTTGAAATTTTTTCCATATGGTCAAAATATACATACATTTTACCTCTGAATGTTTGGTGTGATAATAACGAAAAATAAAAAAGATATGATTGGTAAAGTACAGTTAACCTTTTATATTGTCTATTCATTCCACGATAGGAACCTGTCGTTTATATTTAAGCTTGTTGCTTTTGAAATAATTCCCTTGAACTTTATTTTATAACATATTGAAGGTAACCTAGAGGTCTACTTGATAACGTGCGTTCATATTCACTGATAGGTATGTATAGCATCATAATATTTTATATGTAAAGCAGATTTGCATTTATGATTATTAATATATAATATGACAATATAATTCCTATTATGAATTATAATATGTTCTTATTACAAAATATCATAATGTTATCATTATGAATGGTAATGTTGCTTTAGTAGAAAATATCAAATTGGCCTGGATAATCCAATGAGGCTAAAACAATCACTTATTTTGTAGATTTCGCGAAGGCGACATGCTTAGCAGCAATGCACAGGTACATAATCAGTCTAATTTGCCACTGGATTTCTAAAAAAAAGTATGATAGAACTGAGATTATTTCAAAGGAACAAATGGTTATAAGAAAAACAGGGAATCCTAAAATTTTTGAAAAAATCTTACTCCTCTATCACACCAATCACCTATCACTACGAACGGAACCGTCGTACTTCAATCCTACTAGGGACGTTTTAACAACGAGTTGCGCTGTCTGAGGACGTATTGAGAACGAGGTAGAACTAATTGCAAACGGGTTTAAACTGATTAAGAACGTATTTAACACTGCTTATGAACTAGTTAGCAAAACTATAGCTATCACACCAAACAAGTTGCCACTGCGTTCTTCAAAACTGGTTTTAAACTGTGTGCGAACGGAATGAACGTAGCTGCAACTTTCTAAGGTCTATTTACGAACTTCATGAACGTTCTCAGACGGGAAGGTGATTTTAGAATTTTGAATCGATTCAAAATTCGATGGCGACCATATCGTTCTGTAATCAGGTCATTATGACCTTCTAGACCAAGGGACGCGTTATACGACGTTGTACACCGACGTGGTGCGACCTGAACGAACTGCGAATGAGATGGACGTATTGAAGACTGTTTACGAACGAAGTAGCTAATTATTTTAGACATATTTCCCGACCACAGCCAGATTGAGCCCGTTTACGACGTTTTCGCAGGACTGGCAAGAACGGGTAAGAACTAGTTTGGTGTGATAGGGGGGTTAAGAAAAGATTTACCGAAATTGTATTTTTCTAGTGATATTTTCGCTTCATTGTTTCGAATTAATTAGATACACCTTGCATGTAGGCAAAAAGGTAGCACATCGTAGTTATGAAGTTCAACATGATAGTAAAATGATACTATTTAAAATATAAAAAGTTTACTAGGACACAAAGACTGTTTTTAGAAATCTGAGAATAGTACGTATTAACGTTATATTACAATAAGCCTGTATATCAAAGCACCTCTCTAATCCTAACACCCCTTTTTGAGAATATCTTTTCTCGGTCCCAGCTTTGTTGATTCTCATTGACTCACATATGAAAAATTAAAATGTGAATGCCTGTTACTCATAACAGTACTGACCGGTCCCAATGGAGTTCAGATTAAGGAATTTTAGCGAGGTTTGATTTTATATAAAAAATCTTTTAAACTGACGTAGATAGAGTTATAAAGAATGTTGTTTAGAAGTTAACTTATAAAGCAAATGTGAATAATGCTAATATACAGCTGCATTCGTTTTTTATGTTCAGAATGAATTACTCCACCTGAAGGTGTCTTAAACCTTTTTTAATTGAAGAAAGATAAAATAATTCTGATACATGTCAGTATGACTTGCCAATCCATCCGGATTACAAATAATAACATGATTACATGACAGTAGGATAGCGGAACAGCCACTTCGTTATTCCATTTGATAGTGTGTGCAAGTATTTAAAGAAAACATTGCCAAAGTAAAAAATCTAAATAAAAAATCTAATAAGAATACAAATTTAATTATAAGTGGTTTATATGAATCCGACGTTACTTTGCAGATGATTGTGTCATTGGTGATTTCGATTGTCTTATCATTGTTCCCATCGTCTGCAGAAGAAGATGGCGAACGGCGCATCCAGCAGAGATATGTTAATGTCAAAACAGTTGCAGGGCTTTTACAAGGAGAGATTGTCGATTATCCCGTAGAATACCCTGAAGGTAATAAGAATGTTATAACAGTCACCCAGTTCCTTGGGGTCCCTTATGCCAAACCTCCTATTGGTGAACTCAGGTGGAAGAATCCACAGAAGGCTGAACCATGGGAGGGAGTGAAGAATGCTACAGCTTATGGAAACAGTTGCTGGCAAAATATCAAGAATATACTTGTACCCACTACTCCTATGTCAGAGGACTGTTTATTCCTAAATATCTGGGTCCCGAAAAACATAACAATGAAACCGAAATTTCAAAATCTTACTGTTATGTTCTGGATCCATGCAGGAGCATTTCAGTTTGGCACTGGAAGCCTCGACATCAATAACGGGGCATATTTGGCGCATGACCAAAACATCATTGTTGTGACTATCAATTATAGACTAAATTCTTTTGGATTTTTATCTACTGAATCAAAACCAGATGAAGGGAACTGGGGTCTGAAGGATTGTGTCTTAGCATTACAATGGGTTCGGGATAATATCAGATCATTTGGCGGAGACCCTAATTCTGTGACCATATTTGGGGAATCTTCAGGATCAGCGGGAGTGACACTACTGATGCTTTCAAAGCAGGCAAATGGTTTATTCAAAAGAGCTATTGGACAAAGCGGGTCAGCGTTGAACTATTGGGCAATGAATCCACGTGGCAGAAATCGTAGAATCCAACAAAGCTTGGCAAATAACCTCGACTGTCCAGTAAACAACAACAGCATGGAGTGCTTAATGAACAAGAAGGCCAGAGACATTATCATTGAAACTGGCAAAATACAATATCAGCTATCAACTCTATTTGTACCAAATGTAGATGGTACATTTTTTCAGGATGACCCAGTGAACATTCTTATAAATGGTGATTTTGAAGCAGTTGATTTCATAAATGGAGTGACAAGTCACGAAGGCTTTCATTTCGGAGTAGCGATGACATCGAGAGAAGATATCGGGTTAAGGTACAACTTTTCTCAATTCAATAATACAGTCTCACGATTGATGAAATTTCTTAATCATGTCAAAAACAGGGACGTTATACAACATGGAATTAATCTGTTGTATAACAATTTTAAAGTTCCTGATGATGTCAAATCAGTACACAGAAGCAAGGGACTTGTCGACTTTATAGGAGATTTTGCATTTAATGCGGGGACTCATATGTTCACAAAGTTATACCAAAAGAAATCAACAAAGAGGACTTTCTGCTACTATATGAATACAAAAGTATCTAGGGATTTCCAATACATTCCGTACATACATAAGCGCCCTGATTGGGTACACACAGTGCATGTAGATGACACACAGTTTGTCTTTGGAGGTGTGAAGTACACAAATAAGAGAGTTACTCGGGAGGAAAGGGAACTAAGTGGTGAAATGATGATGGCCTGGGCTAACTTTGCAAAGACAGGGTAAATATATTCATACATTTTCCTTATAATGTGCTAAATTTGAATTTAAAGCACTTTTTTCAATTAACCACTTTTCTAAAAAGTTTGAAAGGCAACTTCCAGTAATTTCAATTCTTCAATTTCTCTAATTATCACGAAATTTATTTTAGGGACCCTACAGAATCAGGTTCTCTACAATGGCCAAAGTTTACTGGCTCCAACTATCTTCAACTGTCAACACCTGTCAGTAGCAGCACTGTCATTGAGAGGTTCCTACCTAAAAGAATGGACTTCTGGATTAACTTTATCTGGAAGAAAATAGATATTCCATCAAAGAAATGTGTCAATGCTAGCACAGAAAAGTCTGGTAAGTGTGCAACAAATACAAAGTGTATTAATGTATTTCAGTAAAAAGGAAGCACCTCTTTTTTCATTTGGTATAAAATGATGAACCGTTTTCTTGTAATCTAGGTACAAATATTTGTACCAAATTGAAAAATGTAAACCAAGTGAGTTGTGAAATGATTTCTTTTAAAACGTGATTCCAATACTCAATAACCTTAAAGCGACAGCCAATCAGGCGATGGTGGAGTGGGAATATCCTGTCTACTTATATTAATTTTCCTTTGTGATAGAGTTGAGAAAAATAATGATGTATTCATATCTGTTACGAGAGAATCCCACTTGCCACAGCCCATTTCTAGCTCATTCTTACCTGAGATTCTAGACGAAAGGTATCTAAAATTCGAATAACATTTATTTCCACAATAGTGAGCCGCTTATCCTTATTATGACTTGCTAATTGAGACATCTTATAATTACGTATGTTGTAGATGAAGATATCTGCCCAGTTTGTCTAAATGAAGTTCCATTTGATATTATTGATATCGTCTGCAAGTCTAAAAATGGTAAAATAAATGTTTTTTTACTATATTAAATTCATTAATTAAAATTAAAAAGTAAAATTTATGATGCTATAAATGTTAGGCCTAACCGTTTCAATGTTTAAAGCAACTCGTCATTTAAATAAAAGTAATATAAAATTACGTTATTTCATTTTATTTCCCAAGCATTTAAAGTATCAATACTCGCAGTGAATATAATGAAGATTGAGCTGGATCTCAGACCAGTGACAGGTAGATCGAAGTTGGACAGATATGTAACATACAACCTGGATTCAGACTGCACTTGCGATATTGTTACAAAAGGTTTAAAAGGTAAACGAAAGCTTATATTATGTAAAAATAACTTGTGATACGTGTTCATTAATATAATTTCTTTCCAAAAAGGATCACTTATGTCAGAGATCCCTTGCCTTTCTAGTGTTTTTATAACCCCTGTGATTTGCCATATATGGTAAATGACCAAAAGTGTTCTCATTTTGATAATACTTGATGACATCATTTCCAAGGTTTCACATTTTGTTTCAGCTCAAGATGACAAACTTCTCATCCTAACCATGGCAACCATTGGCAGTTTACCAAGCCTATATTTCAATGACCAAGTCACTGTTGTCAAATTAGATAACAAACTGCAAAGGAAAATATCGAGGGCTATTACAGAACAGAAATGTCCTTATTGACACTACAGATTCCTAGACAGATCTTTCCCCTTGATAGAAAACGCCAGTATAAAAATTGGGTTTACGGAAAAGACCGACCCCACCGACCACCGACCGGTCGGTGTTTTCCACTGGTAGCCTCAAAACAGGGTTTTCGTAAAACACCGACCACCGACCAGTCACTCTCCACAGTTGGGTACATGTGGTCGGTGGTCGGCTGACGGTCTTTTACATAAAGATGAAAAATGCAAAATTAAAAGTAAAACTAAAACTGGGAATCCAATGACTATAGTACCTTTACTAGGTCGTGATTTAAAAACGTATAATTATCATTTCAAATCACGATGAAAACGTTACATCGTCGTGGTGTGTAATGTCATATTTTTAAGTGATGTTTCAGTTGTTAGAAGACCAATTTCATCCTGGTTAGTCACTTTGGAAAAAACGCACGTAACATTGCATTAAGTTCATTCTTCATTCATATGAAACGCAATAACAAAAACACACAAACATCGTCGATGTTGACGTCGTAACGTTATGTTTAATTTCTCAGTTGTTAAACGTCAACTGGTAAAAATTACATTTGATATGACAAAAAAAGCTTTCTAATGGTGTACTGAAATGGTAAGTCACTTTTAATCCCGATAAGAGAACGCATGTAACATTATATCGTGTTCAGTATTCAGTAGGCTATGACGATAACAAATCATTTTTGTTTCGAAATTGTTAAATTTCAGTAAAAAATTAGGATAGATTCCCGTAGAAACGATAGGTTGGTTAATGATAGGTTAGGACCTAAGGCAGGGCAATTAATCGAGAGGAGACGGTCATGACCAATTTGTTTGCTTGCCATTCGTTGCAAGGTACAAAATCGGTAAAAAACGTTGCCTAGTCCAACGATTGACATTCAAAATCAAATTATTAATATTCTAAGGCTACAAATATGTTCGGTCTTTTACATGATATGGTCGGTCTTTTACACATTTTCTTCAAACCCTGTTTTGAGGCTACCAGTGGAAAACACCGACCGGTCGGTGGTCGGTGGGGTCGGTCTTTTCCGAAAACCCAATTTTTATACTGGCGTTTTCTATCAAGGGGAAAGATCTGTCTAGGAATCTGTAGTGTCAAATAAAAAGCATATTTTAAGGCTCTTTTCTTCCTCTATCGTCATGACCATATTTTCACTGGTTATGGGGGGGGGTGCGATCGCACCATCGCACCCTCTCCTGGCTACGCCTATGACATTGTAAGACATTGAAACTATTGAAAATAGAGTAAAATTGATTTGCCTTGTTATTCAAATCGTCTTACAATGTCATTGGCGTAGCCAGGAGAGGGTGTGATGGTGCGATCGCATCCCCCCTCCCCCTTCATTACCAATGGAAATATGACCATGATGATAGAGGAAGAAAAGAGGCTTAAAATGCTTTTTATTTGAAGCTTCTAGCTCAGTTTTGAAGGAAGTTACATACATTTTTGTAAATTCAAAACAAATCTTACACGTTTTCTAATGATCTAATTATGTTGTATATTCTTATATTTCGTTTTTTGGGTACCCGGTTTTTTCGACTGGGTACCAAGTTTGGACCCAGCATTGAGGATTTACTACCCGGTACCCGGTTTTTTCTACAAACCCTATCTAGAAAAGTAACCTCATTCCCTATAATTTGATGTAGATTAATCGAACCCCTATACCATGGGCTTTCAATTGAAAGCCCATGCCTACAGTATATGAATAGGTACATTTTGATATGTAACATTATGGGCTTTCAATTGAAAGCCCATGCCTACAGTATATGAAAAGGTACATTTTGATATATAACATTATGGGGGTAAGCGTTTCATATATAGTTGGTCACGCCGCCAGAAGTGCAAAGTATTGTTCCAAATTTTTGAATTTCGTGTTAGATTACGATACTCACACCTGAAGCATGGTTTTTGTTTTTGATAAATTACAATAAAGTTTAATAATATTTCTATGCGTATTTTGTGAAGTTATGTTGACGTTTATTTAAGTTACAATGTAACGGTGCATTATATTTGATTAATCAGTATCTGAAAGTTTGATTTAAGTACTTTTACACGCTTTTACATTAGTCCAAATCACGCAAATCCCTTGAATGTCCGGGGACATCCTGCAAAATTAGGTGGATGTCCCGCGAAATCCCGCAAATTTAGGGCACTTTTTCTAGAAAATCTGTCCCTCTATGAAGTTTTTGCTGGTAAACCTGTTAACTGTCCCGCAATTAGGGTGTTTGTCCCTCGAATGGTCCCGCGAAATCCCACGAATTTGATAAAAAAAAAATTGGCCTATAAGCGCAATCACGCAAATCCCTTAAATGTCCCGCGAAATCCCGCGAATTTAGTAGATGTCCCGCAAAATCCCGCGAATTTTGGGCACTGGTTCTAAAAAATCTGTCCCGCGAGAAAATCTTTGGGGGTTGACAGTACTGAAAATAACAATAAAACGCCTCTGTCTGTTTTTTTATTTGTATGCTCAATTGTAATATGAGTAGAGCTGCTGAGAAATGAGTTAATATCTGTAGTCAGATAGAATCAAATATAATATGTGAGTGTATTGCACAGTTACAGAGTGTTGCGTTTGCATATATTTGAACATAATTTCCTCCCCGCAAAAGCGGTGCTCATATGCAGCGTTCCTCTTTTTAGATATTTGTGGTCTAGTAAACACAGGTTGAGGTTAGCATAAAACTCGTTAAAACACCACATATAAATAAATTAAATACAATCACATTCACCTCAAAACTCACCTCTTTTGGCACAAACTCTTTGTAACTCATTCTTACCTGAGATCACAGAGAAGAGATAACTTAAGTTATAGTGTTTGGTTTTATTTTTCCAAAATAGTTGGTCGCTTACTGGATTATCACAAGCATGTCAATTCAGAGATTTCAGGCTTAAAATAATTACTTGTGTTGTAGATGAAGAGTCAGATCAGAGTCGGTAATTAGCATGATTTGGCTAACAAACTGAACAGAAGAACTTTAGTTGTGTTGCTTAATTGAGGTTCATACTCAGACTCTTTCTCAATATACGCCCCTCAGCACCTGGGTTATATTCTATATTCACTGATAAGTCTTTACAATATCTCAAGTTTTATGGTTTTATTACCTTTAGTTGAATAGGAGCCTTATCAGCGAAGATAGATCAAAGGAAGCAAATATGCTGTTTCATAACCTTAACTTATAGAATATGATGTAGAAATACAAGTTGTTCTTTTATGTCACAACAATACTCCCCACTTCGCTATGGTGAGCTCCTGCGAGCCTCAATGGAAGGGGAACTTTTGGTATGATTTCTCTAAGGATATGAGGTGCTTTGGACACGCATTAATTTATTCTTAATGTAATATATATTTTACAAAGTCACAAAAATTTAGTGCCATGTTAATATTCTTTTAAAAAATCTAAAATAATGAAATACTAAGTCTTAAACGAATTCAAAAAACTGTAGATTTAACGTATCATAGATGTTTTGCTTTTTGAAAATTAAACTCAACTAACAGAACCATTGTGCCTTATAGTATTTTAAGTCCTTAGTGTTCATGCACCCTTTGTTGGTCACAAAATATCTGCTTTGTTGTTGTTGCTGTTGTTGGTATCTTCTTTTGGCACTAGTAAACAGTATTAGTACGCAGTTGACATGTACAAAACTGAGGAAATGTAAGAGTACATACCAGCTGTTTTCCTTTCTATGAACTGAGAGTAAAAAATATAATCTAATAAATTAGGAAAAATTATAAGCTCTGTCACACTTTTGTTCTTCCTGCATAACCATAACGTTTTTATAATGGTGAATACTTTAACTTCTCAACATGAACTAGATATATTTATATATAGCTTGCACTTTATATTTTCCTGTATGCCTAGATCTATATAGCGATCGGGCCATAAGTTAAATATTAATTTCCACTTAGGTATTATATTGTGGAGTGCAGCCTATTATTTTTTTACTGTTGTTATGTGTTCTTATTGTTGAGACTAAGAGATACGATTTAAAATCTTATAAATAAATGCTGCAGTATTTATGACACGTGCTGAGAAGCTTATTCCTCTACAAAAAATGACTTGTTTCGTTTATTTTACAAAATGTTTTACAGCTAGTAGGTAACTCTTAGATATTTCTTTGTTTTTAACTTGTTTACTTAAATGTCCGACGGGTTTCTGTTAGTATTTTTTCATTTCTTTTACAAAAAATATTACAATCATGAATTCTCAAGTTGATTTATATTGGCACTTTACAATGTGTTATATACCTTAACTATAATACCAATATATTTATATGACTACTTTAGTGGTTATAAATGGACCCCACTTGACAACTTTACAATCCACCAATTAAATTTATTATCTAAACCTGTTCAGGTTTTAATCTTTTTATCAATTAAATTTGAAATATGCGCATATTTTCTAAACTATATGTGAGACAATATGTGCTTTCACAGTACTGAAAAACACAAAAATTGTTTGTTAATTAGATATTAGAGTGGAAATAACTTACTTTATAACTCTACAATTTCAGGCCATATAACCTTGCAAGATTTACAATCATGGTAACATTTACTTGTTTCAGTTAAAAGCGGAAACTGTAGAGACCTTAAGCACTAGTCTATTTTTACCCCAAAAATATGTGTTAGGACACTTGTCCTTTAACAGTTAATTCAGTTTTTTTATATAATGCAATTGGTCATATATATAATTACGCAAAAATATTTAAAAAATAGTCCACTTCTAATACACATATACACATTTATACATTTTAACAAATACTTTCTCATACACATCCAGAATACAGACTGTTCACTCGCATTTCCATCTACATACACATTTCATATACACATTTTCATATACATGTTCCATATACACATTCTCATAGTATCATTAAACTGGATGTGATAGGTTTTATGTATAGCCTTAAGGAAAACAAGAATGGTATAGGCTGTGTAATGCAATGCAAATTGGGGTGATCAATTTTAATTTTGAGGGGTGGCTTAAAAGATTCACTGACGTGTCTAATTTCTATGTAGATTTCTATGATGATGTTGAACTGATTACTTTTTGGGAGATTGGGCCAGATGACTGTAGGGTTTGTGAAGTTAATTGAAGTTTTATGCAGACGGGAAAATGGAAAACATGGTGACGTACCGGCAGTCTTCACAGTACAGTGCCTGGTAATTGGTACCAGGATGTACTGCGAAGATTACCGCCGTCTGTGTTTGTCCAGGGGTTGGGGCTGTGTTGGTTATAACCCGTTCACGAATGGTGGGGTTTGTGCACAGAGTGCACATTGCATTTACTCTTGTCCCTGGAGTCCCGAAGGGGATGGAGATGGTGGGGGTGCTATCCCACGCCCCATCGATGGGTATGGGGTTCATGGCCTCCAGGGACGAGTCCAGATCTTTCATCAGTTCGTCCAATGGGTCGAGTGAGGACTGAACTGACCCCAGCTCAAGTAGTTGCATCGCCGCTTCTTGGTCGCTCTGCTGGGGTAGCTGGGTTAGATCATCCCCTATCGCCTCTTGGTGAAGGATAGGAGGGTCAGCTGAGGTTGTGGCCGACTGAGTGGCCCCCTGGTGAATTGTCGTGAAGGCCTCCAGGATGGGAGGGTCATCTGATGCTGATGGTGCTGGCCACAGCTGGGGCAACTCAACTTGTGATGTTTGACTTCTATCTTGGGATTGTAGCTGGGCGAGTTCGTCCCAGACCTCCTCAGGCAAGGCTGCATTGAGGAGTGTGCACTGTAAAGAGAATAAACCATGTGAACGACCTTGTTTTAGTTTGATATAGGGGACAAGACACAATCATAAAAAACCATAACAGTTATTTACATACATAAGTAATTATTAACCCTGTACTGCCTGAACCTATGACCCTTCTTATGCACTATGACATTGAATATTCATTTTACTTACCGTTGACCTAACATCTTAAACATTCATAAGGCACTGGCGATTTACAACAAAATATATAAGGAACGGGAGCTGGTCTCTAGAGAGTTCTCGAGGTAGCCAGGCAGTACAGGGTTAATAATTACTTATGTATGTAAATAACTGTTATGGTTTTTTATGATTGTGTCTTGTCCCCTGAGTCATAACAATAGTCTAAGTACGTACTTCTAGAAAAATCCTCATAAAATATCCATGTCCCTTGTCTCATTTACCAAAATATCCTTCAAATATACGCCTTTAGGGTAACGTACTAACCTAATAGTTCTCAAAATTGATAAGTAGTCCAGTACAGCTCTTAGCGAAATGACAGGGCTCAATACATTAAACAAGACAGACATAACCTCCCCAATCAACCACGGTCTGTTGTAAACAGTTTATAGCCTTTGTTTTTTTCCATATTTACTTTTAACATTATTTAAATCATCGATTATGTCAAGACACCACAGGGTAGCTGTTCATATGGACTTCAAAATTGAATGGAGTAGGTTATACCCTAATTCGGCTCTAGTATGTTGATACTACAAAAAATGGGCTCAATATCGTCTTAATATAGTCTCAATATATCTCAATACAGTCCCAATACTAATGTGTGCGTCCTACCCACAGCACTTTCTACCACTAATTTTTCCTATAATTTCTCATATCTCATTTTCTAATTTGTCAAGCAAATACCAGGTTAGAAATGGTAATCTATAACTATAATTTCAAGCTACACAAAAGAACAAGTATTACAATGGTATTCATCAAGCGCAGAGATGGTATAAAATAACCACCATGACCCTCATATTTCATTATCTAGTACCTAAACAGAACGTTCTCAAGTAATAAAATTATGACAAAACATAATGACCAATGCCACTGAACAAGAAACCATACACTTGTTTCAATTAAAGACAGAAATGATAGAGAACCTTTATATTCTAACCTAGTTGTTTTCATCAAGCAAAAATATAATTCATGTCCTGTCCATAGTATACATTGCTAATCTGTAATTTTCATTATCTAAAATATACAGAATATAAAGATTAATACATATAATTGGCCATGGAAACATTGCATTATTTTTCATTACTGTTATCTGCTTTGGTTCCAGGGCCGTCAATAATAATATGATAGTGTTACATACGACACACTGCAGTTTTCAGTTTACCTTATTTTTTTATTTTGTTTTTTTATATTTGTATGTTTTCCTGGCTGAGTTATGGGCTATCTCAGCTGCCATATATCTACTTCATTTACTCTTGGTATTTCAACATTGTATACTTAATATTTCTTCCTTTGTATTTTTGTTACCCTCATTTACATACTTTTACTTTGATGCAGTCTTATTACCCCATTTTCTAATGACTTTGAAACTTCTTCTTTTGATTATATCTCCACATTTGGAATCAGTCCGATATGGTACGGACCTAAATGGTCTAGAGCCTGGTTTTAACAGATCAATGGTATGTTCAACACCGCTAACTTCCCCAAGTTTCGGGAGCAGGTGCAAAAAATCTTCACATTCAACTAGTTAGGTTTTCAATTTCAAAACTTATTCAAATTCTAAGGAATATGACCTTTTTCATAGCAAGAAAAACAAGTTCTATCTGCATGGGCTTGACGGATGCGGCATCTTTGACGATCATGGCTTGGTTTTCCACAATATTCACATTCTTGAGTGTTCCTATTCTTAACAAAAGGTGACTTACCCCGTTTTGTCTGTGTTACGCCCACTGCCTCCTTTTGTACAATAATGACGGTGCGGCGGTCTCCATTTGCTGTTATTGTCACCTCCAGTCCTTGTTCTTTTACGTTAGCAGTATCGCCACTCCTTGTAGTCGTCATTCTAAATTTCCTCCTTTTCTATCTTCCTGTCCAGTCGTCAACCAATTTGTCTGCAAAAAACTTTCCCTGATTCTATCCGGCTGCTTTCCACCAATTGTTGTGCTTGGCTTTGAGAGGATTTGTGGATTGGTACTAATAGGTATCAGAGTCGGTAATTAGCATGATTTGGCTAACAAATTGAACAGAAGAACTTTAGTTGTGTTGCTTAATTGAGGTTCATACTCAGACTCTTTCTCAATATACGCCCCTTAGCACCTGGGTTATATTCTATATTCACTGATAAGTCTTTACAATATCTCAAGTTTTATTACCTTTAGTTGAATAGGAGCCTTATCAGCGAAGATAGATCAAAGGAAGCAAATATGCTGTTTCATAACCTTAACTTATAGAATATGATGTAAAAATACAAGTTGTTCTTTTATGTCACAACAAATTGAAGTCCCACGTGATATTCTTCTATTTCCCAAATTATCCTTATTATAACTTGCTAATTCAGACATATTATAATTACTTGTGTTGTAGATGCAGATAACTGCCCAGTGTGTTTAAATGAAGTCCACGTGATATTCTTCTATTTCCCAAATTATCCTTAGTATGACTTGCTAATTCAGACATATTATAATTACTTGTGTTGTAGATGAAGATATCTGCCCAGTGTGTTTAAATGAAGTCCCACGTGATATTCTTCTATTTCCCAAATTATCCTTAGTATAACTTGCTAATTCAGACATATTATAATTACTTGTGTTGTAGATGAAGATAACTGCCCAGTGTGTTTAATTGAAGTCCCACGTGATATTCTTTTATTTCCCAAATTATCCTTAGTATGACTTGCTAATTCAGACATATTATAATTACTTGTGTTGTAGATGAAGATAACTGCCCAGTGTGTTTAAATGAAGTCCCAGCTGATATTATTGATATCGTATGCAAATCTACTAATGGTAAAATAAATATTTTCTTTCCATATTTATTGATTCAAGACGAACAGAAGATGCATGATAGAAATAACATTAGTCGTTTTCAGTGTGGCTCAATCAAAACCAAAATAAGTATTATATAAATAATTTAAAATTTGTTTATTTGAGTTCTGGAAACAATAGCATAGCAGTCAAAGGGCCATTTGTTTTTTCAATTATTCAACTACAATATCAACTCTAAAAATAATGTGATGTATTTTGAAACTTGGTAATCCTTCTAATCTAGATAATGAGTTTCCAGTGATCCTCTAACAGTTGGTAAGTGATCCTCGAATAAATATCCAGCGATTCTCCAGCAGGTATCCAATGACCCTCTAGTAATTATCCAGTGAACATTTAATAGGTATCAACACTATCCGGACATCTTTTCGTAGGTATCCAGTGGTCCTCATACTAGGTAGGAATCATTTAGAAGGATCGCTTAATTTTAAAAAAAATCCATGAAACATCCAGATTTCCCCCAGTTGGTTTCCAATATCTTTTCAAATGAAATATTAATGACATTTCTAGCAAGGGAATATATAACTGGCTACAAATCATAATTCTAGCGTTATTGAAACGCAGGTAAAATAGACTAAAGCAACTGATCCTTTGAATAAAAGCACTATAAAATTACTAGTATTTAACTTAACTTTATTTTTTAGCATTTAAAGTATCAATACTCACAGAAAAGATAATGAAGATTGAGTCGAATCTCAGACCAGTGACAGGTGTAGTGAAGTTGGACAGATATGTAACATACAATCTGGATTCAGACTGCACTTGCGATATTGTTACAAAAGCAGGTAAACGACAACCTTATATTTTTCGAAAAAAACACGGATTGAATTTGTGATGCTTGTACGTGTATGATCCAAAGTGGTCCTGAAGGTTCATCACTAAATATCTTTTCAAAAAAGCATCAAAATTAAAACATCGGCTTTTTTGAGAGGCCATTGGTGAAAAATATTAAAAAACACTATGAGTGACAAAAATCATTGATGTGCTCCCAAAGTAAGTTTCTCTTATTAAGTTACTATGCAAACACATATACATGTACATACACGCACGCACTCATATTAAATACATGCACTTAATTTTGAGAGCGTATAGGATACAAAATAATAGATACACAATACAGAGATCCTTTATTAAATGGTAAATGCCTTTCTAGTATTTTCATAAGCCCAGTATTTTTTGCCATATATGGTAAAATGACCAAAACTCTCTTATTTTGTTCCTCATTTTAATTACACTTGATGACACCATTCCCATTGTTTCTCATTTTGATTATACTTGATGACATCATTCTCACGGTTTCTCATTTTGATTATACTTGTTGGAATCATTTCCATTGTTTTTCATTTTGATTATACTTGATGACATCATTCTCACGGTTTCTCATTTTGATCAGACTTGATGACATCATTCCCATTGTTTCTCCTTTAGATTACACTCGATGACTCGATTTAGACTCCACCCGTGTAGCTCAGGTACCTCTCACGCAATAGGTCCCGGATTCGATCCCCGGTTCAGGCAAGACTAAATTTGCTTGTTTGCGTGAAGTACTCCAGGGTTTTTGACTGATAGTCCGCAACTCGTACAAAAGGCTGTGGTGTGTACTTATATGTCTATGTATAAGTGCACATAAAAGAACACATGGCTTCTTCAATGAGGGGTTTCTGGGTCTATCTTCCATGTTAATTACGTATTGCTCACCTTCATTGGTGGTAAACTAAATACAACAACAACAATATTGCTTGTCATTTTGGTTATACTTGATGACATCATTCCTATTGTTTCTCATTTTGATTATACTTGATGACTTCATTTACATTGTTTCTAAATTCGATCAGATTTGATTAAATTCGATAGACTTGATGACATCATTCTCATTGTTTCTCATTCAGATTATACTTGATGACATCATTCCAATTGTTTCAGCTCCAGGTGACAAACCTCTGATCCTCACCATGGCAACCAATGACAGTTTATCAAGCCTGTATTTCGATGACCAGGTCACTGTAATCAAATTAGATAACAAACTACAGAGGAAAATATTGAGAGCCATCAAAAATAACAGATGTCCTAATTGACTCCACACATCCCCAGGTAGATATTTCCTCTTTGAAGATAATGCCAGGATAAAAATAACAGAGACCAATAGGTGGAAAATCTGGCAGAGGTGTTATAATCTTCACAGTCCCATTTTGAGAAGGGCCCTTCATTGGTGTAACCAGGAAGAAAAAAAAGCAACGAAGCGAAAAATATAAAACACCATCAAAATATGAACTTAGTTCGATGATTGCAATATAATACAATGATAACCCTTACATGATTAGAATGTGCACAGATGAATCAAAAAATGATGATTCAAGATTAAAAGTTGATAAAAGATATACAATTAATTCAAAACTCATCATTACTTGAAGAATATTTCTCAAAGGATGTTAAAAAAGCGACAGGTCTCCTCTGCCTGAGACCTCTACCTCATCCTGGTTATGCAATACTTTTTAGTTGTGCCAGCTTTGTCATCCCAATGAGTCAAAAACTTTTTTAGCCTTTTATTTCATTTTGAGATGAATGCTCCCCTTTTTGAATGCTGGATCAAACAATGGTGACATATTAATGTTCGAACTCTAGGTTTTTTTGGTGACCAAAGTTGGAGTCTGTAACAGTAATTAAGACTTTTTCATATGCGATTTTGTCATGTTAATACCTGTATGTTTACCTCCATGCTTGTTCTAAAATTGGAGTTATGACATTTGGTCACAAAAAACCTGGGGTTAGAACATTAATATGTCACCATTGTTTGACTCAGCATTCAAAAAGCAGAGCATAAACTTCAAAAATGCAAACTCCTGTATATATATTTTCAATGAAAACAAAATATGAATGAATTTAATATTTCATATAAATATATTTGATAATAGCTAAATGTACATCTAGACATTGCCTAACATTTGACAACATTACTATCTAAAGCCATAACATTTATTGTAGCAACAATGCATAATTATAGCAATTAGTAGTAAATAATAAAAAATCCTGAATACTACCATGTACAGTAAAACATTAAAATTATTATGACCAGATGTTTTTGCATGCATAGGGAAATAACTTGTACTGTATATAAGCCAGGAATAGTACTCAGCAATATGATATTTTTGCATACATAGGGAAATAACATTGTACTGTATATAAGCCAGGAATAGTACTCAGCAATATGATATTTTTGCATGCATGGGGAAATAACATTGTACTGTATATAAGCCAGGAATAGTACTCAGCAATATGATATTTTTGCATGCATGGGGAAATAACATTGTACTGTATATAAGCCAGGAATAGTACTCAGCAATATGATATTTTTGCATGCATAGGGAAATCACATTGTACTGTATATAAGCCAGGAATAGTACTCAGAAATAAAATTTTTATGACAAGTGACAAGCTTGACAAAATGCTCTTGGCTTCTCTGGCTAGGATACAGGATTACGTAATTTCATTGTTTTGAATGAGATAACCACATATTGAACATTCCAGAACTACATCTTATTGACTTCCATGTTAATGGATTCTTTGGATTGTGAATATCAAAACACATTTAGTCAGTACATAAAATCATGACATATTTATTCACTTAACGTTTTACTGTACAAGTACTTCTATAATGATTAACTGCCAGGCTATCTTATGATCGTGATTATGAAGTCACAAAATAGTTCATCGTCACAGTAATAGACTTGTCTCCAAAAGCCACAAATTTCTGACTTTTTGTAATTCAGAAAAATCAAATTCAAACAGGCTTGAACAATATTCAATATGAGCCTGGGTTGCCATGTTTTTAGAAAAAGTGACGTTTTATAACACTATGTAAGTAAATTAAAAAAATACTGAGTTATAGCAAAATCTGAATGAAATCTTGAGTTTGTACGTTGTTGTGCTACTGGTGACTTCGTAACTAAACTTGTAGCTACCAAAAATCATGCTTATACGTGAGTATATAGTATATATATATACTGAAATATGAATCTTAGTACTCCAAACAAAATTTTGAAAAAACATTTTATCAAAAGTAAAGATTTTATCCTTATTTTGGATATTTACACAGGTATTTAAAAATTTGTGTGGAATACTACATAGAGCTTATAAATATAGATAGGGCACTGTGTTATAACTGTGCCTAGATTTTTTGAATTTTTTCTCATAAAATACAAGGGAATGGATCAGTTAAATGGGGAATGGGAGTAGATTTTCATGCCAAAAGGGTATTCCAGTACAAGTAGGGAGGAGAATGGTGGGGAGAATGAGAACAAATATGGCAGGTAAGAAGGAAGGATAATTGACATATAAACTTTTATGAATTACTTGCAGAAAAGCAAATGTGAAATGTGAGATATAATGGTGAAACACTGTACAGACTGTAGTCTCTTTGGCAAAATTTTGGAAACAAGAACAATATAAATATAAATATGAGTACACAATTGTACTCGATTAATATCAATTGTTACCCTGAATTTAATGTTGTATACCTTTAAGTTTGTCAGATACATTCAAAAAGTGAAATTAAATAAATAAATAGAAAATGCCTTACAATGTTTCTTGTTCTTGATTTCAAAGTGTAAAGCATGTATGGTATACAATACAATACAAATATTTCATTCTATAGACCACTCCAGTAAATCATGTCATTTATTGTTTATGATGTCATTCTTACAGTTTCATGGCAAAAAATTGGCTAATTAACATATTACCACCTTTCAAATAAAAATTTTAGGAACAGTTTTGACCATAAATAAGTAAGTCATGGATTGGCTGATGTAAGGATTTTCCATTTTAAAAATACTAGAATTTTCAAGAGGCCATACAAATGGACCAGAGTACACAAAATATATACAAATTTTAGGGGATGTATCTAGGCAATTTTGGAAACTACAGGCTGTCAAACCATCATGGTTCATTTATTTATGGTCCAAACTTAACATACATTGCAAAGTATGATATCACAAATTTACCTAATATGACCTAGTTTTCACCAATATAGGGCAGGATTTTTTGGAAAGGTCTATCGAAGTGAATATAATAGTAATATAATAATTACATTTATTTCATCAAATTTGAAAAAACATATTTTCTCATAAAACTTACTTTTGATAATATAATGAATTTAAACATTGTCCTTTTACAACACAATATAAATGCTAAGCATAGAATCAATAATGATAATAACAATATATAATATTTCTTTAAAAGTCATAATTATTAATATACATGTGCAATATATTGTTAATAACTTCCACATACTTGGTATGTCATGACCTGCACAGGGTGACACAAAAAATGCAATCCTATATTTTGGAATTCTTTCTTATTTCTTTCTATTGTTTACACGATTTCTAAATCTCTCAAATCGGCAATATTTCTGTTTGTTTCACTGAACACTATTAAAATAGGAAATTAAGAAGATTATTCCAAAATTAGAGGGTTGCATTTTTTTAGGTCACCCTGTATTTTGCAAAGCACAATAGAAAACATTTACACGAATACAAACAATTAGTACTTTATCAACCAAAATCTCATAAAACTATGTCAGTGATGTCATGTTTTATACAAAATACATACGGAAGGACTTCAAATGAAGAAATCACTTATGATAGATCAATACAATAACCATATCTTTGTTAAGGAAGCGACATATACAGTTCATAGGCCAGATTTATGACATCATAGGTTGTATGTAGGGATGTTTACAGGGAATATTTTAAATTTTTTTTATTCTAGCTACAATCCCTTGTGAGTCCTCCCAACCCCCTCCCCAAATACACACAACCTGTTGAGGAAGTAGATAAACCTTAGGGGGGGAGGGGCGGGGGGGGTCCACAGTCTTGAAGTAAGACAGTCTAAAAGTCTTTCAAAACTGGCAATAAAGTAATTCTTTTTGTTCTGAATCATTGTTACCAACAACACAAACAATCTTACCAATCTATCCTGGTTTCCTTTTTCTTGCAAAGGGTGGCAGGGTTTATTGTAAAGATCTACATATTGTAAAGATCTGCCTATTGTAAAGATCTACCAATTGTAAAGATCTACCTATGGCACCATAATTACTTCACATGGGTCGACTTGCAATATGAGACAAGTGGCGGGGGGGGGGCAAAAATTGAGACCCATTCTTTCAAGAATCTCCATTTTAGGCTTAAATACCAAAAATTTGAGACCACGTGTTGGCCTGAGCAACTATCAATTAATTTGTTTTTCCATTAAGAGTCTAATTTGCACCAATATCGTACAAGCACACCGAATGCGTAAACAGTGGCGCTATAGCAACAATGTCATTGTTTTCTTTCAATTATGACATCACATAGTCTGTGATCGCATCACATAGTTAATGATGAAATATATTGTCTTAAATGACATCACTTTTTCATAATGAAATCATCTGGATATTATGACATCAGTCTAATTCAATGATGACATCACTCCAATTCAATGATGACATCTTCCTCCCCCACTGTGTCTCCGGCCTTGAAACATACTTTCTTGATCTGAAACAATATTAAATTTAATTAATATATTCATTCATTGAAATTAATTCGTATGGGTAGGGGCTTGTATTGACAACAGGTATACATGTAGGTTCCAAATCAGCTTATATTTTATAAGGTGTTAGCCTGCAAGGTGTAGATATTCAAGGGTTTTCCAATAGAATCCTCCAAATGAACAGGGAACATCTATATTCTCTATTGTCCATGTCATTATGTTCGATATTGTACATAAAATTATTTCCCATCTACCTGTAATCATGTTAATATGTCACATGATCAATAAAACATCAATTTGGAATGGGACACACTTTGCACACCTTGACACATGTTTTAATAGCTTATGTTATCATATAACTACAACTACAGATGTACATTATTAAGCCTAATATACAATGATTGGGTGATGGTTTAATAAATTGAAAATTGTTTAAACATACGATTCCATCTTTGGCTGCAACTAAACTGTTCTGCATCTTCATCGCTTCGAGTACACAAACCTCCATCCCTTCCGCAACCTAGAAAATTATTTAAGGAATTTATTTTTACTTTTTATTTCTCTTATAGTAGCCTGTATAGATAAAAATTTTGAATCTCAAGAAATCCATAACAATGACAATTTAAATTTATTATTGCAATTCAACAATTTCATACTTGTCAAGTAACTTGAAAAAATAACAAAAATGAAGGTGTATACACTGTATTCTGGATATATATTTTGCACTGAATTGACTTAGTTTAGCCTGACCTTGGAATGCTGTCATAATACTGATTTCTGGATCCAGGCAGAAACAACTTCCCAGATTTGAAGGGTGCAGATTCACCAAAATTCATTTTTGTTATATAATGAACAGTAGATACACAATCTGATTGGTTTAGGGTATTTAACTATTGAATGTTACATACTTGTTGTCCAACTTCCACGGCAACTGATTTGACCAATCCTGGCATGGGTGCCATGACAACGGTGCTCGTATCTATTTCTACTTTCTCAGGCATATACTGCAGCATATCGGCAACATGAGTGTTCAACACGTTTACGCGGAACTGGAAATGTAAACAATTTTAATATCTACTGTCATACATGTAACAGATTAACCTGGGTCCTGAGTTGTATCATATATATCCTCTGAGTCTCAAATGAATACTTAATACTGTATAGTTATTAATGTAAAAAGAAAGCATCATACACAAATTTTTTCTTTTTTCTTGGTGAATGACCCTCTGAGCCTTCACCGCAATGACATTCAAAATAAAACATACCACTGTGCCGAGATATTGCAACTTGACGTCCCCATTTCCTCTATGGGAAATAAACTGTAGGCAGAGATCGTGACCATTGACGTCGGTGTCTATGATAGGATTTGTGAGATTGAAGTTATTCGCGACCTTGAACTTCTCTCCTCCAACTACCACCTGTAAGTTATTTTTAGCATTTATTTCATTTATTGTAATACGACAATATAGTAAATAATTCAAAATATAAAAATAATTTAAAATATAAAGTTGGAAATCCATTGGGGTTTAGTGTCAATGTTGATATGAACTGAAGATCCAACCTTGGCCCACTGTGTCAAAGGAAAAAACCCAAGGCTAAGATTAAATAATACTTGGTTTTAAAGAGTACAACCTTGATCCATAGCCTGCTTACCTCAAAAAAGTCTGATTTATGAGTGACTTTTGCCTCTATATAATGGTCGCCAATACTGGCATTGAGATTCCAAACACGCTGTTCTGTGAACTCTAAAGGATTTCTGAAATCATTAATACATATTTTTCAATTCCATAATATTTTAGATTTATGCACACTGGTAAAGGCTCTGCTGGGGGTGTTCATTGAAATATTAATCATAAGGGGCTATCCATGAATATATCTTTCTGGGGTGTTCATTAAAAATCATTTTTGGCCAATTCAAAAAAATGTAAATAACTACTCATAATATGAATCTAATGGTGAATAGTTATGGCAAATATGGTAAAAAGTCCTAAAAAGTTTACCCTGAATATTTTGTTAATATGAATACAGCACATGTAAACATAACACATTAACAACTGTTTCCCAGCCTCATGCAAAATTTGTTGTCTACATAATCAAAGGTTTCTGGGAACAGACATATGAATCCATGATGATGTACTGTATATTCAAGCTTTTTCTGGCATTTTACGTGAAATCAAAAGTTGCTTGAAAAGCAATGAGCATAGAAATATAATTCAAGCAAAGCCAACATAGTGTTATGTTTTATATGTAATGACAAATATATCTATATACATAAAAAAAACATTTTCCAAAAATAATCCTGTTAAACGGACAATTAACCCTTACGGGTCTAAGAATGAATTAATAATTAACCCTCACCTGTCTAATATGGGGTCTTTTCGTATATGAGTTGTCTGTTGGCCGGCCATTCTAAACATACAAGACACAAAGACTCATGCAACAAGGTCCCATGTCTCAAAACTTGAATAATGAGGGTGGGGACGCACTGCCATCTAGTGACAGTCCTCACCCTCATAATTTCTAATCTTTTTTCGAGAAATGTGACATTGTAAGCTGCAACAAAAGCGCAAGTTATGAGCACATGTTACGAGCACAAGTTATGCTCACATTTTATGATCACAAGTTATGTGCACATGTTATGCGCACATGTTATGAGCACATGTTATGAGAACATGTTATGCTCACATTTTATGATCACAAGTTATGTGCACAAGTTATGAGCACATGTTATGATCACAAGTTATGAACATATGTTATGCGCACAAGTTATGAGCACATGTTATGCTCACATTTTATGATCACAAGTTATGTGTACAAGTTATGAGCACATGTTATGATCACAAGTTATGAACATATGTTATGCGCACAAGTTATGAGCACATGTTATGCTCACATTTTATGATCACAAGTTATGTGCACAAGTTATGAGCACATGTTATGATCACAAGTTATGAACATATGTTATGCGCACAAGTTATGAGCACATGTTATGCGCACATGTTATGCGCACATGTTATGAGCACATGTTATGAGAACATGTTATGCTCACATTTTATGATCACAAGTTATGTGCACAAGTTATGAGCACATGTTATGATCACAAGTTATGAACATATGTTATGCGCACAAGTTATGAGCACTAGTTATGAAGTTAAAGCTTGCAATAAAAATAATTAATGCAATTAGAATATTAAAACAAGGCATAGTATATTACATGAAAAATCGTCACCACCTGGTGCAAATTACAAGTGTAACAATATGTCACAGACTCCTAACCCCAGTCACAAAAATGGTGACTACTGGGTGACCCAAACACGCAACACTCTAATTTAAGAATAACTTTTTCAATAATTGTTTTATTTTCCTGAGTTTTCTTGTGTTGATAGGATGTGCAATGGAGCAAATCATATACTTCATGACTTAAACATTAACAAGACAATTCAGGAATATAACATCATTATGAAGAACATTATTCCAAAATAAGACTTTTACATTTTTGGGTCACCCTGTATTTCCATGTCAGCATTTCTTGGTGGTGACATTAAAATTATATGAGAAAATGTATAGATCCCTGTAACTGTAAGTCTGTAAGAAAAGCTGTAAGAAAAGCAAATGCAACATAAAAAGTAATTTTTTGTAATTTGTAATGCAAAATGTAATGTAGAAGTAGGCAATGATGAATAGAGGCAAGGAAATATGCCAGGAGAATTAAAAATTGATTTTCATAAAAAATAGAAACCAACAAATTGATAGATTGAAAATATTGACAAAATATTTAATTGCATGATGACATTTTTTATAACTAAGAGATGGTTTGAAAATATTTTGTAGGCTATTTCTATGAAGCCTTTAGAGAATTTGCCAAGAGTTCTTCCAGAAATGGGGATCCATTTTTTCTTTATGAAATCCAAGACATTCTATATTGCATTCATTGTCCCTAAGTTAAAGTTAATTTAGAAATATGGTTTTAAAAATTCCCACCTTAAATGTGATTTTTAAGTGGGGTAGTTCCCATATATATAATCCCATGTAACAAAACCATCAAAAGTTAAACATTTGAATACATTTTAAAGAGTGATGCCCCTAAAATCTCTTTCTGTCAAATTTTTGGGGAAGTTTGAATATGTTATGCCATGTTATTTTACCCGACATAGCCACACGGTGGTGAAACCAATGGCAACTAGATAGCTGTACCAATTACACGTGACAGCTGACACGCAGGGTAAAATACAATACAAGGGAACAAATGGCTGTTCTGGTATGATTCCCCATTTTTTCCAATACATAATGTTAAATAAAGAACCTTGTAGAGAATTAAAGAATGCTAGATCTCTGACATATACTCAACTTAAGAACTGTTCTATGTATAATATACTGTTATATGGGCAATAGTATAGATATTGTTGCAAATATTGATGTCTAAAGGCAAAATTAATCAATATGCAACAATAGTATATCCGCACATGCTGCCGTTGTGTTATACCGTATCTCAGGTAAATTTACCTGCGCATCAGCCGTACCAATAAAAAATTATGCTTAGTGCAAACCTAACCATACTTGACTGGAAGTGTACATGTATTCTAAATTGGGAGAAATTATAGAAGGTGACTTAAACTATTAACCTTGTCATTGAAATGAGGAAAAGAGAAATGATGTGGGAGATGCAGAAAAACAGCAACTTAAGGTGAATATGAAATCCACTGCCAAGTTCACTGTTTAGGATGTTGATATGGACTTTTACATATAAAAATATCTAGAAACTAGACCAGATCTTTCTAAAACAAAAAGATCAATTTGTTCCAATTTCATCACCCTCGTGATGTACCTTACCCCGCACATTCAACTGTCACGCGTAATTTGGTAGAGTCCCTGGGAAAACTGAAATAAGAAAATGATAACTGAAATTTCAATGCTAAAAGCTCTTACTGAAATGAGATTTAATTTCTTTTTTCTTTATAAAACACCCGGTGAATGGGTGTTAAACAAAAAACATTCATGCAACAAACATACATGGACTACAATAGAGCTTTCCAATAAATCCTGCCACCTTTTGGTCACCAAGAGAACCAGGGCATATTGGCCATTTTTATAATGTCAAATGTTGCAGGTATAAATGTTCACAAATTCAAAGTAGTAAATGCAATAAGTTTATTCAGTGAAACCTGTAAAGTGGAACACCTCTGTTAATGGAACACTTTTTAGAGTCCCAAGACCACCTGACTTCATGTTAAATGGACCTCTATAAGTGGAACACCTCTGTTAGTGGAACACTTTTCAGAGTCCCAAGACCACCTGACTTCATGTTAAATGGGCCTCTATAAGTGGAACACCTCTGTTAGTGGAACACTTTTCAGAGTCCCAAGACCACCTGGCTTATGTTAAATGGGCCTCTATAAGTGGAACACCTCTGTTAGTGGAACACTTTTCAGAGTCCAAAGACCAATTGACTTAATATTAAATGAACCTTTACAAAGGGAAGACTTTATAGAGGTATCAAAGTTGTTTCACTTAGCCAGGTTTTACTATACTAATTCCGTTTCAAAACAGCGCCACCTAATAAGACATATTGTGGTTTCTTTTGTGCACCAAAAATGGCAGAGTTAATTGAAAGGACTATTACTTTCACATTCATGCTAGCAAGAACGTTTAGCTGCTATTTATGACTATTGAAGGAGCATTTTCTGTTTCCATTAGTTATTTTTGGCACTACAATCATTGTCTGGAGACATGTGTCATGAACCTTATTATGGGTTCTTGACTTCGAAGTCCTAATTTCTTCTCCATAGGCCTTAAATAATTGGTGCTGAATTATGTCGCATTTCAGTTTTGGAAAAAAAAGAATCTAAGCCAATATTTAGATCCATTGGTTTCATGTATTTAGATCCATTGGTTTTTTGTATTTAGATCCATTGGTTTTATGTTATGTATTTAGATCCATTGGTTGTATGTTATGTATTTAGATCCATTGGTTTTATGTTATGTATTTAGATCCATTGGTTTCATGTATTTAGATCCATTGGTTTTTTGTATTTAGATCCATTGGTTTTATGTTATGTATTTAGATCCATTGGTTTTATGTTATTTATTTAGATCCATTGGTTTTATGTTAAGATTAGTAGCTTTTCAACTGCTGTGTGTTCTGTAAACCAGTATTAACCCTTTCCCGACATGAATGTAAGAGGAAAATATTGGCCTGGTGACGGATAGGTAAGAGCGTTTTTTAGGTAAAACTGGAAATGATGTATACCTGGGACCTATACTTTAAATTTCATCACTAAAATACAATTTTTAATAAGCATTATCATATGTCAACAACTTGTCAAAAGGTGTAAAAATACTGAATAGAACTTGAGATATTGCCATTTCATTGATGTATGTAAATAAAAATAGTGGTGCCAAAAGGACCATATCGTCTTGGAAGGTATTACATAGTAGGGCTCCATATGGAGCCCATCGTCAAGAAAGGGTTAAGAGCCTGTTTAATGAGTAAAATTACTTTTTTCCCACTTGAACTAGGTCTTAAGCCCCATGACCCTGTATTTGTATTTGAACCCCTTTCATGTTTTTAATTCTGACCTCAATTCATTTGTAAAGGACCTCTGTCCCTGGTCTAGGCCCCATGGCCCTGTATTTGTATTTGAGCCCCTTTTATATTTTTAATTCTGACCTCAGTTCATTCGTAAAGGACCTCTGTCGGATTTCATCTTTCACATGGACACAACAGGCAATAGCTGCAAGGTTGTAAGACTCTGTTTGGGATAGTGTCTTGCCTAAAAATACACAGAAAAACTTTCCTTATTCTGCAACTTTACGTTTAATATTTTGAATCTATCAGTTCAATTGAAATACATCACATTGATATTGTTAGATAAAAATACTACAATTTATGTTCCTCCTTTTAGGTTCTAGTTTTGTACAGAATCAAGTTTTAACAATATTTATTGTTTATTCTTATTTATTTTTTGTTTATTTTTATTTATTTATTGTTTATTTTTATTTATTTATTGTTTATTTTTTATTTATTTTTCTATTGCTTATTTTTTATTTATTTATTTATTGTTTATTTTTTATTTATTTATTTATTTATTGTTTATTTTTTATTTATTTTTATTTATTGTTCTAAGTGATATTACATACCCTGGAAGCCCTCTGGATATACTTCTGGTAAATAGTTGGTACTAATATTCCCCGACACAAATCTCTCTTCTGTGACAATATCTCTTAGAAGTGGAATATTATGAGTAACACCTATAAGACAAAAGCGAACATTATACAATGTACACTTAATATAGAAAAAATGTTTCATCTACTAGTACTTATGCGGTATTAGGGGTTTGTTTCCTATAAGACAAAAGTGAACATTATACAATGTACACTTAATATAGAAAAAATGTTTCATCTACTCGTGCGGTATTAGGGGCTAGGTTCCTATAAGACAAAAGTGAACATTATACAATGTACACTTAATATAGAAAAAATGTTTCATCTACTCGTGCGGTATTAGGGGCTAGGTTCCTATAAGACAAAAGTGAACATTATACAATGTACACTTAATATAGAAAAAATGTTTCATCTACTCGTGCGGTATTAGGGGCTAGGTTCCTATAAGACAAAAGTGAACATTATACAATGTACACTTAATATAGAAAAAATGTTTCATCTACTCATGCGGTATTAGGGGCTAGGTTCCTATAAGACAAAAGTGAACATTATACAATGTACACTTAATATAGAAAAAATGTTTCATCTACTCATGCGGTATTAGGGACTAGGTTCCTATAAGACAAAAGTGAACATTATACAATGTACACTTAATATAGAAAAAATGTTTCATCTACTAGTACAACATACAATATATATACAGATGATGTTTTACCGACTTATATGGTATTGATAGGGGTAAAAATTTTAAGGAATGTCACACACAGGACGTGACTTTTTGAACAAATTATGCTTTGCCATGCCATTATAAATCAATGTAATATATAGAAGATGCTTCACCTACTTACATGGGACCACTAGGGGCAAAAATGACTTTTTGAACAAATTATACTTTGCCATGCCATTATAAATAAATCAATGCAATACTTGTACTAGAAGATGTTACTATTTACATGGGACAAGTAGAGGCAAAAGTTCTTGCTTGGGAATGTCATTGAAGGTAACTTAATTTTGAACTAAATTTTTGTTTAGCCATGCCATGATAAATCAATGTAAAATTTGGCTAGAAATGTCTAACAATGCAGGTTTTGTTGTGTTGAATTAGGGCTAACCGTTGAAATAAATTAATATCATGAGTTCTAATCGTACCTCTGATGACATATCTATCAAGTGCATCAGTCATTGTGTCAAGTGCTTCCTGTCTTGTGTTTCCCCATGTCACCAACTGAAATATGACATCATAATTAAAATATGACATCATAAATAAAATATGAATTACAAAATATGACACTAAAGATATGACATCATTATTAAAATATGACATTGCAATTGTAATTTCATATTGCCTCTGATTAATTTCCCTTGTAAATATGATATTATAGAGAGAACACCATTTCAAAACACACTACAGGATCGCTTATTTGACTCTTGCTAAATTACCATTGCGGCCCATCCCCTTTAATATTCACTTGCAGATTAGTATATATGGGGAAGGGGATCCAGAGGCTTAAAACAATACCACATACCTTACAAATCATAGCCATTTTAAAACAAACTTAACCATATTTCAAAGTCTTGTTAAGCCGTTGCAACTCTCTCTCAAACATCCCCCTGAAGATAAGTGAGGGGGACCAAGAGGCTTAAAGCAAAACCACATACCTTACAGATCATAGCCATTTTAAAACAAACTATAGCATATTTCAAAGTCTTGTTAAGCCCTTACAACCCTCTCTCAAACATCCCCCTGAAGATATGTGAGGGGGACCAAGAGGCTTAAAGCAGTACCACATATATAGATCATAGGCATTTTAAAACAAACTATAGCATATTTCAAAGTTTGTTAAGCCCTTACAACCCTCTCTCAAACATCCCCCTGAAGATAAGTGAGGGGGACCAAGAGGCTTAAAGCAGTACCACATATATAGATCATAGGCATTTTAAAACAAACTATAGCATATTTCAAAGTCTTGTTAAGCCTTTACAACCCTCTCTCAGACATCCCCCTGAAGATAAGTGAGGGGGACCAAGAGGCTTAAAACAATACCACATACCTTACAGATCATAGCGTCGTAATAAATACTGATCTCACTTCCCTCTCGTATCCCACTGTCACAACGAACCTGGAACAAACAAAGGAATAATGTCATGGTGCTTATATTTGAAATGCAAAATGGAGTGAAAAAGAGTGGAATTAGCAAGGAATAAAATAAACAGGCATGAAGACAACATTCTAAATTGTATAGAAATGTCAAGAAATCAGACATTTTATTCAAATTTTAGTGAGAAATGAGTGAAATCAGCAAAGAATAAAGTAAACAGGCTTGTAGTCAACACTCTAAATTGTATAGAAATGTCAAAAATCAGACATTTTATTCAAATTTTAGTGAAAAATGACTGAAATCAGCAAGGAATAAAGTAAACAGGCTTGTAGTCAACACTCTAAATTGTATAGAAATGCAAGAAAATCAGACACTTCATTCAAATTTTAGCGAGAAATCTAGTGAAATCAACAAGGAATAAACTAAACAGACATGTAGTTAACACTCTAAATTGTATAGAAATGCAAGAATACCAGGCAGTTCATTCAAAAATTAGAGAGAAAAAGTGTAATTCGCTGAAAAAATATGAGATTTCTAAGCAGACGACACATACCCTCTCTAGACCCTCTGGCTCTATGTATCTGTTAAGTCTACCAACAGATGGCAGCCCAAAGTTCTTTGTAGGATCCTCTGCATATACACGACATTCAAATGACCAACCATTTACTCCAATATCGTCTTGAGTCAACAGCAACTTATGACCTGTTCATATGAATACAGAAGAAATATGGTCATAATAGGGTGGTTGAGCTTAAGGTCAAGATTGTACATGAATAAGAAGTCATGAGATTAATGTTCCCTCTCAATTAGTTTTCCAAGGGGCCTTATAAAACCCATTTTCCCTTACTCCTTTATATTCTACATTTTCTGGTCTGTAAAAAACAAAAAAACCTGATATAAGTAAAGAGACTAAAGACAAAAATGTGTTCATGAATCCCATGTCTAAACAGAGGACAGTAATTTTAGAAGCATCATACCTTTAGCAGAGCGTAACATCTGGTGCACTAAATCAACTCCCGTGATACATTCTGTAATGGGATGTTCCACTTGTAGTCTCGTATTCATCTCCAGAAAATAAAAGTTTTTTTGAGAATCAACGAGGAACTCGACAGTTCCTGCACTGGAGTAACCAACGGCCTTAGCTAGAGAAACTGCCTGCTCTCCCATTGCAATTCTCATAGCAGGGTCAACAAATGTACTGAAATATGCAGATGTATTCATGCAAAAAATAAACATTCAGCAGTGAGACACTTTGAGACACTATAAATAGCTTACAGTAATGGCATCTTACTACCTAAAATAACACTATTTCTACCTCAAAAGAACACTATTTCTACCTTGGGGCCTCCTCTATAACTTTCTGGTTTCTCCTTTGAATGGAGCACTCTCTTTCATTGCAGTAAATACCATTTCCATGTTGGTCACATAGAACCTGAAAAGAACAAACGGGAATTCCATAATAATTAGTAATTGACTATAAACAGTAATTATTGAACAGTCACTCCATTAAAAACAGCAATTCATTATAAAAACAGCAATTCATTTAATACAGTTATTCAATTAATAAATAATTTTTTGTTAATCCATGAATCTATACCAGTTCTTCAATGTGTCATGAATGCATACCTGTACTTCAATGTGACATGAATATTGACCAGTATTTCAATGTGTCCTGCATATATGCCTGTACTTCAATGTGTCATGAATATTGACCAGTATTTCAATGTGTCTTGAATGCATACCTGTACTTCAATGTGACATGAATATTGACCAGTATTTCAATGTGACATGCATATATGCCTGTAATTCAGTGTGTCATGAATATTGACCAGTAATTCAATGTGTCATGAATGCATACCTGTACTTCAATGTGACATGAATATTGACCAGTATTTCAATGTGCCATGCATATATGCCTGTAATTCAATGTGTCATGAATATTGACCAGTAATTCAATGTGTCATGAATGCATACCTGTACTTCAATGTGACATAAATATTGATAAGTATTTCAATGTGCCATGCATATATGCCTGTACTTCAATGTGTCATGAATATTGACCTGTATTTCAATGTGTAATGAATGCATACCTGTACTTCAATGTGTCATGAATATTGACCAGTATTTCAATGTGTCCTGCATATATGCCTGTACTCCAATGTGTCATGAATATTGACCAGTATTTCAATGTGTCATGAATGCATACCTGTACTTCAATGTGACATGAATATTGACCAGTATTTCAATGTGCCATGCATATATGCCTGTAATTCAATGTGTCATGAATATTGACCAGTATTTCAATGTGTCATGAATGCATACCTGTACTTCAATGTGACATAATTATTGATAAGTATTTCAATGTGCCATGAATGCATACCTGTACTTCAATGTGACATGATTATTGATAAGTATTTCAATGTGCCATGCATATATGCCTGTACTCCAATGTGTCATGAATATTGACCAGTATTTCAATGTGTCATGAATGCATACCTGTACTTCAATGTGTCTTGGGTTGTCAATGTACTTTTCTATGAGTAGTCTGTCATCTCCAAAACTTGAGGCAGCTTCTCCTTTAGATAAACGGTATGCATCCCTGGAGTCACAAATAATTCAAACTTTTACGCATATTTTAAAAAAGTTTATTATTTTATAGATGGCATCATTTACTTTTTTGTATGTATGAAATACATAATTATACACCTCCAGGGCATATGCTGTCATATGTATGGCAAAATAGGTGATTTTGAAATATTTTTAGTTCTGTATGATTCTTTCATTTTCACAATTTCACTGTACTAACTAATTGATTATGCTATATTATAATTTACAAAGCTTATATTGGATGACTTTGCTTGATGAAGAACAAAGATACATTTTGTGAAGTTTCAAAATAACGTAACTTTTCACATTTTCACATATGTCATTTCTCTACCAATAGACAGACTGTAGACTCTCCCCATTAAAAGGGATGGTAGAAATGGAAGGCCAAATTTGTTGTTAATCACATTGTTTCCTGGTCATTCCAGGCCACTTTCATCCCTTCATCCGCATCACTTACCATCCCCTTTCCCATAGAAAGTGAGGGGAGATATGTGGTGTAGAACTTATTGACCCCCTTGATTGAAACTCACCTTGTTTCCTGGTCATTCCAGGCCACTTTCATTCCTTCATCCGCATCACTTGCCATCCCCCAAGTGAGGGGAGATATTTAGTTTAGAACTGAATGTCCCTTTTATCCCCACACCACCCTCTTCCCATAGAAAGGGATTGTACACTGTAGATATGTTAACAAATTAACCTACCTTGTTTCCTGGTCATTCCAGGCCACTTTCATCCCTTCATCCGCATCACTTGCCATCCCCCAAGTGAGGGGAGATATTTAGTTTAGAACTGAATGTCCCTTTTATCCCCACACCACCCTCTTCCCATAGAAAGGGATTGTACACTGTAGATATGTTAACAAATTAACCTACCTTGTTTCCTGGTCATTCCAGGCCACTCTCATTCCTTAACCTCCACCACTTGTAGCCTGCCTTTCCCACATCATCCCCTTCCCATAGAAAGGGATTGTACACTGTAGATATGTTAACAAATTAACCTACCTCGTTTCCTGGTCATTCCAGGCCACTCTCATTCCTTTACCCCCACCACCAGCAGAAGCCTTCACCATTACAGGGTAACCTACAACCAAACAAGGGAGGTTTTAGATAAGCGGTATATCCTGAGGGACATTTAACTATCTTCCAAAGGGCCCAGAGACTTGGATGTAAGTTTCAAAAATTGGTTAATATTAGTTCTTCAATGATTCAATTAAAATTCAAATATTGTGCCAAAGAAAATTGGTATTTCAAGAGAATAGCTGAGTGATATACCTCTAGCTCTTTCAAGTGCACAATACTTTCTGTTCTGACTCAAAATCATTGAATAACAATTTTATTCAATGATGTTACTGAGCATATTCAATGTTTTGAATATTTTTATACAGAAAATGATGACTTGAACTTCAAAGAGTGTTATATTTTAATTTTGTTCCTTAATTACAATAGCTTTGAAATTTATGACAAAGGACGATTCTCGGTTTGGAGAACGAAGTTCGTCAATCTAAATGAGCATTATCCCTGCTTCGGACAAATTTGATTTTTTTACATAATATAGATTTGAATGTCTTCTTTTGAATAGACATAATTTAATTTGGGTAATATTTCTAGATTTTTCGCAAACAAATATTAGCGCAGTACACTGATGAACTTCTTTCCCCAAATCGAGACTTGTATTTTATTGAATCGGTCTAATTGAGCGTTATCCCTGCTTCGGACCAATTTGTTATTTTTACATCTTGTAGATTTAAATGTCCTCTTTTGAATATTCATAGTTTAATTTGGGTAATATTTCTATATTTTTCATGAAAAAAAGTATTAGCCCAGGAGACTGTTCTCCAAACCGAGAATCGTCCTTTGAATTTTATAGCCAATAATCAAACATCAAAAAAGATTTGTAAATACTAGTATTCATACAAGAGCATCGAGTCTCAAATGATTGCGAACAGACAAAATTAGTCGACTTTATTAAACGAACTCGAACCCCCCCCCCTGTGTGATTTTTTTCAATTCACCAAACACAAACAGCCTATGATAAGTGATCCAAAATGGGACTTCCAGTTGCCAAACTTATGAGGAGGGGTGTATTTTACCTATATCATTAGCCAGTTTCACTGCATGATCAGGATCAGTCACGACTCCATCAAATCCTGGGATGCAGTTGACCTTAGCTTCATTAGCGATCTTCTTACTCATTATCTTATCTCCCATAGCTTGAATAGCTTTGCTGTTTGGCCCGATGAATGCCACTCCATTTTCAGCCTAAAATGAATGAATAAACAAAACACACGTTTTTAATTCATATATAATTAATACTTAAGACTAGCCATAATTTTTCTTATTTACATGTTCTGTTTTATTCTTTTGACTGAGATGTGAAGCTTAAATTCATTGACATCAGACTTTTCATTCATCAAAGAATACAAATCTATTAAAAAAGTAGATAAAAACAGGCTGCAGCCAAGAATCATAGTTTTCACATTTTGAGCACCTTTCAAGTGATTTTGAGAGAAAATTGTCAATTCAGCCCCAAGAAAAAATGAATGCCACAAAAAAACTACATAATTTGTTGATCAAAAAAATGATGCCATACAGCATGGGCTTTCAACTAGAAGGGTAGGCAACTTCCCATATTTCATACATAAACATTGCCATGGGTTTTCAAAATTGGAGAATGTACACATTTCAAGAAAATCTTATTTTGTACTTTTTATTGATGATTAAAAGAAATAACTCAAAAATAAAAACATGATCTTCTACATACATCTTGATAATTTAATAAAAATTGGAATTCATCCTAATTATGACAATACAGAAAGTGAACATTCTCCCACAAATTATCTTTTTATTGGAATGTGTTCTTGAATAATTACCCACAATGCAATACTCAAAGAGAACATCTTGATAACTCTTATTCTTATTGGTCTCTTTTGTTTACTTTTATATGATATTGAATATATTTTATGCTTAAATCATATTAAAAATTGATTTTTATTCAAAATAATACTAAAACATATACATTTATCTAATACTTTTTGAAATATTGCCATAAAAGGGAAGCATGTCATTGCTCATTTTGAAGGTCTCATGTTATTACATAGAGTTGCATACCCTTCTAGTTGAAAGCCCATGCATACAGTCATCTCTCTGATCATATACAAAAATGTTTTTCAAGCTCTTACCAGTTTAGCTGCAAATTCTGTATTTTCAGAGAGGAAACCATACCCAGGGTGCACTGCTTGGGCCCCCGTAGCTTTCACAGCCTCCAGGATGCGATCCATGCGTAAATAACTCTGCGCGCTGGCTGCTGGTCCAATACATACTGCCTCATCTGCTAGCTTTACATGTTTCTGTAATAAATATGAAATACGTAAATAACTTTCTGCTATGGCCAAAAACACATTGCCTCATCTGCTAGCTTTACATGCTTCTGTAATAAACATAAAATACGTAAATAACTCTTCCCACTGGCAAAAAATAAAGTGCATCATCTGCTAGCTTTACACTTTCTGTAATGAGTATAAAATATGTGAATAACTCTCTGAACTAGCTGTTTTTCTATCACTAGTAGTAATTCCCTGAAGATGATTAATTGCACTTTTTTGTTCAGCTATAATAGCAGTACATGTACATCCTTTTTTATTTATTAATAAAAAAAGAAAAAAGTACTTACTGCATTTGAATCCACTTCACTATGCACAGCCACTGACTTGATACCCAACCTGCGACAGCTCTGTATTACACGGCATGCTATCTCACCACGGTTTGCAATAAGGACTTTGTCAAATTTCTAAAACAAAATAATTTTCTTCACAGGATTTTTCAAGAGGTAAAAATATGCCTTTCCATGATTTTTTATTTTCAAATGGATTATCAGAATTTACTAATCCATGATATAACAAGGCATTAATATGACAAAATGTCACTACATTTTAAGTTATTGCAAATTGTTACGTTAAAAACTTTGAATGGTGGTGACATAAATCACTTCTGGTGGTGACATAAAAACTAATATTGACACCACCACAAAAAGAGAACAAATAGGATTTATAAAAAGCTGAATTAAAGATCTACTTACAGACTCATTCGGATCATGCTTGTCATTAAAATAGTATTCTCTGTAGAGTTTCGGTGATGTAGAGAGAGAGCGACAGTTGTTTATAGTCTGAAAGCAAAGAAAACATTTGGGTTTAAATTAGGGATTGAAATCTGTGTTTGTTTATTTAGTGCCAAGAAAGACCATCTCACAATAGGGAATTCACAATAACAATACCACGATCATGGTAGAATCCTTGCGAAACTTACAAACACTTAATAACATGGTGACGGTTGTGGGGCATTACCTTCTTCTAAGGCCACTGTAACGTGGCCTTCCAGTACAGATATATTCCTGCATGAACAACTGGTCATGTCGTAATCATAAAATTTGAAATCATATGTCCGCCATTTTTCCACATCACAATTTGAATTGCGAGTTTTGGTCTTATTACCTCACCAAAAATTCCAAAACACACATGAAGTGATCAGTGTATTAGTTCACATCTTCTGGATTGCTAACTTAGAATTTACAACCAGTTACTAATGTCAGACGTTATCGACATATCGTCCAGTTTTTGAACATCGCAATTTTTCTTGGAGCCATTTTGTTTTACGTAAAGGCTAGACTCTAGACTCTGATGTGGTGGCACGCTAGAGGACCGACAAATAAATTGTCGGTATGGAAGATATGCTGTTTTTACACGCTACACCGACAAATAATATTTTTGATTTTCGAATTTTCTGGCGCATGCGCAATGCGAGGGAGGATATTTCAGATATCATACGGATATTTTGGGAACAAGTGCAAAACCCGGGGAGGGCATTAGCCCTGGTTACCCGGGAATTACCAAACCCAGTCAAAAATTGGTAGCCCGGGAACAGGGAATGGTAGTAAACGTTGAAAACGCAATAAAAAACATGAAAAATAAGACGTGAGAGAGCTATTAATGCAGAGTTAACGGCTATATATATTCTAAACAGACTGGATATTTCTCCTGAGTTAATGGCCACGATTCCATCTGGCATGAGAGAGCTACCAAACGCAAAGTAAACAGTGATATATTCCAAATGAGATATTTCTCCTGTGCCTTGGCGTAGCAAGGGTAGAGAGCGACGGGGGGAACGCATCCCCTCCCCTATAAAGCTAACTGTACATATCAGCGACCCATTAGATAGAACAAGAAAAGAGCTTTAAAATGTTTTTTAATTGAAGCTTGTAGGACAATTTTGATGGAAGTTGAATCAATTTTTGTTGAAATAAATTATGGCTCACTATAAGTTAATGCCTGTACGATTCCATACTGCAAAAGAAGCACTATGCCCCCCCCCTCAAAAGAAAAAAATAGGTCCTTCAGGGATGCGAACTCAGGCCCGGGTGTGTTCGAGTCGTGCTCGCTAACCACTAGGCTACCAGTGAAGAGGCTATTGCTGAAGGTAAAAGTAGTGGATTTATTAATGAAATTGTCGGCTCTCTAGCAAAAACACGTAGGAGCCACTTGCGTACCGACGGTTCTCTATCTGGCACTACTAGGTGACGATAGAGTGCCGACAATTGTCGGTACCCCAGCAAATACCCCTGGACAGTCTCCAGTACCGACAATTGTCGGTCCTGGAGCCACTCAGTTTGTTTTAATTTTAGACGAAATCCTGATGAAATCATGTCATATCTCATAAAGGAGCCGAGCTGGGTCCGGTTTGATTAATGATTTATTTATCTGGCGATTTTTAAAATATTCAATAAATTTATGACACCACGGCCAGCTTTTTTCAAATAGAGTTCACAGTATTCCAGATGAAATCCCCTCTAGCCAAGCAATTCAAATTGTAATGTGAAAAAATGGCGGACATATGATTTCAAATTTTATGATTTCGACATGACCAGTTGTTCATGCGGGAATATATCTGTACTGGAAGGCCACGATACAGTGGCCTTAGAAGAAGGTAACTCGAGTGAGGTTACTTCCTGCGAAAGCTATTGAATTTTGATATAATAGCTTTCCCACGGAGCATTTGGACAGCTCAATGATTGTGACCTTTGAAATCGAATTAAGTCGATCCGCGGCTTACTTTTGGTCTCTAACTGTGTCTTACATCAGTATCATCAATCCGTGTAAGTATCGAGCGCTGGAGTACTTCTTTTTCGATCAAGACTTGTAATTGTTAGTCGAGTGAATCGTTTTACTGCCAAATTCCAATATGGCGGTTTCTGCTCGGACATTTTCGTAAATCTCCAGAGGTTGTCCGAACCTAACTAATTCTCAGAATTCATTTCGTTCGTTGCGTATCTCGCTCCTAGCAAACCGCCATATTGGAAATAGGTCTAAAAAACGTTCACTCGATGAACAATTTACAAGTCTTGATCGAAAAAGAAGTACTCCAGCGCTCCAATACTTACACGGATTGATGATACTGATGTAAGACACAGTTAGAGACCAAAAGTAAGCCGCGGATCGACTTAATTCGATTTCAAAGGTCACTATTGATGAGCTGTTCACTTCTCCGTTTGAGAGCCATAAGTTTCAAAATCTAACATGGCTCTCGAAGTGAGTAAGAGTGAGGCATAACAGATAGGGATTTATAAAGACCCTATTTGTTGTTACAGGTTGTACCATAGATAGCATGTGCTTCATTACATTTGATGTAAGTCAGAACTCCAAAGAGTCTAAGTCAACTCATTGTCTAGCCTTGAAAATAAAAACACACTCAACAACATCACACTCAACCCCCCCCCCCCCTTCCACAAATTTGGCATTTGTTTTGAACACAGGTCACCGGCTCGAAGGTCAGCCAAAATTAAATTATTGAAGTATCAATAACGTCATGCATAGTGAACCGATTTCATTAAAATTTACTTCAAGTTATAGCCAATATACTCCGATATAATTTGACAATATTGTCACCTGTCTTTGAAAGTTGCTTGCTGCAAATTTTAGGCGTAGAGTGAGGGTCGGGGACACTCTGATGAAGGTCGTCGCCATCTTGGAAATGAAGTATCGCGCATGGTATCGCGAGAATATTGGAGACTAGATCCTGAATATAGTCCTTCGTAGTTTAGGTTTTCTTGATATTATTGTCACATTATAAGGCATGAAAATCATCTAAGCAAATAACTTACATATCCAATTACTTGAAATAATTCCATTTATTTATGTTCGATGCTCAAATTTATAATATTCTTATCTTGATACAAACTACTTCCTTAAATATCTCTCCGCGTCGGAGAAAAAAATAAATTGAAAATTTATGCCTTCAACATTTTCTAAAAATATACTACTTTACCACGATAATTTTTTAAATGAACTGAACCTATGCGTGCATGTAACTACATACTTCATGCAGTTGTATGTAAGTATACATTTTTATTTGCAAATAATGTATTTTAATTGAATTAAAAATGACTTGCTGATTCGGCGCCATTTTGGTTGGTTTTCAATAATTTTGGCATTGTTTCTTTTTTGTTTACACTAATTTTTGTTAGACGTGCATCGTATCTTATGCCTCTGAGAGCCAAGATATCCTGTGCAAAAATCATGTCTATATACAATCAAGCGACTTGTTCGTTGATAAATGCATCTACCCAAGGTGAAAACACCTGTCATTTTGTGGCAAATTCCTGCTAAATGATGTCATCAACAATAGTTTTGATTATGAAAGTCATAATGGGTTTACCTTTAGAGTCAAGGTCTTCTACTTGTTCAAGATCAGTTGTCAACAAAAAGTAAAGTCAGTTATTCATGGGCATTCCTGAAAGGCATTCCTCTGAAAACCTGCTTCACTGAAGGTCAAACGCAATACCAGGAAAGAAGGCCTACCAATCAGAGGTTTTTGAGAGCATTCGATCAGTCACCAAATGTGAATATATTTCGCTCTTTGTGACCATCATGAGAAATCTATGGGTCCTTTTTGCGAGTAACACACTAAGATTTTTGCTTTACTTTACCTCAAATAAGTGCAGAGTTTGGGTTCCAGTTTCTTTTTTTCTCATCATCGCTCAACAAGTAAATGTAAAGGTCAGACATGATTGGCTGAAAGTATTTTGCCTTGACTTCAACCAACCTGAATTGAAAAAATTAATACTAAATTGTTCTGAATGTTTTTATTGAATTGCAGAAGAGCGCATATTTGGACACAAAATGTTACTTTTCTGCATGCAGAATTTGGCACAGAATTTTGTATTTCACGCAGAATTTGACTTTTTCTCATGCCGTAAACTAGAAACTTTTACAGGTTTAAACCATATCCGTCATATCCGATTTAAATATGCAGAAATACTGATAAACCACTTGACTGATTGATTTGACATTTTCAGGGATTTCTATGATAATCTAGACTGATTAATGTTTAGGGTTAATTGTGGAATTGTAAGTCACATATTCCAAGAAACAATATGATTCACAATGTGCTAAATTTTCTTAATATTGCACCAGGTGTCTCACTCCTGATGAAGTCGCACTAGTTGGAGGAACTTGATATATTGTAAGTCACATATTCCAAGAAACAATATTATTCACAATGTGCTTTGTTCTAAATATTACTCCAGGTGTCTCACTCCTGATGAAGTCACACTAGTTGGAGGAACTTGATATATTGGTACAAACGATGACTATTGTAATGAGAGAATCCCCTGCTGAGGGGGAACAAGGGGGTGACAGCCCAAACCCTGCAGATACCCCTGCCCAACCACAAGGCCCACAGCCAGTCCAACATGATGAAGGTAAGATAAAACATAGATTAAAGGCCCTATGTTAAGTTTGCAAATTTTGAACAGCCAGTGCAACACGATGAAGGTAAGATAAACATAGATTAGAGCCCCATGTTAAGTTTGCAAATTTTTATCATTTCATTAGGATAAGACAGAACATAGATTAAAGGCCCCGAGCAAAGTTTTTTTTTTCAAATATTTGATGAAAATAAGAAAGGGCATAGAGTACATGGAGTAAAAGCTCAGTGCAAAAGTTGAAAAATTCCATTCAAATACTGTTTGATTAGGTAAAACGTGGCATATCAAAGACCCCATGCAAAGTATGAAAATTGTTTTATCATACAGATACTATTTTATAAGGGTAAGACGGACCATAGATTAAAAGTCCCATGCGAAGTCAGAATTCATTCAAATACTGTTTGATGAAAGTTAGAAACAGAAGATTAAAAGCTCGATGCAAAGTTTGAAAGAAAATTATTCATATACTGTTTGATGAGTGTTAAACATAGCATAGGTTAAAGGCCCTATGCAAAGTTTGAGAGAAAATTATTCATATACTGTTTGATGAATGTTAAACACAGCATTGGTTAAAGGCCCTATGCAAAGTTTGAAAATATTTATTTATGCAAATATTTGATAATGCTATGACATCGATGTATTAAAAACTCCATTTAAAGCTAGAAAACAATTTTTATCATTCACATACTACTTGGTTCTTTTCATCCCTGACTAATTAATGCTAACCTGAAAAATTGAAATAGTTATTTGTAAAACTTCATTCTTTAAAATAAACAATTAAAAGTCAAATATATTTTATTTATGCGAAATCAAATTGGGAAAAACAACATTTTATACAGTACAAAAGGATTTTAAGAAAAAACAAACTTTGTAGGTCTTGGAGATGAAGAACAAACAGAGGAGGGTGCAATCCCAGAATTCCCTTACAATGAGCTATCTAAACTAGAGGAAATGATCAACCGACCTAGGTGGGTCGTACCTGTCTTACCAAAGGGTGAACTAGAGGTCCTCCTTGAAGCGGCTATAGACCTCTGCAAGAAAGGTATGTCTACGCAGAGGTTAAATTTAAATTCCTGACAATGGGAAATACAAATAATGACAACAAGCAAAGTTTACAAGAATCATAATTCAATTTAATTTTACATGGTTAAAATTGCAGAATTAATGAGAACAACATGCGATTTGGTAGAAACAAGTGAAATGACCTGTTTCTAAATGAGTTTTTTTGCCACTCTCAGTTAGATTTTATAAGTGGGAAAATGTCATTTTCAATTTTTTGTTTGAACTACTTTGATAGTTGGATAGACAGGTTTTCTTTTCCTTATGACTGGTAGACTCTTTTTCTTGCGGTTTTCTGTAACAATTTTCGATCTGTTCCCTTCGGCACTTATGCATACATATTTGTTGTTAGATGAAGATACAAAGGTTGATTTAAGTCATATTTAAACTATTGTTTCTTAAAATTGTAGATGAGGATACCAAAAGTGAACCATGTCAGAGGTTTTTCAGAGAAGGCCTAACAATCTCATTTACTAAGATTTTGACAGATGAGGCTGTTAGTGGCTGGAAATATGAAATACACGTAAGTAGGGGCCCTTCGCATAATTTGTCTGTTAAACGGTGCCTATTTGGGTTCTGAAAACCTCCCAGGTCAAATTTTGCCCTTTTTATTAAGATTTTCTTTGATTTTGATTTATGTTGGCATTGAAGAGTAAATTAAGAGTAAAAAGAAAAGGATGATCGACTGGTGGTGTAAAAAATTACTTCTAAATGGACTATAACCTTTTAAGACCTAATCACATACTCAACTATCCATTTAAGTTATCCTAAAATTGTGAAGTTTGTCAAAAACTATTTTTCTTGTCTAACTTTCTCTAATAAAACAGGGCATGTTGTTGTTTTCTGCCTCTTACTTAAATTATTTGTTTTTTTCAGAGATGTATAATGAAAAACTGTGAAAGATTGGTCGAGCTGTGTGTTGTGAAACTACCACATGATTGGTTCCCGTTATTGGACCTTCTGGCCATGGTCCTCAACCCAACATCAAAGTAAGTAATCCGGGCCACAATTTCATTTTCATGTCCCTACCACAAATGCCGGATTGTTATAATCTCAAACTTTTTTCGTGGATGGTGTTGGGTGGTTGGTGTTCGATGGTCACTTCTGTAACAAATGGCAGGTGATGAACATTTTGATATTTTACAATTTCGTTGTTTTTGCCATGTACCTTTAGAAAATTGTGAATACTGGTGCTTGTCTGGTTTGTGAATTTCTCAAGTTGCAATAGCACAAATCCAATAATTTTACCATTGAAATCAGCAGCCACAGTTTTGCTTTCCTGAATCCTGAACAGCCACATTAACTTCAGAAGTGTCTTTTAGCCCTGCACCAAGCATTTATGTCACAAAAACCAGTTACAAAAATCGATATAAGAATTCCTTGAAATTGCAAGTTACATCAATTGAACATTTTTTACGGTGCACATATAACTGCAGTTATAATATTGAAGCTCCACTGTGTTCTATTGAAATATGGATCTCACAAATTTCAAACAATTTCAGGTTTCATTGCTACAATGGTACCAGACAGAGCGAGAGTGTACCCTCTGGATCGTCACTAGCTGAGGATGAGTTATTTGCGCGTCCCCCAGATGCAAGAACCCCCAAAGGCTGGCTTGTGGACTTAGTGAATAAATTCGGACAGTTGGAGGGATTCCAGATTATTCTCGATAGATTCACTAAAGGGGCGAATCTCAGTGTATCATTGGTAGCAGCTCTTATAAGGTATTGTCTAATTCACAGAGCCTGCAACCTCCATTTAATTTGAATTTTCTGTAAAGCAACACCACCTGCGATTTTAATTCTTCTTTTTAGATTGAGCTAATATTGCATACCTTATATCTGTGTTCTTTTTTCAAAAATTAAATCATATATTATATATAACAATGAAATCTATGTGTAAAATATGCTCAACCTTTCTGGCTGTATATTTACCAGTCTGTTGGAATCACTCATTCAGGGTAAATCGAATGTAGCAAATACTGTTGTTTTACATTTGCAGACCGTTTGGATTGTGTTATGAAGTCCTTACTCCCCATACAGTGCAGAAATACTTCATGCCAATTGTCGTAAGTTTACATTTACCTTATTATCCCACCGAACGAAGAATGTGGAGTCTAATCAGTGATTTCCCTTATAATGAAAACAAGTTTCGTCTCTGTCCTCGTTTGATTATGAACCCCCTCTCCCATTGGAAAATCATCATCATTTGTTGCAACTTGAAATTAAGAAAATGTCACAATATTTTCCACCCATTTTAGAATAAGATTCTATGTAAAAACAGAAAAATACCTTTTATGTCCGTCGTATTCCAAAATACAACAGTTTTTCACAATTTAAATTTTGAAATTAATGTTCTGAACGATAACCCTTACTTCCAAAAATGTTGTCTGATTAGTTCAATACCTGATGACCATAAATTAAGAACTTCTTTCCCGAGCTGTGTATGTTCTCCCTTGAAATGTATTTTCTCCCTTGAAATGTATTTTCTCCCTCAAAGTGTATGTTCTTGTTCTCCCTCGAAATGTATGTTCTCCCTCGAAGTGTCTGATTTAACATTTCCATATTCACTTTCAGGAAATGGTGCCTAAGTTCCTGGATGCACTTACAGATGATGAATTGAAAAAGGAATCCAAATCTGAAGCTAAAAATGATGCACTTTCTGGTTAGATAAATGTTGCTTTTTATACCCAAGAAAATTCTTCATGGTCATGCTCATTTCGCACATTTTCTCCATAAAATTTGAATGAAGTGTCTAATTTTCTTGCCTTTATGTACAATTTAGAGTGTTGACTACATGCCTGTTTACTTTATTCCTTGCTGATTCCTCTCATTTCTCTCTAAACTTTGAATGAAGTGTCTGATTTTCTTGCCTTTATGTACAATTTAGAGTGTTAAATACATGCCTGTTTACTTTATTCCTTGCTGATTCCTCTCATTTCTCTCTAAAATTTGAATGAAGTGTCTAATTTTCTTGCCTTTATGTACAATTTAGAGTGTAAACTACATCCCTGTTTACTTTATTCCTTGCTGATTCCTTTCTTTTCTATCTAAAATTTGAATGAAATGTCTTATTTTCTTGCCTTTATGTGCAATTTAGTGTTAACTACATCCCTGTTTATTTTACTCTGCTGATTCCTCTCTTTTACCATTTATTTTGCATTTAAAAAATGACTACCTTGATATTGTATTGAAACTTCAAATGTAGTCCACTAAAGTTAAGAATCTGTTTTTTTGTGTAATATAATAACCCCAAGATGACGATAAACTAGTCCATGCAGTCATTATGGAAGAATCCATCTTAAGAGCAGATGACATTAAAAGGGGACTCAGCATCAAAATTATTTGATTTCAGGTATAATCAAAGCACTGAAGTGCCTTGTGTCGAGGCTCTCTGGGCAGGAAGAAAAAGTGAAAGATCTGGAGATATTTAGGCTTAAAATGATCCTTAGGTATGTAATTACATTTTCTCCCTTTAAAATGAACCTTATCTCATTCTCTTCTTTTAAAATGTATATCATCACATTTTGTCCCTTTAGAATGTATATCATGGCATATTTCATGTTACATCAATCACTCTTTTTGCATATGTATTTTCATTGTTAATGTTAATGTTCTTCTGTTCCAGAATGTCATTATATTTGATGGCAATATGAGTCACTGGCCCTTAAATGATCATATTGTCTATTTGATTCCGGACTTTTACAAATCTCATCTTTCAATGGCAATAGGGGTCACTGGCCCTTAAATTATCATATTGTCAATTTGATTCCAGACTTTTACAAATCTCATCTTTCAATGGCAATATGAGTCATTGGCACTTAGATTATCATATTGTCTATTTGATTCCAGACTTTTACAAATCTCATCTTTCAATGGCAAGATGAGTCACTGGCACTTAGATTATCATATTGTCTATTTGATTCCAGACTTTTACAAATCTCATCTTTCAATGACAAGATGAGTCATTGGCACTTAGATTATCATATTGTCTATTTGATTCCAGACTTTTACAAATCTCATCTTTCAATGGCAAGATGAGTCACTGGCACTTAGATTATCATATTGTCTATTTGATTCTAGACTTTTACAAATCTCATCTTTCAATGGCAAGATGAGTCACTGGCACTTAAATTATCATATTGTCTATTTGATTCCAGACTTTTACAAATCTCATCTTTCAATGGCAAGATGAGTCACTGGCACTTAGATTATCATATTGTCTATTTGATTCCAGACTTTTACAAATCTCATCTTTCAATGGCAAGATGAGTCACTGGCCCTTAGATTATCATATTGTCTATTTGATTCCAGACTTTTACAAATCTCATCTTTCAATGGCAAGATGAGTCATTGGCCCTTAGATTATCATATTGTCTATTTGATTCCAGACTTTTACAAATGTCATCTTTCAATGGTAATATGAGTTATTGGCACTTAAATTATCATATTGTCTATTTGATTCCAGACTTTTACAAATCTCATCTTTCAATGGCAAGCTGAGTCATTGGCACTTAGATTATCATATTGTCTATTTGATTCCAGACTTTTACAAATCTCATCTTTCAATGGCAAGATGAGTCACTGGCCCTTAAATTATCATATTGTCTATTTGATTCCAGACTTTTACAAATCTCATCTTTCAATGGCAAGATGAGTCACTGGCCCTTAAATTATCATATTGTCTATTTGTTTCCAGACTTTTACAAATCTCATCTTTCAATGGCAAGATGAGTCACTGGCCCTAAGATTATCATATTGTTCATTTAATTCTAGACTTTTACAAATCTCATCTTTCAATGGCAAGATGAGTCACTGGCCCTTAAATTATCATATTGTCTATTTGATTCCAGACTTTACAAATCTCATCTTTCAATGGCAAGATGAGTCACTGGCCCTTAAATTATCATATTGTCTATTTGATTCCAGACTATTACAAATCTCATCTTTCAATGACAAGATGAGTCACTGGCCCTTAAATTATCATATTGTCTATTTGAATCCAGACTATTACAAATCTCATCTTTCAATGGCAAGATGAGTCACTGGCCCTTAATTTATCATATTGTCTATTTGATTCCAGACTTTAACAAATCTCATCTTTCAATGGCAAGCTGAGTCATTGGCACTTAGATTATCATATTGTCTATTTGATTCCAGACTTTAACAAATCTCATCTTTCAATGGCAAGATGAGTCACTGGCCCTTAAATTATCATATTGTCTTTTTGATTCCAGACTTTTACCAATCTCATCTTTCAATGACAAGATGAGTCACTGGCCCTTAAATTATCATATTGTTTATTTGATTCCAGACTTTTACAAATCTCATCTTTCAATGGCAAGATGAATGCCTTGAATGAAGTGAACAAAGTTGTCACCAGTGTATCGTACTACACACACAGACACAGCCAAACAGAGGAGGATGAGTGGCTGACAGCGGAGAAAATGGCCGTAAGTACCAAATATTTAGAGGAGGGGCTAAAAACTGATGGAAGTTCTGATATTTGAATTCTTAGGGACTGTCAAATATTGATAGTACATCGATTTTACGTTTAAGATAGATTTCATTGGAAAAGTATGGTGACATTTTGTACCCAGCGCCTTTACATTAGAGACAGTACTTTGACGTTTGCTGAAAATTGAAATGAACTATGTCTGGGTGTGTGCATAAACAGTGGTAGACCTTGAAATTGGGATGCCAAATATGAGGACTTTGGTATCGATTTGGAAATTAGTGTCAAAAGGGCCAATTGTAAGGATTAAAATGAAAAATATTGATTAATCATGTCTGACAGTGATAAAAAACTTTAAATGTGAACACCTCCAATTTGAAGAGAAATGGTGAACAGTTACATTTGAAAAATTAACATGAAATGAACACGGAATTGCTGAAATGATTAGACATTTGTAATTTGTAAATTATTTTGTCCCTATTTCAGGAATGGATCCAAGAGAACAACGTCCTTTCTATTGTCCTAAGAGACAGTCTCCACCAGCCTCAGTATGTGGAAAAACTAGAAAAGATACTGCGTTTCATGATTAAGGAGAAATCTCTCACGATGTTGGACCTAGACAGGTTATGGGACGCACAGGCTGGGAAACACGAGGCCATTGTTAAGAATGTACATGATCTTCTCGCAAAACTGGCTTGGGATTTCTCACCTGAGCAGCTGGATCACCTGTTTGAATGCTTCCAGGTAAGTGATTAAGTGGGGAATGATTGGGGGGGGGGGATGATTTGGGGATGCATCTTTGGGTTATGGGTCAAATTGTTTGAATGACAAGTAAGGATAGTGGTGGAGTCAGGGAAGGAGGGATTTTACAATTGTTACAATTGATTCTATGATAGCTAAGAATAGTAATGAATCGGAGTTGGGTGAGGGTAGATTGTGGCTGGCCTTTGGGACAAATGAGGATAGTGATGGAGTCAGGGAAGGGGGGGAGGCTTTTGGCTGGTTTAAGTCTGGTTGTTTGATTACAGGGTGTCCAATAAATAAGGTGAAAGATATTGTAACTTTCTTAATATTGCACCAATCTTGATGAAATTTTCAGAGTTTTTTTATCTTTATTCTGTGAATTTGAAGTGTCTTCTATTTGATTGGCCAGAGTTGTGGTTGCTATAGCAACTGAAACAACAAAAGGGCGGGGCAAGTTTGTTTACGTCACAACTTTCCAAAACATATTTATTCTTTTTGATAGCTTTATTCATACTCCCAGGTCTATTACTACCATAAATACAATATAAAAACAGACCTAAAGTCCCATTGTTATGAAAATAAGCTATTCAACATAGTGTCCATCTCTATCTATACACTTCTTATGCCTATTCACCCACTCTCTAAACACACTTTCAAACCCATTCTTGTCCATTTCCTGAAGTCTTGCTAAGACATGTGATCTGAGTTCACACACAGCTATGCTTACTAGTGAAACTATTAGGGCACTGGGGCTACCCCTACTTGCACATCCTCCATATTCCCCAGACCTTGCACCCAATGAATTTTACTTATATGCAGAACTCAAGCGTGACTTGAGAGGAAATAAATTTGGAAGCACTGATAAACTCAGATCACATGTCTTAGCAAGACTTCAGGAAATAGGCAAGAATGCATGGGTTTGAAAGTGTGTTTAGAGAGTGGGTGAATAGGCATAAGAAATGTATAGCGAGAGATGGACATTCTGTTGAATAGCTTATTTTCATAACAATGGGACTTTAGGACTGTTTTTATATTGTATTTGTGGTAGTTATAGACCTGGGAGTATGAATAAAGCTATCAGAAAGAAGAAATATGTTTTGAAAAATTGTGACGTAAATAAACTTGCCCCGCCTTTTTGTTGTGTTGGTTGCTATAGCCACCACAACTCTGGCCAATCAAATAGAAGATGCTTTAAATTTACAGAATAAAGGTAAAAAGGTTTGGACTACAAACTCTGAAAATTTCATCAAGATTGGTGCAATATTAAGAAAGTTACAATATCTTTCACCTTATTTATTGGACACCCTGTATATGTTAATTGTAAATATTGAAAATAAAATGTGAACAATGCATTTACAGGGAAGCTGGGCAAATGCATCTAAAAAGCAGAGGGAAAAGTTATTGGAGTTAATTAGAAGATTGGCAGAGGATGACAAAGAAGGAATAATGGCTCATAAGGTAAAATAAGATTCTCAACCTAGATTGTACAATAAACAAGTCTTTTTATTCATGTCATCGAATAGTCCCATCTGATGAGCAGCGAATTTGAATCATATTAGTTTTTTGGACAAAGTTGAGAAAAATCCTTTAAAGAACACAACTGTCATCTAAAACCCAAGACAGCTGCTTTCAGATTTTTCATTGATATTTTAACGGTATCTTTCAGGTCTTGGGGCTATTATGGAATCTAGCCTACAGCGATGATGTTCCTACAGAAATAATGGATCAAGCCCTCAAAATCTTGGACTACAGTTGTTCACGAGATCTCCCCAAAATACATGTTAGCTGCTTTCAGATATTTCATTGATGTTTTAATTTTATCTTTCAGGTCTTGGGGCTATTATGGAATCTCGCATACAGCGATGATGTTCCTACAGAAATAATGGATCAAGCCCTAACAGCACATATCAAAATCCTGGACTACAGTTGTTCACAAGATCTCCCCAAAATACATGTTAGCTGCTTTCAGATATTTCATTGATGTTTTAATTTTATCTTTCAGGTCTTGGGGCTATTATGGAATCTCGCATACAGCGATGATGTTCCAACAGAAATAATGGATCAAGCCTTAACAGCACACATCAAAATCCTGGACTACAGTTGTTCACGAGATCTCCCCAAAATACATGTTTGCTGCTTTCAGATTCCTCATTGATGTTTTAACTTTATCTTTCAGGTCTTGGGGCTATTATGGAATCTAGCATACAGCGATGATGTTCCTACAGAAATAATGGATCAAGCCTTAACAGCACACATCAAAATTCTGGACTACAGTTGTTCACAGGATAGAGACAGTCAGAAAATGCATTGGATCAGTAGATTCGTTGAGGAATTAAAGAATGAGAAATGGGTGATACCAGCGTTGAAGCAAATCAGAGAGATATGTACGCTTTTCACTGAGGTATGTATGACTGTATTCACGCCTACTGTAAACTGTGAGTCAATATTTCACCCGGTATGTATTTGGAGACACTGCACCTTGTAATACGAGTAACTGCCCTGTCAACCCTCATGCATTAGGCGTGATTCTCACGCATTTGCTGGAAAAATGAAATCACGCATCAATTTTGCGTGTATGATAAAATGTCACGCAAATCATGCATTATGTTATTAAAAAAATTTGCTTTTTATAAAATGCCGATATAGTAAAAAATGATTGTTGAAAAAGCGAATGCATTCCGTTCACACAAATTATGTATATGTCACGCATTTGCTTCAAAGTATTTTGTACATCAGAGATACTTTAGACCTCAGAGCAGGTGTAATATTGCCGAATACATACCTTAGAGCTAGGCACAAACGCATATGCCAAAATGTCAAAAATGTCACATTTTGGGTGACATCTTGCCCATGCATGTTTATATGTGTGCATAATAATTCATCACTAAATAAAGATTATATAAAATAAACCTTGAAACATTCTTGTATGATTTTCAGGCTCCATCTAACTTTACCCATGGCCAAAGGACTCCACATACATATTATAGAAACCAAGTGATTAACAAACTTCAGAGCACTCACTCAATTGTCATGCTAGTGGCCCAGAATCTTACCCTCTATATGAACAATGCCAGAACACATGCTAAAGGTGAGATCCCTTATATGTCGTCTGCTTGTCACTTAGACTCTTCCATAATGAGAGAATGGACTAGTTTATTGTGTAACATAGGGGTGTTAATACTCACAATTTTATTGTATACTCTTTAGATATTGATTCCAAAAACCAATTGTTCCATGCAGAAGTCTCCTTGACTCTTTCTGGAAATTATCTGACATTTAACGCAAAAATACAAAACAAGCAATGTCCATGTTTAGCTGTATGTCAGTTTTACCATGTCAAACAAATCAGGTTTACCATGTCAAACAAATCAGATTTACCATGTCAAACAAATTATAAATTATCATAATTTATAAAGAATTACAACTTAATGATATGCAATTTTAAAATGTTCTAGCTTGTGATAAGCCATACACCCCCTGGGGTGTCTTTATCATTATTATGTAAATATATTAATATGATTTTAATAAATAAATAAAAAAAAAGAAGCCATTTCTTAATGCAGAAAACCCCAATCTCACACTTTCATTGTCCATGTTTAGCTGTATGTCAGGTTTACCATGTCAAACAAATCAGGTTTACCATGTCAAACAAATCAGGTTTACCATGTCAAACAAATTATAATCAAATGCCATTTCTTAATGCAGAAAACCCCAATCTGGAACCAGCAAACATATTCCCTGATGGAAGGTTCAATCACTCCCAACAAGTCCAAGAGCGGCTGAAATTCCTAAGGTAAACCTTAAGATACAATTTTGAATCATTCTTGAACTATTCCTTAGCCTTATTCAAATGATTTATTAAATCATCATAGATGTGAGCCAGATACCTAAAGATTTGTGTGACAGTTTATTAATGAATTCAAATTGAATTAATTTGATATGAATTAATATTATAAAAAATATTTAAAACTTATTTTTTTAATAATCATAGCTTGATATTATTTTAGGTTTCTACTAAAAGATGGTCAACTTTGGTTGTGTGAACCTCAGGCTAAACAGATCTGGTGCTGCCTAGCAGAGAACGCCATCTATCCTTCAGATAGGGAATCGTGTTTTAAATGGTTTTCAAAGGTAGGCATACAAAACTTTGTGCATTAAATAAGAGAGAAGAAAATGAAATTTTTATCTGCTTTGTTCAACATTTAACTCTGGTTGAATGTCAATTTTTTTTTATAATTTTGACGTTTTCAGAGTTTTGTCAAATATGATGAAGTTGTTCTAGACACAAAAAATTAAGAAAAGTTTTTTTGTATATGCCCATTCTGAAGCAATTAAGGAATATATATTTTATATCTGACATGTCTGAGAAAAACTAACAACCTTAGTTGTGAGCCCTGTAAATTATGCTTGTTTGTATTTCCACATGTTTCTTTGTATTTGCACATGTTCCTTTGTATTTCCACATGTTTCTTTGTATTTCCACATGTTTCTTTGTATTTGCACATGTTTCTTTGTATTTCCACATGTTCCTTTGTGTTTCCACATGTTTCTTTGTATTTCCACATGTTTCTTTGTATTTGCACATGTTCCTTTGTATTTGCACATGTTCCTTTGTATTTCCACATGTTTCTTTGTATTTCCACATGTTTCTTTGTATTTCCACATGTTTCTTTGTATTTGCACATGTTCCTTTGTATTTCCACATGTTTCTTTGTATTTCCACATGTTCCTTTGTATTTCCACATGTTTCTTTGTATTTGCACATGTTTCTTTGTATTTCCACATGTTCCTTTGTATTTCCACATGTTTCTTTGTAATTGCAGCTTATGGGGGAAGAGCCTGATTTAGATCCTGAAATCACAAGGCAGTTCTTCGAACAAAACATCTTGCAGTTCGATCCTTCACTTCTTTCTGAAAATGGCATAAAGTGAGTGAAAATATTTTTGTCTACACAACCATCAAAACTCTAAGATAATGTTTTTGTTCAACTCTAGTCTATGCTAAATGTTGGTGTTTTATCATCCTCCGATCACAGGGCTTCAAAATCCAGAATATATTCTTTCTTTTTACCCCCTGCGATAAGCAGTTAGCCTTTCCCCGATTAAAAACTCGCAATTTGATTGGCTGTCGCAACACTGCGACAGAAATCATGTATAAGTCATTGCGCATAATAGGATCACGTGATTCAGTTTAATTGGGCGCTTCCAAATTGGTTATAGCAGGGGGAAGAAGGAGGTACGGATTCTGGATACATGCTTAGGAGGATGGTGTTTTATTAGAATTTCTAATGATAGGTTAACAGAATGAAAACAGATGGTAAAATTATTGACATATTGTTATAGTCTCCCAACTTTTTGTGGATGGTGTTTGGGGGTTGGTGTTTGGTATTTGGTGTCTGTAACAAATGACATGTGATGAAATTTTGCATGTAAATGTTTCGTTTTAAAATTGATACAGTTGCAAAATTTTGACCTTGGGGCATGTTTCAGTTTTTTAATAGTATTAATATACAGTACTATATAATGCATAAAACTTTTTTCCAGTTGTTTTGAGAGGTTTTTTAAGACAGTCAACTCTAAAGAAGGGAACATCACAGCTAAGAGACGCGGAGGATACATGATGGATAATGTTGAACTTATAGGTCTGGAGTATTTATGGAGAGTAAGTTTCTAGAAATACTAGAATATGATGGTGGAAGATTGTCTGTCTGTAAGAAGCACCTCTTTTTGTTCATTAAATTAGACAACTAATTGTGTCAGTAAATTAAACAGTAAATTACAGGATCACCAGTCAAATCTATGTATTTAGAACCCTTCATATTATAAACCATCAATATTCACAGCGTTACACACAGGGCTTTGAGAGATATGATAAAATATAGTTATAGTTGAAGAACATCGTTGCCCTGCAATTGAAAAAGCCATTGTACTATGAAAAAGAGTGTATTGAGTTTCACTTCCTAAAGTTTCATAGAAAATTTTATCACATCTCTCAAGGCCCTTCTTCTAACATGAGCTCATGGCTCGTGATGTCAGCGGGGCCTGGATAGTCCCCGTGCATATTGAAAAAGTTCTTAATGAGGCAAAGTTGCTTCCATTTAATCAGCTTCTTAAAAATGCTGTTATTTTTCACAAGTTTCAAATGTGAAATAGATTCATGGGAAGGTTTAGTTGAATTAACATGGTTTACCCAAATGTTCTTGAATGAGGCATACAGCATAGATTGAAATGTTTTGAATGTGAGGCAAAATCACTTCGATTTAATAGCAACCTAAAAACTATTGTAATCATTTTTTTTCATTTTTTTAGGTTGTCCTGTACAGCCCAGATGAGGTAGCAGAAAAAGCAATATATTTATTGAAGGATATTTATACCAATCTTGGACCCAGGCTACAGTCCAACCAGGTAAGGGAAAACAGTTTCCTCCCAAAAATATTTTTTATCCCATCTTGGTGGATGTACATTTTATGAATAAAACATGTTGTGTTGGCCCAGTTGAGGATTTGGAAATAACTAATATTAGTTTGAATTATTTTGAAGTCCAAGGTTCAATACTTAGACTGAAAGTTAATTGTATTACTTTAAAGCTTAAGTCAGCTTCCAATTTCATTTTCCAAATTTCCAAAATGAATTCACAAGGAATTTTTGCAATCATCTCCTTTTAAAATTCAATTAATGTTCAGATAGTTTGAGATCAATTTGATCTATTGATTTCCAGGTTGAAATTCATGAGGACTTTTTACAATACTACGTTGATTGCCAAAAAGCCTCATACAATACAATAACGATCATACATATCCTCTGAACTTCAGTTGAATTACCATTTCATTTTCCAAATTTCCAGGTTGAAATTCATGAGGACTTTTTACAAGACTGCGTTGATCGCCTAAAAGCCTCCTACGATACAATAACGATCATACATATCTTCTGAACTTCAGTTGAATTACCATTTCATTTTCAAAATTTCCAGGTTGAAATTCATGAGGACTTTTTACAAGACTGCGTTGATCGCCTAAAAGCCTCCTACGATACAATAACGATCATACATATCTTCTGAACTTCAGTTGAATTACCATTTCATTTTCCAAATTTCCAGGTTGAAATTCATGAGGACTTTTTACAAGACTGCGTTGATCACCTAAAAGCCTCATACGATACAATAACGAACATACATATCCTCTGAACTTCAGTTGAATTACCATTTCATTTTCCAAATTTCCAGGTTGAAATTCATGAGGACTTTTTACAAGACTGCGTTGATCGCCTAAAAGCCTCATACGATACAATAACAATCCTTGAAAAGGATAAAGACAGTATGAACAGAGTTCATCAAGAGGCTCAGAGAATGATCAGAGTACTCACAATGTGGAAAGAGTACGTCGCTGAATGTGACGACGCGTATGGTGAAGAACGCACGATTTTACCACTAGGACGTGCTTGTAGAGGAAAACATTTGGCTCTGCTGGTCAGATTTCCAAACCAAGGCCGGCAAATTGAGGATATAGATTTGTGGTCGCATACTAATGAATCAATCGGCTCTGTGAGGAGACAGATTTTGCATAGGTTAGTAATTATGTGCCCCAATACAACAGGAATTGAACAGTATGCATACAGTCTATCCCTGAAGAAGCATTTGTGATATAGACCATATCTATCTCATGCAATTTCAGCTTTCAGCCTGGCTTTTTAATTTGGATTGGTCTATTCAACAGGAATTGAACAGTATGCATACAGTTTATCCCTGAAGAAGTTTGGCATTTGTGATATAGACCATATCTATCCCATGCAATTTCAGCTTTCAGCCTGGCTTTTTAATCTAACCAAATCCGTGATCTCCACAGGATATTTTCTCAAGTGGGTGCAAAATTCTCATTTTCACAATTCAGACCAAAATTGGTCAACATATGCTCATTTTCATAATTTTTCTCATTTTCAAGTGGGTGCAAATGGATTTTCAGGTGGGTGCAAGCATATTATCAATAATCTCAGGTGAGTGCTGCGCCCACTTGCTTTAATGCTGGGGAGATCACTGCAAATATTGCTTATTGCTTATATTGAAGACACAACTGTATTTATTATTATTATTATTATATCTTGGTTACCGCCATATTTGGCGAGCAATACCTCATTGGTATATTCCATATTTTACGTATTTTACACTCGAAGATAGAGCCAGAAACCCCTCCTTGGAGGAGTCCTGTTTTCTTTTATGTGCACAGGTACACAGACATACAGGTACACACCACAGCCTTTTATACGAGTCGTGAACCACTCAGTCAAACACCCAGAATTACATAACGCACAAACAATCTTGTCTGAACCGGGAATCGAACCCCGGGCCAAGCGATATTGGTAACCTTGACTCTCTCTCTGCCACTGAGCCATAGCGGGTGGGCAGGTGTCTAGGATTTTACTTAAAACATCATTATTACATTTTGTCTTACAGGGTTAAGCCTAACAATAGCAACCTAAAGGTGGATTTATATGTGAATGGCGAACTTTTGGAACCAAGTGACGATAGGCGACTTATTCTTCATATTCCCATCAGAGACAAAACTGTAAGAATATTTACAATCTTACACATTTTTATTACAATCTTTCACATTTTTATTTGAATTTATTATTTATTTTAAAAACATTTCTTTGATTTTCATAGTGTCAATCTCTGATTGACAAAATATATATTAGGAAAATTGATAATTGTAGACTTAATAGTTTGTACAATATTTCAAAAATTAAGTACATTATTGTTGTTAATTTGTACAATGTGGAACTTGGAAGCAGTAAATGTGAATATCTTCATTTACCAATTTGTGTACATAATTCACAACCATTGCTTCAATTATTAAGAAGTAAATTCATATTGAATATTATGCACTTTATTTCAGTTGATAACTGCCAAGCTGTGTCAAGCAGGGAGTAATATGCCATCTAGTCCAGACAGTAGTTCAGATAGTAGTACAGGCTCACCCCATTCTCCTTATGAGGGTCCTAATATAGAGGCTGAAAGCTGTCTACCGGGAGTGGTGCGTTTATTTATCAGTTTATCCCATGTTTATTCTTTGGTAGAAAACCCAACAAATGCCTCAGATGGCTTAAAAAATATCAGTATCTTATATTCCAAAATTTGGCCATCAATCCAAGGTAATTGCCAAGTTTTTACTCCAAATGGCCATGGTGGACTTTTCAAAAATATCAATAGTTATTCTTAAGAACAGTTTTTCTACAAAGTCATATTTCAGATTACATGGTAAACAACTCAACATATTATGCCACATTTAACTGTAGAAGGCTATGATGAACTTTCCTGACTTATCAATAAATCAATCTTTCAGTAATTTTTTTTATTCTAGATCATTGTAGACAACCTAAAATATGCCACATTTTTACTGCAGATTATTTATCTATTCTAAATTACCATCCTCCCAAGCAGGTGTCCAGAATCCGTACCTCCTTCTTCCCCCTGCTATAACCAATATATTCTGGATTTTGAAGCCCTGTGATCGGAGGATGTAAAAAATTACAGCCTTTCAATAATCTTATATTTCAGATCAATAATCTTATATTTCAGATCAATAATCATATATTTAGATCAATAATCTTATATTTTAGATCATGGCCAACAATCCAAGATACGCCACATTCCTACTACAAATGGCTGACTTAGGAAGTAGAGTGAACTTTCCCAAACTGAGGGAGGGAGCCAGACAGGTTCTGAAGCTTATGCCTCCAGGTGAGACCTAACACCCCTCTTGTGTCGTCTGCTGTTCAAATGAACTCATCTATAATGATTGAATGGCATAGTTCATCCTAAGAAATAGGGGTGTTTATTTTATTTTTTATTACAACTGGTCAGTTTCCATTCAACATGTGATCAGTGGTTTACAGAGTAATCTCTGTCACCAAATGGACACTATTTTAACATTATTAATAAAATATCTGGATTTGTCTTAATTTTTTCGACATTTTTTCCATTGCTTGACTGGGGTGAAAAGTAGCAAGTTGCAGTCCAGCTTCTGTGGCTTCAAACTCATTGATCTCTGTGTAGCTCTGTAGAAATCGTGGTTTTAAAATGTGTACCTCTGCTATTTTAGATAATGCCAAAGTTGAAGAGATCAAAAAGTTATGTGAGACAGCAGCCAAGGGTGATGCAGCAACTAGTCAATCTTTAGAGTCATTGTACTTTGGGCCTAGCTCAGCAGTAGTCCTATACAATCTAGAGGTAGGTATTTTTATTATTATTCCATCGAACGAGGTTCGGAGGGATATAGGAAACCTGCCATCCGTCCGTCCATCCGTTCGTTCATCTGTCCAGGCAATAACTCAAATACCGGTTGACAGATTTGATTCAAATTTTATAGGCTTATGCCTTATGGGTGTAGGACCTCTGCTCGCAAGGGAATTTTCAATATGGCTGCTCAATTCAAATATACAATCTAGAGGTAGGCAAATATTTTTATCACACTTTTTCAAAGTGCTATAGCATCCTTGCCTTGTGGTGATAGGTATGTGTGAGTCTGGGTGGATAATGTTATACATAGGTTTGGACGCGACAAAAGTCAAAAGTCTAAGCAAAAATAGTTAAATTCGGTGAAAACTAAAATATTGAAATTGAACAGGAAAATGAAAAATTGCCTGTCAGAGGAAGCTTAGTTCCAATTTTTCATGTTTCTACATCTCTCTGAGGTGTCATTCTGCCTATTAATGCCAAGTCAGAATGTGATGTCAGAGGAAGCTTAGATCCAATTTTTCATGTGTCTTTATCTCTTTCAGGTGTCATTCTGCCTATTAATGCCAAGTCAGAATGTGATGTCAGGGGAAGCTTAGATCCAATTTTTTCATGTGTCTTTATCTCTTTCAGGTGTCATTCTGCCTATCAATGCCAAGTCAAGAAAGTGATGTCAGAGGAAGCTTAGATCCAATGTTTCATGTGTCTTTATCTCTTTCAGGTGTCATTCTGCCTATTTATGCCAAGTCAGAATGTGATGTCAGGGGAAGCTTAGATCCAATTTTTTCATGTGTCTTTATCTCTTTCAGGTGTCATTCTGCCTATTAATGCCAAGTCAGAATGTAATGTCAGAGGAAGCTTAGATCCAATTTTTCATATCTCTTTCAGGTGTCATTCTGCCTATTAATGCCAAGTCAGAATGTAATGTCAGAGGAAGCTTAGATCCAATTTTTCATGTGTCTTCATCTCTTTCAAGTGTCATTCTGCCTATTAATGCCAAGTCAGAATGTGATGTCAGAGGAAGCTTAGATCCAATTTTTCATGTGTCTTTATCTCTTTCAGGTGTCATTCTGCCTATTAATGCCAAGTCAGAATGTGATGTCAGAGGAAGCTTAGATCCAATTTTTCATGTGTCTTTATCTCTTTCAGGTGTCATTCTGCCTATTAATGCCAAGTCAGAATGTGATGTCAGAGGAAGCTTAGGTCCAATTTTTCATGTGTCTTCATCTCTTTCAGGTGTCATTCTGCCTATTAATGCCAAGTCAGAATGTGATGTCAGAGGAAGCTTAGATCCAATTTTTCATGTGTCTTTGTCTCTTTCAGTTGTCATTCTGCCTATTAATACCAAGTCAGAATGTGATGTCAGAGGAAGCTTAGATCCAATTTTTCATGTGTCTTTATCTCTTTCAGGTGTCATTCTGCCTATTAATGCCAAGTCAGAATGTGATGTCAGAGGAAGCTTAGATCTAATTTTTCATGTGTCTTTATCTCTTTCAGGTGTCATTCTGCCTATTAATGCCAAGTCAGAATGTAATGTCAGAGGAAGCTTAGATCCAATTTTTCATGTGTCTTTATCTCTTTCAGGTGTCATTCTGCCTATTAATGCCAAGTCAGAATGTGATGTCCTAGGAAGCTTAGATCCAATTTTTCATGTGTCTTGGTCTCTTTCAGGTGTCATTCTGCCTATTAATGCCAAGTCAGAATGTAATGTCCTAGGAAGCTTAGATCCAATTTTTCATGTGTCTTTATCTCTTTCAGGTGTCATTCTGCCTATTAATGCCAAGTCAGAATGTAATGTCCTTGAGAAGTTTAGATCCAATTTTTCATGTGTCTTTGTCTCTTTCAGGTGTCATTCTGTCAATTAATGCCAAGTCAGAATGTAATGACCGAGGAAGCTTAGATCCAATTTTTCATGTGTCTTCATCTCTTTCAGGTGTCATTCTGCCTATTAATGCCAAGTCAGAATGTAATGTCCTTGAGAAGTTTAGATCCAATTTTTCATGTGTCTTTATCTCTTTCAGGTGTCATTCTGCCTATTAATGCCAAGTCAGAATGTAATGTCCGAAAAAGCTTAGATCCAATTTTTCATGTGTCTTTATCTCTTTCAGGTGTCATTCTGCCTATTAATGCCAAGTCAGAATGTGATGTCAGAGGAGGCCTTTGAGTTCCAATTCAACTACTTGAAGAGTGGAGGGGTGGGGGCCGCCCTAAGTATGATCACCAAGAACAACTTCATTCCAAGTGCTGATATCTCAACTAAAAGGTAAGAACTCTTAATACACCCCTCATTACACCCCTATCTAATTTTGAAGCATAATCGCGAAAAGCTTTCTTGAAAGGTGTTCGGATAAACATGTTTAACTGTACATTGCTTGTCCTAGTATTGTAGAATTATGGCACAAATACTCTTTTTTAGATCTGCCTACCTGACTGTACTTAAGATCTGCAAGTTGGTTCTGACCACAGTTGGCCATTCAATGGTACAAGTCGTAGCAGACGCCTGTCAGACTGAGGGGGGAAGCCCAACTGTGTCTGCCAGTCAGCACAATCACGCAGTAGTCCTCCAACAAGCGCTACATCATATACCCAATCCTAACTCTGAGTGCATGACCAGGAATGTGGCTATACGTTTGGGGCAACAGTTAGGAGAACAGGTACTTTGTTATCTTTGAAAGTTGCAGACGACACCCTTTCACCCCTTTGAATATATATAGACTGGTTTAACTTGTCATTTTGGTTCAGCTCATTTGTGTATAAAGGGAGTTAAGGGTGTAATTTTGCTGTATAGAGTTATATATATGTAGCCACTATATCTTAGGGGTCACACGGTTAACCGTGGCTTGCGGTTACCGCGGTTCATACCTCCACGACGGTTAGCTCGCACACAATCTTGAAAACCGCGGTTCTTGAAGAACCGTGACATTTTCAGTTTCACTTCAGAAAAATAAAAATGTAAACTCGGAATTAAACTCCATTTCAAGCTTTCGTGTAATACCAATTAACTTAACATTGTCTGGAATCGTTAATCATCATGCAATAATGAGAACCATACCTCTAAAGAAAACATTTATTCAGTTTAGTGAAGTACTGTGCTAATTTTGCCAACAGTTGACAAGTTATTTTATGTGTTGAAAAAACTTGAACATCAAACAAGAAGATCAACACAGTGAACACACAGATATTTTGGGAGGGAGGGAGGGAAAAAAGACTGAACAAACAAACAAACATTGTGTGAAACTGGATACTTACAATACTGAATACAATAAAACACTGTGACACACTTAGTATGTTTTCTGATTTTCGGATCAATTTCATATATTTTTGCTCATTTCACGAGGCCCGTGAGAACCGCAATCAGAACCGAACCGAACTGTGAAATACAATCACCGAACCGAACCGTGAAATCTCAAACCGTGTGACCCCTACTATATCTTACAACAGGAACGTTGAGAGAAAAGACTTCACCCTTTCACCCCTTTGAATGCACACAAACAAGTCCAACTAGTCATTTTTGATGAGTTCATTTGTATATGGAGGGAGTTCTTTATCATTTCAGGCCACTGGGGCACTACCAGATCTTACAACAGTGAAGTCTATAGAGAAGATAGCTTGGGCAAGTTCATGTGGAAGTCTCCCCTTGGTTCATGCAACTAGTGAAGATATTCACAAAGCACATGAAAGAGTAAGTCAATAGTAGTCTTATAACAATGTTGGGTCAGGGAGCCATTAACAGAAAATTTGTAAAGTTAAGATATTTCTAAAATCCATTGTTCTCTTATTAGGGTCACCAAACCCATTTATTGTATCAACTGACAAAACGAATTCGTTTCTTGTAAATATATAATAGCTAATCAATGTATTGAGTAGCCTTTGATTTTGATTTTTATTCTTTTTTTTTATTTTTATTCTTGAGTTAAATTCAAAATCTGGACAAAAAAAGAATTTGGAGTATTCTCCATATTGAAATATAGTTTTAAGTAATCATACATATTTGACCATATTTGATCATGAATAGTAAATATTTTAATTTTAGATGAATTCACAAAGTAATAAGCAGCCAGACCAAGAAGATATATCTCTATGTAGGGAAGCTCTGGAAGTGTTAACAGTCTGCCTGGCCCTCTCTCCCACCACTCTGGAGGCCCTCATTAAAGACAAGGCCTGGCAGTGTTTCATCATAGATCTTCTCTTACTCTGCAAAAGCAGGTATGATTTAAGTCACCCCACCCCCTCTGTACTTCCTTCAAAATAGTAATATCTGGCCTGGCAGTGTTTCATTAGAAACTATACCTGAAATGAAATAAAGATTAGTATAACAAAGAAGTGATTTATTTATCATAGGAAACCCTCCTTACCCTTTTAGTTGTACATTGAAATGGGTTGTCACCCTTTTTTAACACAAGTGAACTTTGTACCTAGTAACACATCAAAGAATTACATTGTGTCTAAATATTCACTCGTATTTCACCCTACTAAGCTTCCATGCCCGAAGCCAGGATTTGCCAAGGGGGGTTCAGTTTTCAAAAATTTCCAGGGGGGGTTCACATTTGACATTTTTGGCCCAAATATGGCTAAAATCACTTGAGAAGTGCTCAAAATGGTGAAAAACTGCATGATTTTGAAAGAATCTTTTGCCAGGGGGGGGGGTTCTAAGAGAGAACTATTTATATAATATTCACATTTGACAATATTGGCCCAAATATGGCTAAAATCACTTGAGAAGTGCTCAAAATGGTGAAAAGCTGCATGATTTTGAAAGAATCTTTTGCCGGGGGGGGGGGGGGGTTCTAAGAGAGAACTATTTTTGTCAGTGTTATTTGCATGATGTTCTTGCAGTCCTGTAATAATAATTCTTTTTCTTTTTTGTAACAGATCTGTGAGGGTTTCTGCAACAGAACAATTTCTGCTGATGGCCACAAAGTGCTGTGCAGGTCATCGTCCACTTGTTTTCTTTGTCACATTGCTGTTCACAGTTCTCTCAGTAAGTATGAGAAGACACCCTGACACCACAAGTGATCAAGTGCCTCAGTAAACAACCTACACAGCCAATATAATCGGACGCCGTTCCGGCATCGAATAAATTCGGCACCGTTCCGGCAATGTTTCGACACCGTTTCGGCACCGAAACCTATCGACACCAAAATTTGCTACCGGACTAGTCAGTCCATTTGGTGCCGAAATTTGGCACCGAAATGGCGTTGGAAATCAGATTGCATTTTGGCGGTGTATCATCCCTCTAATTTCAACATTGAACAGTGTAATTTCCCAGTTTGGATTGGCTCCCAGCTCCAATATTTTTGTCATATTTGGGCATGTCTGGATTACAAAATTCAAATTCAAACAGCTTCCATTTTGTTCACTTCAACATTCGAATCGTGAATTTTGGGTATTATTTCTAAACGAAAAATTCCCAGACTCACGAGAAATGATCGAGATATTTGTTCGAATCTTTTGAACTGTTTATTTTGAATCGATAGACGGTTATAATTTCAGCCATTTGACGTTTTCATTGCTGAAAGATATCGAGTTTCAAATCTGGGAGGCAATCCTCCTTGCAGTTTGGACCAGTTTATTTGCATATTAAGGGGTGTTACCTTTGTTTTGCAGAATACAGCCAAAGACCATGCCAAACAGTCCCACGAGTACTTCCAGCTATTGTGTAGACTTCTGAATTACGCTTGTGCCAGTCAAGCCATGTTACCAAATGCTGACAAGCTGTTAGATAACCAGATCTCTTGGCTAAAGAAAGTCAGAGTAAGTATCAATCAGTGTACAATAGTGTACAATATATGTATTGATGTACAGTGCATGTAATCAGATCTCTTGGCTAAAGAAAGTCAGAGTAAGTATAAATCAGCGTACAATAGTGTACAATATATGTATTGATGTACAGTGCATGTAACAGTGTACAAGACATGTATTGATGTACAATGCATGTTACAGTTTACAATAATGTAACAGTGTATAATAGGGGTGAGACGAGTCGAAAAAATCCGATTCGAGTCGAATCCGATTCGAGTCAGAAAATGACGATTCGAGTTTCGAATCCGTTTCGAGTCAGATAAAGTGCGAACAACATCGCTTTTGACCGTTCGTATTTTTAATGCGTCAATGGTGGAAAGCCGGAAATATAAACAAACACAATTCGTCGTAAGTTTATTCTGATTTTATTACATATATTCTTTCATTTATGTGTACATACAATATAATAATTTAATACAAGCATATCCAAGTCATTGAAACTTATATAATCAACGCAATATCGAGTAAAAACATGCATATTGACAGTATTTTTCTGAATTTTTTTATTTTTTCGAATTTTTTTCTCAACTCGAAAATGATTCGATTCATCAACTTCGACTCGATTCGACTCGACTCGAAGCCCCAAACCCGCGAGTCCTCGACTCATCGGGTTGTCGTCTCACCCCTAGTGTATAATATATGTGTTGATGTACAATGCATGTTACAGTTTACAATACATGTAACAGTGTACAATATATGTAACAATGTGCAATACATGTGTACAATACAAAGAAGATTTTACAATATATGTAGCAGTCTACAATACCTGTCACAGTGTACAATATATGTAAAAGTGTACAATACTGTACATATTACAGTGTACAATATATGTAACATTGCATGCATCAGGGTACATCAGGGTGGCATGTAATTTTCAAGTTTTCGGAATTCCTATTTTTAGTTGATAGAAAAGTTGTGGAGTACTTTTCTTTGATAAATTTATGACATTACTCTATTATGTTGTTTTAGGAACAAGTTTTGACACACGGGGAAACAAACACTGATGAAGCTCTGCTCGATGGCCATCTTGGTATCACTAGAGAACTTGTCTCTTTTCAAACACCTGAGAAAAAATTTCAACTGGGTTCAGAAGATGGAGGCTCCAATCTCATTAAAGTAAGATTTGTATTAGAATATGTTCTCAAAATTATATGTACTCATTCTACCTACTAAATACAATGAAAGTTGATCGCGGACTTTTCACATGTTTTAGCGACTCAATTTGGACTTTCATGGGGGCAGTACTATAACTTATTTAAAATTCTTAAAACATGTGCCAACAACAATAAGCATAATATTCCATGTTGCATTCATCTTGGTGAAGAAGGCATCTGGTAAAGTCTTTATTTTTAAACCATTCCAAGGCATTTCGAGTCGAAATTGCAAAAAATTTAAATGTTGAAATTTGTCAGATTGCAAACTGAAATAGCTTTGACCCCCTCCCCCCAAACTAGATTTATTTAGTCCGCGATCAACTTTCATCGTATTTAGTTTTAAGGGGGAGAGGGGGGGGGGTCCAACTCAAAACTAGATTTATTTAGTTTTCTATCAGACATTGATCTTTTGATGCCTCCCCTAAAAGATGGAAGCTTCAATCTCAAGTACAGTAAAACCTCAAATCTGAACACCACTTTGGCAAGCCAATATGTTCTGATAGGCAGGTGTTCTCATTTTTGAGTTTTTTTCAACATGGATTCTATGGTGGATTAGCAAACGGAACCAATAAAGTGTTCGCATTGAGAGGTGTTCTAATTAGAGAGGTGTTCAGATATATGGGTTATACATCAAATCATTCAAATGAATTACCTGAGCAAGCTGAAAAGATTTTTGTGATACTGAAAAAATTGGTATTTTCTTGTGAAGAATTTGGACCAACATGTACCTGCACAAATTAAACAAAGTAACTTTCATGAGCAAAATTTCATTAATCTTTCTTATTGTAGGAATTAGTTGAAGATTTTGTGTTCCCCGCATCCAAGTTAGTGCTGCAGCTGCGAAAAATGAATGGAGAACTCCCCTCAGAGCAGGCTATTCCTATTTGTTCCACCCCTCTTACCATTACTGCAGCATTCGACTTGCTAGTTTCCCTATGTACAGGTTGTGTACAAAGCCTGAAGGTGTTGGCAGATATGTTAACAGGCATGTACTACCAAGGTAAGCATTTCTCATTTGTGCTATTTCATAAAATTTTCTTAATAGACCATTTCACTCACCTGGTATTCTTAATTTCACCTCACCTATTCTAAACTTCACCTCACCTATTCTAAATTTCACCTCATCTATTCTAAATTTCACCTCACCTTTTCTTAATTTCACCTCACCTATTCTTAATTTGACCTCACTTATTCTTAATTTCACCTCACCTATTCTAAATTTGACCTCACCTATTCATTATTTCACCTCACCTATTCTTAACTTCGCCTCACCTAATTTAAGATCCTGAATACATCCCTGGACTATTAATGCTTTTAATCTCAATTAAACCTCACTTTCTTTCAGGAACTGAGCCGCCATTGGTCGAATGGGAATACCTGCCACCTATTGGTCCGAGGCCATACAAAGGTTTTGTCGGGCTGAAGAACGCTGGTGCCACCTGTTATATGAACTCTGTACTACAGCAGTTATTTATGATTGATCCAATAAGAACGGGAATTCTGGCAGTAGAGGGCGCTGCTAATGATATTGAAGATGATATTCAAGCTGATGAGAAATACGAGAATGAGGTACGCTTACCCTTTAAAGAATACTTGGCTTAATATCGGCCTTGAGTTTCAAGAATGATAAAAAACTGTTCTGTGATAAATTGATGTTAAAAGATAGGTATCCATATGGTAAACTGAATTCAACAATGTTTTTTCTCTTAAACCAATTATTGAAAACATTCTGTAAAAAACACAGTCCTTTATGTAATGTTGACTGATTGGCAACAATTTAATGAAACGCGTGTTCAAAAAGTTTGCCATATCGATACCACTCCTTTGTGATAAATTGAGGTTGAATGTGAACTAGTTATTTAAAGATTAAAGTGTCTGATTTTCTTGCATTTCCATACAATTTAGAGGGGTAGCTATGTGCCCCTGTAACTCATTTCTTGCTAATTTTCAAGTCTTTTGATTGTGTAAGTTTGTTTGACTTACTTAGAATGAGAATTATTGTTAAATAGCCCTTCAGACGAAATAAATGGAAAATTGGACTAATAAATCTTTTTTTAGACGAACATCGACAATTTAGAAGATGAGCGAAAGGATGATGATAAACCAGTGTTATCCAAAGAGGAGGAGAGGAAACAATACAACCTTGGGCTACTGAAACACGTCCAGGCCATATTTGGGCATTTAGCTTGCACACGATTGCAGTATTATATTCCTAGGGGATTTTGGAAACACTTCAAGTAAGTGATATGTAAAATAAAAATATTTTGAAAAAATAATGTTTGGTTGGGATAAAGTAAAATCCTTCAGTTAGTACATCCATCTGCCCATCCCTCAGTTTTTATCAAACTCTGAAAAATTGCTTTACCATAGTTGTTGATGTGGTGCGGGCAGGCAGGAGGGTGCCACATAAATTTTGCCATTAAAATTCCAGAAAACTGCTCGGATCCATTTACAGTTTTTTGAATTTTCTAGTTTTTTTACTCTGTGATGAATTCACTATTTTTTAGAATTTTGTCCATTTGGGAAAATGATTAATTTTTTTGTACTGTTTCCAGGCTTCAGGGGGAGGCAGTTAACTTACGAGAACAGCATGATGCCTTGGAATTCTTCAACAGCCTTGTAGATAGTTTAGATGAAGCACTGAAGTCCCTCTCTTACCCAACTGTTCTTTCAAAAGTTCTTGGTGGCTCATTTGCTGACCAGAAGATCTGTCAAGACTGTCCGCATAGGTGAGTAGGGTTAACTATTAAACACTTTGGTTGGCTCACATGGTAAGCCAATGGAATCACTCGATTCTGTCCATTTAACTGTCTGCACCTGTCACCATTTTTCATCTTGATCAATGCTAATATCCACTTTAGGGGGTCCATATTTATAATTTACGCCATTGATTCCTAGCTACTACTTTTCGGCATCAGCTTTTTCGCCATGTTATCCTCCCATATATAATGGTCATTGGCATATTTCAGTTTTATTCACTTTAGTCCCAAATTTTTTTTTTCAATTTCAAATTATTTATATTTCCTGGATATTGACATAAATACAAATGTATGCCTTTGTTAACAACATTAGCGACAAAGTACCAAATAGTAAGATAAGTTTTTCTCTTTCAGATACTCCAGAGAAGAATCATTCACAACATTGAACATAGATATCAGAAACCAACAGAACCTATTAGAATCACTAGAGCAGTATGTAAAAGGAGATCTTCTGGAGGGAGCCAATGCTTATAGATGTGAAAAATGTGATAAAAAGGTAGACTTCTTTACTCCATTTTTATGTTACCACCAAAAAGGTCAAAAAGGTATTTTTTCAACTTGCTTCAAATTGACCAATTACAAGTTCCCAGAAATTCCAATCTGACTTTAGATTTGATATTTGACCTGGTAAAAAAGGTCTAAAAGGTCTTCAGGTTAAAAAAGGTCAAAAGGTATTTTTCAACTTGCTTCAAATTGATTGAATTTTCTTGGTGGTGGTGACATTTTGTCATGTTAATGACTTGTATGCAATTTCAATCAAACTGTTTGATGTATGAGTTGATATTTGCAGCAATGTTTCTTGATATGAATATATAGAACTGATTAGTTTTTTTAAGGTGCTTTGTATGCACAACATTTTTCAGTCTGTGGCTTTTGTTATTATTTCACCACCACAAGTGGTGACATATTGTTATAATTTTCATTTTTGTGGATGGTGTTTGTCAGTTTGTGTTCAGCGTTCGGTATTTGGCAGTCCTCATTTGTAACAAATGGCAGGGAGTGACATTTTGCATGTTAATGTCTTGTTTTTATCATGTGTGATTTTTGACTCATTTTTTTCAGGTGGATACTGTAAAAAGAATGTGTATCAAGAAGCTGCCTCCTATTCTAGCCATACAATTGAAAAGGTTTGATTACGATTGGGAAAGAGAATGTGCCATAAAATTTAACGACTATTTTGAATTCCCGAGAGAAGTCGACATGGAACCTTACACTGTACAAGGCTTAGCAAGAATAGAAGGTGAGAAAATGCTGCTAATTGTATTGTATTGTATTTTTTGTTTACCACCAATGAAGGTGAGCAATACCTCTTGGGTATGTCCGGTATATATACGGTCGTAATTTACGTAATTAACATGGAAGAAAGACCCAGAAATAATACTTGTATTCTTTGGCAAACTGATGGAATAAATGAATGAAAAATAGAATGCAAGAAGTTTTTGAACACTTTACCTTTTTGTAAGCAACATTTGACTGTGAAACCCTTTAGAAGAAGTTTTGATTTTTAGTTTTACTTTTAGTTTATAGTAACATCTGACTCCCAATACCCTTTAGCCCTTTGTAAGAGTAATTAGCCCCTCTTAACTTCACTGATGAATCCTGAACTCCATGAGCAAGTTAGAGCTTGCCATTGTTTTTTGTCATTGATTCTCAGATCAAAAATTGGTAATTGTAAAAATTATGAAAAACTTATTCATTATCAACTTCTATATTCTATTTTTATTTATTTATTTTTTTTAATTATATAAAAAAAATTTAAAAAAACTTCTTTATTCTATGTCGGCCTTTAAATGATTTCAGGGGAAGTGATAGAAGAAGACGAATTCTTTGATCCAAACATCAAACGTTGCACAAACTACCGTCTAGTTGGTGTGGTAGTCCATAGTGGCCAAGCTAGTGGAGGCCATTATTATTCCTATATCCTACACAGGCCAAAGGGGGACAGTCATCCTAAATGGTACAAGTTTGACGATGGTGATGTCACTGAGTGCAAAATGGAAGATGATGAAGTAAGAGATTTTTTGAGATTAGTATGGCAAAGATACAAGGGGCGATCCATATATTCTGATAAAAATAAGAGGGATATGTGGAAAAAATCACAAAATGATAGCAATTTTATCAGAATATATGGATCGCCCCTTGTATATTTGTAAAGTTTTAAAGGTATTTGCTTTTGGAAATTTACTATATCAGTATTGCACCTTTGGGTACTCGTACTGTCTTGTGACCAATTTGCTGGATGGCACATTATGGGCATCCCAAGATCAACACGTCTACACGTTTCCATTTGAGGGATCGATTTCAATTTTTTCAAAGATATACTTGACGGCAGATTTTACGGTGGCCATTTTGAATTTCTTTCCCAAAACCATATCATCACATTTCCAGACAAACCACAAAATAGTTAAATTTGAAATTTTCAGGGATGTTCCTTGGCATAAAACTGGGCATGCTGGGAAAATCTTAAAAGGCCATTTGGACTTTTGTCTATCAACATTTCCCATGCAAACTGTGGTGTGAAAAGCTAACTGGTTACTTTAATCCATTATGATCATAATTACAAAAAACTACTCAGTTATAAGATTGCCAAATTTTATAACATTATGTCTTCTTTATATTCTATTCAAGGTTGTGATATAGTTTTATATGATTGGTACTACCTTGGGCATCACGTGCATATCTCTATTTCTTATTTAATGTTAAAATATATACAGGTTGGTCCAAAAAAAGTGAACCCCTGCAACAGGCTATATTTTCCTTAATACTTGCATGAATAGACTCATATAATCACTTGTTGTAGCGAAAGGTCTAACATTTTGGTTGATGCCATAATTTATTCTCAGTCTTAAGTTTTGAAGAAATTACAAGAGTTTGACAAACATGCCTGAAAATTAGATATTGTGCAAAATTTTACCAATGTGATTCACGGAAATTCTTGAAACACATTGGATGATCTTAAACAGCTTTCAGTTAGAGATACAAGTTTAAAACCCTACCATATAATAAAAGGGACACTATTTAAGCAGAAAACACATTTCACACTTTCATTGATCATTTTAACCATACAACAGTTCAGGGGTATGTTACCTGCACAAACAGTTAAAGGAGGGCCTCCTGCGGAAGGAAGTTGCCCCCTGTGACCAGGAATCTGAGAAGCCCTTCGTCAAATGTCTTTAAAAAATCAAAAGAAAATCCAATATTCAATGTTTTGGTTAGTGCTCATAATTTCTGCAAATTCTAAGAAAAATGTATGGTACCAACAAAAATTTTAGACCTTCCTCTGCAACATGTGAAAATAAAAAAGAATTCAAGCAAGTAATAAGGGAACTAATTCACTTTTTTGGACCACCCTGTACAAGCTTCTCTGGAATTGGATTGGATTATTTGAAGCAAAAATGTTCTACGATAAAACAATATTTTCATAAAATACATGTATGTGTTTTTTTTAGGAAATGAGAAACCAATGTTTCGGAGGGGAGTATCTAGGAGAAGTGTTCGACCATTTACTCAAACGTATGTCCTACAGGCGGCAAAAACGATGGTGGAATGCATACATTCTATTCTATGAGAAAATAGATGGACCAAATAGTGTTTTAGACAAAGAACTTACAAAAAGCATGCAGGATCTAACCATCAGTGAGTTACAAATGATTTTGTTTTTATTCCTAAATCAATGTTGTAGCAATTGGTTGTGGGAGAGTGGGTATTTTGAAGTGTAAAAAAGAGAAAGCTTTTTTCTTGGTAAATTTGGTTACGGAAGACTTTCCTGAATTGTGAAACACTCATTAGCCATATTATATAACATTAACCTCTGTCATTCTTGGCCTCAGAGTCATTTCTTAGGTGACGAGAAATTTTGTCACTTGGGAGTCAGATAACCTGTTACAAAATCTTTCACTAAAATTGCTCTAATTTGAACAATCTTATTTTAAGATTATTTCTACTCACATCTAGTCTATATAAATATAAAATGTGTAGATATGATCTCTGCCAGCTAATTTTTACTAAATTGAGCATTATCTATTGTATATGTATGTAGTAAAATGTCAAAAGCTGGCAAAAATGAAGAATTCTCTGGTTTCAAAACGATTTTTGAGCCTGGGATTCAAGAGGTTAATACATATTAAAAGAAAGTAAATGAAGTTTATAACTTTCTAATATTTCAGCTAATAAAACTAGTCAAGTGAAAATGCCAATGGCAATTGAACGCTGCGTTAGGAAACAGAACATCCAGTTCCTTCACAATCGAAGTCAGTTCTGTGTAGAATACTTCCAGTTCATCCGTAAACTACTCATGTGCAATAATCCCTATATACAGTTGCAAGGGGGACATGATAAATTGGTAAGTAAACTACTCATGTGCAATAATCCCTATATACAGTTGCAAGGGGGACATGATAAATTGGTAAGTAAACTACTCATGTGCAATAATCCCTATATACAGTTGCAAGGGGGACATGATAAATTGGTAAGTAAACTACTCCTGTGTAATACTCCCTATATACAGTTGCAAGGGGGACATGATAAATTGGTAAGTAAACTACTCATGTGCAATAATCCCTATATACAGTTGCAAGGGGGACATGATAAATTGGTAAGTAAACTACTCCTGTGTAATACTCCCTATATACGCAAGGGGGACATGATAAATTGGTAAGTAAACTACTCCTGTGTAATACTCCCTATATACAGTTGCAAGGGGGACATGATAAATTGGTAAGTAAACTACTCATGTGCAATAATCCCTATATACAGTTGCAAGGGGGACATGATAAATTGGTAAGTAAACTACTCATGTGCAATAATCCCTATATACAGTTGCAAGGGGGACATGATAAATTGGTAAGTAAACTACTCATGTGCAATAATCCCTATATACAGTTGCAAGGGGGACATGATAAATTGGTAAGTAAACTACTTATGTGTAATACTCCCTATATACAGTTGCAAGGGGGACATGATAAATTGGTAAGTAAACTACTCCTGTGTAATACTCCCTATATACAGTTGCAAGGGGGACATGATAAATTGGTAAGTAAACTACTCATGTGCAATAATCCCTATATACAGTTGCAAGGGGGACATGATAAATTGGTAAGTAAACTACTTATGTGTAATACTCCCTATATACAGTTGCAAGGGGGACATGATAAATTGGTAAGTAAACTACTCATGTGCAATACTCCCTATATACAGTTGCAAGGGGGACATGATAAATTGGTAAGTAAACTACTCCTGTGTAATACTCCCTATATACAGTTGCAAGGGGGACATGATAAATTGGTAAGTAAACTACTCATGTGCAATAATCCCTATATACAGTTGCAAGGGGGACATGATAAATTGGTAAGTAAACTACTCATGTGCAATAATCCCTATATACAGTTGCAAGGGGGACATGATAAATTGGTAAGTAAACTACTCATGTGTAATAATCCCTATATACAGTTGCAAGGGGGACATGATAAATTGGTAAGTAAACTACTCATGTGTAATAATCCCTATATACAGTTGCAAGGGGGACATGATAAATTGGTAAGTAAACTACTCATGTGCAATAATCCCTATATACAGTTGCAAGGGGGACATGATAAATTGGTAAGTAAACTACTCCTGTGTAATACTTCCTATATGTATACAGTTGCAAGGGGGACATGATAAATTGGTAAGTAAACTACTCATGTGCAATAATCCCTATATACAGTTGCAAGGGGGACATGATAAATTGGTAAGTAAACTACTCCTGTGTAATACTCCCTATATGTATACAGTTGCAAGGGGGACATGATAAATTGGTAAGTAAACTACTCATGTGCAATAATTCCTATATACAGTTGCAAGGGGGACATGATAAATTGGTAAGTAAACTACTCCTGTGTAATACTCCCTATATGTATACAGTTGCAAGGGGGACATGATAAATTGGTAAGTAAACTACTCCTGTGTAATACTCCCTATATGTATACAGTTGCAAGGGGGACATGATAAATTGGTAAGTAAACTACTCATGTGCAATAATCCCTATATACAGTTGCAAGGGGGACATGATAAATTGGTAAGTAAACTACTCCTGTGTAATACTCCCTATATGTATACAGTTGCAAGGGGGACATGATAAATTGGTAAGTAAACTACTCCTGTGTAATACTCCCTATATGTATACAGTTGCAAGGGGGACATGATAAATTGGTAAGTAAACTACTCATGTGCAATAATCCCTATATACAGTTGCAAGGGGGACATGATAAATTGGTAAGTAAACTACTCATGTGCAATAATCCTTATATACAGTTGCAAGGGGGACATGATAAATTGGTAAGTAAACTACTCATGTGCAATAATCCCTATATACAGTTGCAAGGGGGACATGATAAATTGGTAAGTAAACTACTCATGTGCAATAATCCCTATATACAGTTGCAAGGGGGACATGATAAATTGGTAAGTAAACTACTCATGTGCAATAATCCCTATATACAGTTGCAAGGGGGACATGATAAATTGGTAAGTAAACTACTTATGTGTAATACTCCCTATATACAGTTGCAAGGGGGACATGATAAATTGGTAAGTAAACTACTCCTGTGTAATACTCCCTATATACAGTTGCAAGGGGGACATGATAAATTGGTAAGTAAACTACTTATGTGTAATACTCCCTATATACAGTTGCAAGGGGGACATGATAAATTGGTAAGTAAACTACTCCTGTGTAATACTCCCTATATACAGTTGCAAGGGGGACATGATAAATTGGTAAGTAAACTACTCCTGTGTAATACTCCCTATATACAGTTGCAAGGGGGACATGATAAATTGGTAAGTAAACTACTCCTGTGTAATACTCCCTATATACAGTTGCAAGGGGGACATGATAAATTGGTAAGTAAACTACTCATGTGCAATAATCCCTATATACAGTTGCAAGGGGGACATGATAAATTGGTAAGTAAACTACTCCTGTGTAATACTCCCTATATACAGTTGCAAGGGGGACATGATAAATTGGTAAGTAAACTACTCCTGTGTAATACTCCCTATATACAGTTGCAAGGGGGACATGATAAATTGGTAAGTAAACTACTCATGTGCAATAATCCCTATATACAGTTGCAAGGGGGACATGATAAATTGGTAAGTAAACTACTCCTGTGTAATACTCCCTATATACAGTTGCAAGGGGGACATGATAAATTGGTAAGTAAACTACTCCTGTGTAATACTCCCTATATGTATACAGTTGCAAGGGGGACATAATAAATTGGAAAGTTGAATTTTGGTACGTGCTGGCTCATTGGTAGTCTGTCAATTTTCCAGATGATTTACTGTAACTCTTAAGAGGGCATTTAAATCTGCTCAATTCTTGGATCCAATCTTGGAACTTTTAAATTTTGTAATTGAGATATTTTGTAGAGGTAATAAAATGAAAATGTTGTTAAAATTCGAGAAACGTAATCTTCCAGAGTCCAGATTTATACATAGAGATTCAAATCTTGAGGATTTATAGATCAGTCAAATAATCCATTACATTTGTTAGATCTACATCTCATACCCCCCCCCCCTTCCCCTTTAACAATATTAACTTTCAATATGTTTTCTTCCAGAGTGCAGATGCAGAGTCATTAGCGATGACAAGCATTCAGTCAAATAATCCATTATATTTGCTAGATCTACATCTCATAACCCCCCCCCCCCCCCTTCCCCATTAATAATATTAACTTTCAATATGTTTTCTTCCAGAGTGCTGATGCAGAGTCATTAGCGATGACAAGCATCCAGCTGGCATCAAAGTTTCTTTTCTCCGTGGGCTTTCATACAAAGAAAAATCTCAGGTAATTTCCCAATTTAAGTTATGTTTGAGTTGTTTAATTGAATACAATGAATTTTTCTATTAAGAGCCCAAATTTCCTGATTTTAGTGATTTCAACCTCGAGAATCATAAAATATATAAAATGAAAGGATACTGTTGTTTGAATTTGATTTTAATCTCTCTGAAAAATAGATAACACTGAACCAATCAGATTAGGAGAATCAAAATTCAGCTTTGATATCTTGAGTTTTTCAACATTTGTGAAAAAAAACAGTTCAAGCATAGGCGCATGTCTTTAATTTGGGTTTTGTAGTTTCTATGGAAACTAGTGTAATAATTTTGTAGTTTTTATGGAAACTAGTGTAATAAGCTTTATGTCCAATTACAGAGGTGCAGCTAATGAGTGGTACGACGCACTTAGTATTCACTTACGGCACAGTAAGACTGTACGTAACTGGTTCGCACACACAGTGCTTTTCAGCCACCCTACCAGGTTCTCTGAGTATCTATTAGAGTGTCCGAGTTCTGAGGTAAGATTTTTATAGCACCACCGCAATTGGGTGACACATTGTTATAAGTCTCCAACTTTTTTGTGGACTTTCTTCGGTGGTTGGTATTTTCATGTTAATGGCCTAATTTGAGAAATACAAGGTTTTTTAGCACAGGGCAACAAGAGAATAAATATTTATTTGTTATAACAAATCTGGTGTGGTTTTGATTTTAAAATTTCAATCTCCAATTTTTTTTTGCCAGTTGTTGCCTGTTTGTTGCCAGAATTCATATGAAACATGAATAATGCTCATTTAATATATCACAATTTTTAGTAAAAATCTGTAAATCTGTAAAGACATATTCCACTAAAATCCTCTGTTTTGGTTTTTCAGGTGCGAACAGCATTTATGAAAATCATTGTATTCCTGTCGCATTTTTCACTACAAGATGGCACATGTCCCCCTCCTTTAATGCCAGGTCTTTACAGTAAGTCAAACTTATGTAATATTAGCATTCACATATTAGCATTTAGAAAATCACCGTATTCCTGTCCCGTTTTTCACTACAAGATGGCACATGTCTCCCTCCCCTAATGCCAGGTCTTTACAGTAAGTCAACTTATGTAATATTAGCATTCATGAAAATCATCGTATTCCTGTCGCATTTTTCACTACAAGATGGCACATGTCCCCCTCCCCTCATGCCAGGTCTTTACAGTAAGTCAAACCTATGTAATATTAGCATTCACATATTAGCATTTATGAAAATCATTGTATTCCTGTCCCATTTTTCACTACAAGATGGCACATGTCCCCCTCCCCTCATGCCAGGTCTATACAGTAAGTCAAACTTATGTAATATTAGCATTCACATATTAGCATTCATGAAAATCATCATATTCCTGTCACATTTTTCACTACAAGATGGCACATTATGTCCCCCTCCCCTCATGCCAGGTCTTTACAGTAAGTCAACTTAAAGCAATACAGTGCGTATAAAAAAAAACGCAACAGATTGTTATCTCGGAAAAGCACAAAACCAGTGATAACAGCATTGATTTCACTGCCCCCAGGATTCCGTGTTTGCAGAGCGCGGACGGAATTTGCCTCTGCCCGCGGAATTGCAGAATCAACTATTTTGGTCAATTTCCGCGGAATTTTCCGCAGAATCCATATATTTTCCAAAAGTTTAAAAAGTCAGTCTTACCTGTAACAATTTGACACGTTTTCAGTCAAATCCCTTGCAGAAATAACCCAAATTATGCGAAGTGAAAATTCTAAACGCCATCGTTTGATTTCTGCCGTTAGATGGCAGCATGTATGTAGTGACTGAGACTGACTACCTGACTATCACGATATTTTCCCGTTTACTGGTTCGAAAACCATTAGTTTTTCTTTCGGTTCTCGTCAGAAAGTTAAACAAAGACATAAATTAATAACAGTTATTTATATTATTAAGTTATTGATCGAAAACTTCGAACTCCAATGAGATATTACACTTAAAACCTGATTTACATATATCGTGATTCCCATTATGCGGCCGATCCTCCGTGTTTGAAGTTTCGAAAAATGTGAAATTTGATTAATTACAGCATTTTCATGGAAATGGAACTTTCAGTGGTCAAATTTGTTTGTGGCAGGGTTTAACATGTAGGAATATGATTATCAAATCATGTTTTTAGAATATATGATACTGTTCTTGTTAAACCAATCTTGATTTTTTTATAATAACCGCAAAAAAATGCCGCGAATATCCGCGGAATTTCTGCAGAATTAGCCCTTTCTTCTTGCAGAATTCACTAATTTCACTTGCAGAATTGAGCATTTTAACTTGCAGAAAACTGGGGGGAGTGTGATTTCATTCAATGCACCAAAAAGCCATGTGTCTCCTCTTTACAATGATATATCATTCATTGATATTTGGTCATTGCATCCTTTTCATGCAATGTACCAAAAAGCCAAATTTCTCCTCTTTGTAATGGAATATCATTCATTCACAGGGAGTCATCTCTGGCCGAATAATCATTAATTTTTCAAAGTGGGGCAAAATTCAGCTGGGACCCAAGTTTTAAACATTGCAAAAGTCAGTACAATGGGCATAGGGGCTATTGGAAGAAGGTGTGATAGGTGTGGCATAGACAGTAAAGTGTTCATACTCATGCTCTTGCAAGAATACATCCTATACCCCTCCAAATTGCCACCACATAAATATGTACTCATCTGTCCATGTCGTGCATGGTTCAGCCCTGAGTCATCTGTGGGTTAAAGCAGAGAAAAGCAGCCCATGGGCAATTCTTTCTCAAGCTTTTGCCATATCTGGTGGAGGTATTGTGAGCACAGATGCTCTTGAGATAGCTCCAAAAGAAAAAGTCACAACAATTCAAGTCAGGGGAACTTCCATGTGCACTTAACCCCTGCACTGATTTTTTCAATATCTAAAACTTGGTACAGAGCCGATTTTGACCCACAGTGCAAATGGAAGGATTTCTCACCAACCATTACCACATGTGAATGAATGACATCATTGCAGACTTGGCTTTATGGTACATTGAATGAAATTGATGTAGTCATCATTAGTTTTGTGATTTTACGAGATATCTACTTGTTGCGTTTTTTTTGATACGCCCTGTATTACAATTTGCATCGTCTCTTGCAGATGTTTAATATACATCTGATTTATATTTGTATATTTCAGCGTCTGACCAGCCAGCTGACCCCAATGCCACTCTAAGTGACCACCTTCTAGTTGCAGTACTGAACCTTCTTAACAAGGAAGTGGCAGACCATGGGAGGCATCTGCCTCAATATTTCCACCTCTTCCTCATGTATTCAAACCTAGGCACTGCAGAGGTAGGAACTTGGAATACTCACTTAGAGGAAATAAGCTTGTACATGAATTCTGGGATACTATATCCCCCTCTTAATGCTACCAATTTAGTCTCTTTAGATCTTCTTGATTAGAATATTTAGGCCTCCTGGGTTCTCCATGTTTTATTTTTCCACCTTTGGAATATAGTCGTTCTGAGGTAAAATCTCATTCACAGTTGAAGACATCTAAAGATTCAAGGTTCTCCTTGGTGTTTTACAAGGTCATTCAGAAAGTTTAAGAAAACTGTAAAATATGGTACCGTAGATTAAAACAGTTCTGCATGGTACTGCGAGCACCTTACGGCACCATACACAAACAGTACTGCATGGTACCATGCTCTTATTTGACCGTACAGTACCCTGATTTCAGAGTGTGGATTTGGTGTGTAGCCTCTAATGATTTCTTAATTCTCTAATGTAGAAACAACAGCTGTTGAGACTAAACGTTCCCGCTACGTTTGTATTGGTGGCGTTAGATGAAGGCCCAGGTCCACCAATCAAATACCAGTATGCAGAGCTTACTAAGTTGTACTCGGTCGTGTCTCAGTTGATCAGATGTTGCGATGTTTCTAGTAGATGCCAGTCTTCAGTTGCTGTAAGTAAATTCATGAGGGTACAATGTTGTAAATGAATGCAAATTTATTATTGTGAATTTGGCATTATAACATAAGTTAATTTGGCTGTTATAATGTGATTTAATCAATGCAGATTTTGAGGGCATTATAATGTAAATTAATGAGGGTGTTTTAATGTGAATAATGCAAATTAATCAATGTAAATTAGGGGGGCATTATAACATAATTGGGATGTTTTAATAAAGAAATATAGACCGAAGAGCAGGGGTAATATTGTCGAATACACCCCGCAGGGCTAGGCACAGACGTTTTCTGTACCCCAAACGACCGAAGTGCCTAGCCCTAAGGGGTGTATTCGACAATATTACACCAGCTCTGAGGTCTATATTACGATTCGAACATGAAAACTCACCAAAATGTTTCGAATATTCAATATGGTCCGCCATTACAACGGCCCGCCGTTATGACGTCACATATTACACGTATTACCAGGGGTTTTGTTCGCGAATATACCCCGGGTGAAATGTTGACTTTGTTTACACTTTATAGAAGGAGTGAATACAGTCATGTTCGAATGTGTATTAATGCACATTTATGATCAAACTATTTCCCCAAGTCCCAAGTATGCAACATTAAACCCTTATGTTCTTACAGGGTCAGTCACCACAGCCTAATCCACATGGTGAACAATTACAAGGCCAGTCCCCCATCCCTCTACAAAGGGATGTTATAATGTGTATAAATGCATGTAAATTTCCTAGTCCCAAGTATGCAACATTAAACCCTTATGTTCTTAAAGGGTCAGTCACCACAGCCTAATCCACATGGTGAACAATTACAAGGCCAGTCCCCCATCCCTCTACAAAGGGATGTTATAATGTGTATAAATGCATGTAAATTTCCTAGTCCCAAATATGCAACATTAAACCCTTATGTTCTTTCAGGGTCAGTCACCACAGCCTAATCCACATGGTGAACAACTACAAGGCCAGTCCCCCATCCCTCTACAAAGTAAGGTGACAGACATCATATTTGGAAGGACAAGTTACGTCAAGAAACTCATCGAAGATGCCAACAATTCAGAAGAAACAACCAAGTTGTTGCGAGTAAGATTTCTGAAATAAAATTTGATTTTTCAGTCAACTAGCATGACCAATAAATATGTAAACCCCTATCAAAATATTAGGAGAATAACTATATTACAAATTTTATGCTTTTGATTTGGCAAATTTTCACCTTTTTGACATAAAGGGCTATTAACTTTCCAGGATTTTGATTAAGTTCAGTATCTGCACTTCATACATTTTCACCTCAGTTCAGCTCTACAAATGTTATACTTGCACCCTTGTGATCAGTGTACTTGATTGATTTCAAATTTTCGGGTATATTTCTTATGAATTTTCTGTCCTGAAAAATTATCTGTTCTATTCAAGGGTGTGATCTTGTTCACTCCTTGTATTGTTTTAATTTGCTAGATTTACTAAAAAAGTAGTTTCGTTTGGAATAATAAATAAATAAAAAAAAAGAAATAAAAAAAGATAAAAAAGCAGGCACCAGACTAAGTTACGGTACATTAATCTGATTTTTATGTTTATCACTAGAAGTGGTGACATATTTTCATAGTTGCCAATTTTTTGTGGATTGTGTTCGATGTCTGTAACAAATGACAGGTGGTGACATTTTGCATGTTAGTTCCTTGTTTCAAACTAACTCTATTACTGATAACCATGTTAATATATATTTATGTTATTATAAGTTTAATTTTTGTTTCCAGTTTTGTTCATGGGAGAACCCTCATTTCTCCTCTACTGTGTTAAGTGAACTTCTGTGGCAGGTTGCATACTCATATACCTATGAACTTCGACCCTACCTTGACCTTCTCCTACAGATGCTCCTTTTGGACGATTCATGGCAGAATCATAGAATCCATAATGCCTTAAAAGGAATTCCCGATGATCGGGATGGACTGTTTGATACAATTCAACGATCTAAGAGCCATTATCAAAAACGAGCGTATCAGTGTATCAAAATGATGGTCGCGTTGTTTACTCATTGTTTGCCAGCTCAGCAGATGTTACAAAGCAATGGAGATCTTAAAAGGAAGTGGAGCTGGGCAGTGGAGTGGCTGAATGATGAACTGGAGCGGGTAAGTGTCCAGGAAGATTTTCACGTTGAAAAATGGAACAAAATTGAAAATCTGCAAAAGTGAGAAAAATTTAAAGTTTGAAAAAGCAGAAAACTATATTTCAGTCTGCCAAAATTGTATTCATGTTTGAGAAATGAAAAAAATCAAAAATTCGAAAATGAAGGGAGAAACCATATTTTGTGTTCATCATCCTCAGCTGTGAAAACTAAGCTGCTATTATTATACAGTAGATCACATGTACAGGGTGTTCAATAAGTATTGCTAATTTTGCTATAACTTTTGTTCTGTTTGCCTTTTCTTCATGAAACTTTCACAACATAAGGTACATATATCTGACTTTATTCTATGGAAATGTCAAGACAATCCAATCAGTATTAACAAAGTTATGGTTACTAAGGTAACCAGTATCATGGATATGCGGGGCAAATTTCTGACGTCACTTTGGAGGATATGCAGTGCAGTTATAAATAATCCATTCCAGAGTCACTGCATGATCCATATTAACTTCATGAGGTGCTCAAAAGAGGCAGGCACCCTTAGCGTCAATTCACAGTTGCAGTCTGGCGACCCACTCGTGGTACACATTTTTGAAGCCACCCTTAAAGTGTGTGGCTAGGGAGGTGTTCACTGCAGACATCAGCTGATTGAGATTCTGGTGCGATATTCCTCTCAGATCCCTTTTCACTGGGGCGAATACAACAAAATCAAGTGGGGCCTAATCTGGGAAATATGCTGCGTGGGGCAATGCTTCCATGCCAAGCTCTGTTATTGTATTTAGGAGAATAGAGGATCTGTGAGCAGGGGCATTATCCTGGTGGACTGTATAGGTCGATATTGTTCTTTGAGGACGTTGAAGTGTGTGGCCAGGGATGTGCAGTGTTCACTGAAGACAACCGCTGGTTGAGATTCTAGTGTGATATTCCTCTCAGATTTCTTTTCACCACTGTTAGATAATACATATAATTTAAACTGACAACCATAAGATTTGACCATATCAACAGTTTTTATTCATCAAAGTGTTTATTTGATGTATAACAATAATTCATCATGTAAACCCTTAAGGTTGCCCCGCGTATCCGTGACAATGGTTACCCTAGTAACCATTACTTTGTCAATTTTAAGTCGGTTGTCCAGAAATTTGGATAGGATAAGGTCAGGTATGAGTTGCTCATGTTGTAAAAGTTTCATGAAGAAATATGCAAAATAACAAAAGTTATAACAAAATTAGCAATACTTATTGAACGCCCTGTATATGCAACACCCTCAGTCTGCCGAAATTTTTTCATTTTAGACAGGTGATCCTTACAAAGAGGGTTTCTAAATCTAAGTTAGTCATACTTGTTTTCATTAAATTGTTCAATGCATACAAGTGTTTCATATAGAGAGGTGTACCATCAGGCAGGTTTTCATTAAATTGTTCAATGTTTACAAGTGTTTCATATAGAGAGGTGTACCATCAGGCAGGTTTTCATTAAATTGTTCAATGTTTACAAGTGTTTCATATAGAGAGGTGCACCATCAGGCAGGTTTTCATTAAATTGTTCAATGTTTACAAGTGTTTCATATAGAGAGATGTACCATCAGGCAGGTTTTCATTAAATTGTTCAATGTTTACAAGTGTTTCATATAGAGAGGTGTACCATCAGGCAGGTTTTCATTAAATTGTTCAGTGTATACAAGTGTTTCATATAGAGAGGTGTACCATAAGGCAGGTTTTCATTAAATTGTTCAATGTATACAAGTGTTTCATATAGAGAGGTCTACCATCAGGCAGGTTTTCATTAAATTGTTCAATGTATACAACTGTTTCATATAGAGAGGTGTACCATAAGGCAGGTTTTCATTAAATTGTTCAATGTATACAACTGTTTCATATAGAGAGGTGTACCATAAGGCAGGTTTTCATTAAATTGTTCAATGTATACAAGTGTTTCATATAGAGAGGTGTACCATCAGGCAGGTTTTCATTAAATTGTTCAATGTATACAAGTGTTTCATATAGAGAGGTGTACCATCAGGCAGGTTTTCATTAAATTGTTCAATGTATACAAGTGTTTCATATAGAGAGGTGTACCATCAGGCAGGTTTTCATTAAATTGTTCAATGTATACAAGTGTTTCATATAGAGAGGTGTACCATCAGGCAGGTTTTCATTAAATTGTTCAATGTATACAAGTGTTTCATATAGAGAGGTGCACCATCAGGCAGGTTTTCATTAAATTGTTCAATGTTTACAAGTGTTTCATATAGAGAGGTGTACCATCAGGCAGGTTTTCATTAAATTGTTCAATGTATACAAGTGTTTCATATAGAGAGGTGTACCATCAGGCAGGTTTTCATTAAATTGTTCAATGTTTACAAGTGTTTCATATAGAGAGGTGTACCATCAGGCAGGTTTTCATTAAATTGTTCAATGTATACAAGTGTTTCATATAGAGAGGTGCACCATCAGGCAGGTTTTCATTAAATTGTTCAATGTTTACAAGTGTTTCATATAGAGAGGTGTACCATCAGGCAGGTTTTCATTAAATTGTTCAATGTTTACAAGTGTTTCATATAGAGAGGTGTACCATCAGGCAGGTTTTCATTAAATTGTTCAATGTTTACAAGTGTTTCATATAGAGAGGTGTACCATCAGGCAGGTTTTCATTAAATTGTTCAATGTATACAAGTGTTTCATATAGAGAGATGTACCATCGGGCAGGTTTTCATTAAATTGTTCAATGTATACAAGTGTTTCATATAGAGAGATGTACCATCAGGCAGGTTTTCATTAAATTGTTCAATGTATACAAGTGTTTCATATAGAGAGGTGCACCATCAGGCAGGTTTTCATTAAATTGTTCAATGTTTACAAGTGTTTCATATAGAGAGGTGTACCATCAGGCAGGTTTTCATTAAATTGTTCAATGTTTACAAGTGTTTCATATAGAGAGGTGTACCATCAGGCAGGTTTTCATTAAATTGTTCAATGCATACAAGTGTTTCATATAGAGAGGTGTACCATCAGGCAGGTTTTCATTAAATTGTTCAATGTATACAAGTGTTTCATATAATGAGGTGTACCATCAGGCAGGTTTTCATTAAATTGTTCAATGTATACAAGTGTTTCATATAGAGAGGTGTACCATCGGGCAGGTTTTCATTAAATTGTTCAATGTATACAAGTGTTTCATATAGAGAGATGTACCATCAGGCAGGTTTTCATTAAATTGTTCAATGTATACAAGTGTTTCATATAGAGAGGTGCACCATCAGGCAGGTTTTCATTAAATTGTTCAATGTTTACAAGTGTTTCATATAGAGAGGTGTACCATCAGGCAGGTTTTCATTAAATTGTTCAATGTTTACAAGTGTTTCATATAGAGAGGTGTACCATCAGGCAGGTTTTCATTAAATTGTTCAATGCATACAAGTGTTTCATATAGAGAGGTGTACCATCAGGCAGGTTTTCATTAAATTGTTCAATGTATACAAGTGTTTCATATAATGAGGTGTACCATCAGGCAGGTTTTCATTAAATTGTTCAATGTATACAAGTGTTTCATATAGAGAGGTGTACCATCGGGCAGGTTTTCATTAAATTGTTCAATGTATACAAGTGTTTCATATAGAGAGATGTACCATCAGGCAGGTTTTCATTAAATTGTTCAATGTATACAAGTGTTTCATATAGAGAGGTGCACCATCAGGCAGGTTTTCATTAAATTGTTCAATGTTTACAAGTGTTTCATATAGAGAGGTGTACCATCAGGCTGATTTTACTCTATAGTTAAATTGAAAAATAATTCAGTTTGTTTTATTCTCTCCTCAGCAAAGGCCATATTCCGGCAACAACCAATACACTTACAACAATTGGTCTCCACCGGCACAGTCCAATGAGACGTCAAATGGTTACTTCCTGGAGCGCTCCCACAGTGCAAGAGTGACCCTAGCTAAGGCATGCGAGCTTTGCCCTGAGGATGAAATTGAAGATGAGGGTGAGGGAGAGGAACAGGAAGTGGGCTGTCAACCTGCTGACCCTCCTGGTTTTACCCCCGAGCAGGAATCTTCTGTTCAGAATAACCAAGTGAGTTGGTCTGTTATTATACTTTTCCAAGGTGCTATATTGTTGTTGTCCTGTGTTACTAGGTGTGCACTCGATTGGATGCCACGTAAATCTTGTGATCAAAATTCCAGGAAAATTTCTTGCCTGTATAATAACATAGGTTGAATAAATAGAATAGAAATTGTAATTGAAACAATGTTTACCGTATTGCACAATTTTTCCAGGTGAACACTGGGACATATACCCACAATCCACCCAATCCCACCAACCAGATTAACAACCAATTAAATCAGCCGACACGGAGCCCAGCCACAACTGTACCAGGGAGAAGCTCTCCTGAGGAGGAGACTGGTGAACAACAACATATGGACACTACAAAAGAATAGCAGAATTCTAATAATTTGTGAAGTATAATTGAAAATGAATGAAGTTTTTATTATGGGATGTTGACAAGTGTGATGATTCCATGTGCTTTGGATTGGTTCCATGTTAAAGCCACTATTTATGAAATGGAATGGATGGAAAAGCAATATGACATCATACACTATTGTAACATCACAATTTGAGTGGATAGACCACTATGACATCACATAAAGAATGGATATACCACTGTGACATCACATAGTGAATGGATAGACCACTTTGACACCATATAATGAGTGGATAGATCACTATGACATCACATAATAAATGGATAGACCACTCTGACATCACATAATGAATGGATAGACCACTCTGACATCACATGATAAATGGATATACCACTGTGACATCACATTATGAGTGGATAGATCACTATGACATCACATAATGAATGGATAGACCACTCTGACATCATATGATAAATGGATATACCACTGTGACATCACATTATGAGTGGATAGATCACTATGACATCACATAATGAATGGATAGACCACTGTGACATCACACTACTGTACCCCCACTAATATTTGACACTATTTTATTTCACGTTTTTGTGATTGTTAAATTTCGCAGCTATTTTGGCTAATTTTCAGTTTTTTGGAATTTCACAGCTATTTATATTGACAGGTTTTGACTCATCAAAATTTGTCTCGCTTCTTATTTTGTGTTTTCCATAACTCGCGAAAAAATTGAAATAAAGTAGCACTCCAAAATTACTGCGAGTACAGTATGTCAAATATGAGGATTATCATGTGATTAGTTCACAGTGCTTTACATTCTACTGTTTTCATTATTTGATTCAAAACAGTTTAATGCACAAATAAACACAAAATACAAAGTGAGATACAGAATAAAAAAAATCTTATATGTAAAGATGGACTTTGAAATGTTAGAATTTGTTATTTAATTTTGCACAATGAGTGGATCATAGATTTTTCGACAATTCTATGTGTGTATATTAAAGCTTTATTGTCCAACGAATAAAGCCTATTCATTAAGTTACTTATTAATAGAGCTATTAAGAGACTAATATAATTTAAGTTACTATTTTGTATAAATGAGAATAGGAATATGTTTTTGTCGAAAGTGTGGAATATTTAATATGAAAAATGTAAATAGTACAATGTAAATAGCTTTCATATCACAGACTCTGCTTTAAATTGATATATATGATATACAGTATAGGTGATGTGCATTTGTCTAGTTGAAGTGCATTTGTCTAGTTGAAGTGCATTTGTCTAGTTGAAGTGCATTTGTCTAGTTGATGTGCATTTGTCTAGTTGATGTGCATTTGTCTAGTCGATGTACATTTGTCTAGTCGATGTGCATTTGTCTAGTCGATGTGCATTTGTCTAGTCTATGTGCATTAGTCTAGTTGATGTGCATTTGTCTAGTCGATGTGCATTTGTCTAGTTGAAGTGCATTTGTCTAGTTGATGTGCATTTGTCTAGTCGATGTGCATTTGTCTAGTCGATGTACATTTGTCTAGTCGATGTGCATTTGTCTAGTCAATGTGCATTTGTCTAGTTGAAGTGCATTTGTCTATTCGATGTGCATTTGTCTAGTTGATGTACATTTGTCTAGTTGAAGTGCATTTGTCTAGTCAATATGCATTTGTCTAGTTGATGTGCATTTGTCTAGTCGATGTGCATATGTCTAGTTGATGTGCATTTGTCTAGTTGAAGTGCATTTGTCTAGTTGAAGTGCATTTGTCTAGTTGAAGTGCATTTGTCTAGTTGAAGTGCATTTGTCTAGTTGAAGTGCATTTGTCTAGTTGAAGTGCATTTGTCTAGTTGATGTGCATTTGTCTAGTTGATGTGTTCATGGATATTTTTGTTGTTTCTCCGAAGTTTGAATGAAAACAGTTTTCTAGTTTCATGTGATTTTGTTCACTAACTATTATGGTAGATCAATCTAGTAAATCATGTCACCCTGTATTTGTCATTCTAACAGTGCCACCTATTGGTTGATGTCATTCTAACAGTGCCACCTATTGGTTGATGTTACTCTAACAGTGCCACCTATTGCCATGTCATAATGTACATATTGCTAATTTTCAAAAACTTGGAATTATTTTACAACATTTATGCCTGAAAACGATGACACCATGAACCTAAATGATATACCCTTAATTTTTCAGTCCACCAAAATCGGTCAGAATTAATAGGAAGGGTCTATTTATGCAATCCTTAAATGGTTTTCAAGCTTTGTCCACTTTGAATACTTTGAATGGTAAAAGCACATTCATAAATAAATTGGGAAATATTTAGCACATGTATGCAGATTGCTGAACTCTTATATGCGATGTACATGTATATTGAGAAAGTATTATTCTAATATTTTTTGAATATATCATTTTCTGATAAATTTAGTTATTTAAAGAACATCTATTATAATAATCACAAGAAACGAGGTCAAATTTTAAGTTAAGGAAGTGTCTTGTTAAAAAAAAGTTAAGTCAAGGGGAATACCTTTAACAATGATCCAATGAATTAATACAAAATTGACTTTTCAATGGACTTTACACTAAATGGACTTCACTCAAAATGGACTTTATGCAAAATGGACTTAAATGAACTTTATTCAGAATGGACTTAATGCAAAATGGACTTCAGGCTGAGTGAACTTCAGGCTAAATGGACTTTACACAAAATGGACCTCTTTAAGAGATATCAACATAGAACATTCCAGTTATACAAGTTTAACTGGTAATTAAACATTTTTCATATTCTGGCAAGAGGGAAGAGCTTATCCGATATGTAATTGCTTTGAAACATGTTGATTTGGCTTTGAAATGGTGCTCAACATTTTTTGTAACCATTATTCTGTTATTTCTGTTGCCTGTTTCATAAGTAGGTGAAACTTTTTAGCCACCCCGTGTGAGTACACACAAGCACCTGTTGTATATAGTATAATATAATATTATTAATTTTAATAATATATTACTGTAGAGAGTATGTTGAACTTAAGTGATGGTCAGGAAAATATGAAGGAACATGTGAAAAAAAATTAGCTTTATTTTTTCATAATTCAGAATTGTATGCAATAGGCTATTTACAATTTTTGTCTATGGCAATTCATTTGATAATATAAATTATAAATAAGCATAATTGTACAGTGTTGTATTATTAATGAGCTTAATTGTACATCAACTTGCTTAATGTACTATTAATGAGCTTAATTGTACATTGTTGTACTATTAATGAGCTTAATTGTACATCAACTTGCTTAATGTACTATTAATGAGCTTAATTGTACATTGTTGTACTATTAATAAGCTTAATTGTACATCAACTTGCTTAATGTACTATTAATGAGCTTAATTGTACATTGTTGTACTATTAATGAGCTTAATTGTACATCAACTTGCTTAATGTACTATTAATGAGCTTAATTGTACATTGTTGTACTATTAATGAGCTTAATTGTACATCAACTTGCTTTATGGACTATGTATGAGCTTTAAGTTGTAAAGGGTTTCTCTCAACAAATTAAGAAGCCTATTTCATCTCCAGAAAACCCTAATTTCCTATAAAGACAATGGCGCTAAAAGATTCAACTTTAAAGGTGTTTTATGTCCATGGGGTGTTATGTCTCTTTAGGCAGTAGTGTTTATTTATTTAGGAGAGAAGGCCAAATCAAACTTAACAGTATGGCTGGAAATTATCATTTAAATATAATCTGGGCCAAGTTGATGGTTTTCATGACATTTAAATGAATTTACTGAAGAAGATAAACCCCAATTAATTTGAAAACCCAATTTGAAAATCTTTGTTAACTTACAATTTAATTAGGCAGAATATGTTGAATATTCATGGGTATATTTCTCCAAACATTTTTCGACGGATTTTTATGTCATCTTTAATTATGACATCATGATACAATGATTATAAAAATGATGTAGAAATTTCTCAGATAACAATGTTTCAAGAAATTAACCCCCTGTTATTCATTCAAACTTTTATACAAAAGTACTACATGCATTGTACATGTAATTTCATATGTAGGTTCAAAGTACTACATGTAATTTCATATGTAGGTTCAAAGTACTACATGTAATTTCATATGTAGGTTCAAAGTTGTGCCACACCCCACTTTAACAATATATTAGCATTTCTACAATCCATGTAATGTGGGGGCAGTTGTGTAAATATCGATTTGTATCCCATTTTAAAATCGTAATTCATAAAATGTAAATATTATTATAGCAAATAAAGCTTTGTACATGCTACTAAATGTAGGATATGTGTACACTTATTGTGGAATGCAGTATTTCAAACAAATATAATTTGTTTTGTTGTTTTTATTATAATTTATATTATCCAAGAGGGGGAGAAACCCCCAAGGTTCAAAGATGACATACACTTAAAATATAAATCTTTATCCTATGCCAAGTAGAGTTTTAGGGAGATAAGTTGGTAAGATATATCCCATATCTTGATTTTGAGGTTTCCATATCCAGAACCTCCATATCTCCCGCCATATCTCCCGCTTCGGTGCATATCTTCCCGCTTCCGGTAATTTCACTTCACAATTATTTTTTCAAAATTTCTTTTTCAATTTAAAAAATATATATATTAAAATTTTTTGGATACATTTATCCTTTTGTTATATTGTTAAACAACACTTTTGTATTTCAAAAAGTTACCAATGTATTTAAAATTTAAAAGTGGAAATGCAATAAAATGACTATGCCCCTGAAAACTCTACTTGGTATAGGATAAAGCAGTTATGTACGGTCGGTTTGGATATTGGGTTCATCCCTCGTGAGATATGCACATCTACCTTCGGTCCCTATGGTCCCTCAGGTAGATATGCATATCTCCCTCTGGATAAACCCCATATCCAAAACCTCCCAGTACATAACCCTTATGTATTGAGATGACATCGTCGCAGATTGGTTCAGCGAGTCGATCATTGATTGGTTTAAAACTAGGTCAATTCGAAAACTTTGAAAACCAAGATGGAGGATATAGGTACTTCTGGGAAAGGAGGTGAGCGAAGGGGGAAATTGTATGTCATCAATTGAATCATTGGGTTTTCCCTCCTCTTAAATTATCCCAACCTTACAAGGCCTGTGCTTTACTACTCGTTTAGAAGTCTTACATTTTAGTATTATTAATTTGACCAATAGGTGGAGCCATTGTCCCAGGCCGTAGTGGTCATTATGAAACACACACCCAGCCAGGGAAAAATAGACCCCCCTTGGTAAACCTTGACCATGCCCCTGTAGAAGCACCGGAAAGTTGAAACAAGAGGAAGGAAGAATGATTAAGAGTCATTACACAAGATATCTATGAGAGTGTAGACAGAACTACTTTACCTGGAGCATTCATATTAGCCTCCAAAGATGAAACAGGCATTCTGAGGATGTTTGTAAAATAGCCACAAAAATGAAAATAGTGGTCATTTGAAATGTAGACCAATGAAACTAGGTAGGATGAAAGAACAGGGTTCAATTTTTGCCAAATATGATTTTAATCCCATCCTGGATGACTGAGTTGAAAGCCTTTGGTTGGGGTTACATTTTTGGCTCACCCTGTAATAGATACAAAATTTCATACGGTCCCTATCTGGCCACACTATAAGTTCAAACATGTAATCTGACCTCATGGTTAGAACTACTAAATTATTATCCGCTCTAGTGATAAAAGACCAAGATGTAATAAACTGGATTATCAAATGGTCATGTGACATGATCTGACCAATCACAGAACATAATTGATATGTGATAAACCAGAAGGTGATAAACCTTATAATCTGTCTTCGTTATTTGAAACCAATCACTCAAAATCACATACTCTAACAATTCATAAGAATGACGTGGCATTGAGATTATAAACAGCCATAGATGTCACATGTTTCAGTCCTTGCTGAAATTAATGATTTCTGATTTGGTGCGTTCGTAATATTCATGCATCACCTTACTGTGCTGCCACCTGTCGCTGAACGTTTTGAGCGCCATATTTGATGATCCGGACCAGTCCTAAACTTCGAGGGTATTACAGCAGTGTGAGAGTTATACAAATGGTTTTGCAGAGTGTTACATAAAGGTATGGTTTTTGCCTTAATATAATTCATTAACGTAATGCATTTAATATAGCTCTGTGTCTATTTCAAGATCTTTCTGTTATGACCCTCGTTGTAGCGTGGTTTGTGGGTCATAAACAGAAGTGAAAGGCTTACTTATTTTGCACAAAGCTATCTCCTGAGAGATATCTAAAGATGGCTATGTGCAAATATAGTAATGATAGGCCTAGTTGAATTTTAAATCAAGTTCCGAAATGAATCAATTCGGAAGGGTTATATTTCTCTGAACACACTTCACTGGTTATTTGAATAATAGCCTATCAGTCTTGCTCAAAGACTGTATCCACTCCCCCCCCCCCGTCACCTTCACTCTCTTTACCTGGCAATTTACAGTCTTGTAACCACTGATTTTATGCAGGTGCTGCCACCTTCCTAAACGGATCACTTGCAATTTATTGATTATTTTACTTAGGCCAAACAAAAATATATATACTGTCTGTTAAGCAAGATAAAAAGCAAGAGGTTTAGTTAGAAATAAAGGAGTTTTTTCATGAATGGGACCCTAAAATACTTCCTAGAAGGTAGAAGACACTAAATAGTGTAACACCATAAGCTGAATTTTGTCCACATAGAGCATGTGCACAATACCAAAGACATGTAAAATTGAACTGTCAAAATAATAGAAATTACTCACCAGCTCGCCTCTACCGGAAGTTATGATAGGTTATGGTGTCACTACGGTAATTCATTCTAAAATATTGAGAAAATCAACAATATTCAATTTCTAGGGTGTATCACTATTTTCGAGCGCATTTGCCGATATAATAACTATATTTTTGAGTTCCCCTAAGTGTGAGGACCCTGGGGCAATAGTTAAATAAAAACAATCAAAGGGGAAATAAGTTTAACTAAAAACAAAATCAGGGCCGTCACTTAATGGGGGGAAATAAATAATTAACATATTGGTAGCGTGACAAGTAAATATGGGGGCAAATGAAATAAATACAACAACAATGAATGGTAGCGTGGAAATTTGGAAAGTAAATTGGAATAAGCGTAATTTAAATCAATGGTAGCGTGGAAGTTAAAATAGTTAAATTAAAGTGGATGTTCAATTTATATGAAAGGGCACTAAAGTGTATAATATGAAATAAATTAAGAAACAAATAGATTAAAGTTTAATAAATCTATTGTAATCAAAATAATACTCAAAAATACTAGTACAAATACAATATCACAAAAACACACCAGAATACATTAAGTGGCTTACCCATACTGTCGTTTCCTTTGTTCAATGATATCCAACATGTTTTAGCTAATGTCTAAAAATGTGTAGAAACCAAGTGTTCCTGTCAAGGTCTGGTGTAAAAGTGCCTCTTGACCAAAGGAAACAGACAGTTTATATTCTAAAAGTTGCCAAATTACCATATTATTGCACCGTACCTGGCCCTGGGACCAGGCACTGAACAAAGGGATGATTCTTACAGCTAAGGGATTATCTAAGAAAGCCAGACTGTAACTAATTGTCTATTCAAAAAGTTTGAATAGAGTTCACTTGGTTCAGACTAAAGCTCTGCTATAGCAGCAGCATATAGACTGCACTGAATAAACAGGTCAAAGGGTCACAAAGTACAATGCAAAACTTTATGAAGGAAAAAATGTGAAACGAAAATGTAACTTTAAATATTAAAACATGGAAATAACATTGCTATAATTAAAACTAAATATAATACATTGATATTAAGAAGGATTTAACACGATGACCAGTGATCAGAAAACAAGGGTATACCACCTTTGATCACGGGTCATCACATCACTCCCCCTTTAAAAACAGGTTCGACCCGAACCTCTATAAAAACAAACTATAGTTCATAAGTCTATGAGCTGTTAACTTAGATAACAAAATGTTCACGTTATTTAAAGTCCACAGGATAGATATCCAAGAAGATACTAAATATTCATGGTTCTCCATTTAATTGTAACATGGAGTACACCATCTTGCAGTTGCTCATCTTAAGCTAGATTTGTCATGGAGTTGTTCCAGGCATATATAATCTGGTACCACCAAGTGTCCAAAGTTTCAGCCACTGTTGATTCCTCTAGCCATCTTCAGGATTTGTTGGATATGTTGCTCGGACAAACTTCTTCATCACAGCAGAGGTAGTCATGTCCTTCTCGGTTCACACGGTTCACGGAGACAAGGTTCACAGGATTCCACTACTGGATGGGCATGATGAGTGACACAAAGCAATCTCTATGAAATTAGGGGTAAATTCAATAGAGTTTGTCATGAACGGGTTCTTGTCCATGGTGTCACTCAATCCCAGTTGGGAAAACATTCCATCCACCAAAAATTCGATCCACCTCAGGAATCAATTTCAGTAACCAGGTAGCGAGCAGTCTTTCAACTTTCCAAGGGTCAGGGGGCAAATTCATTTAAATTTCTCCCAGAACAATGTTGGGCAAATCAGTGTCAGGTTCCTCGAACTCATCAGTTGGGCTTCTGAGAGCGAGTATATGTCCAAGTGCAACCTAGGGGTCAGAATAATGGCAGTCAACACTTAGGAACAAGGACAATAGGGGGAGCTGGAGGCTCCTCGATGGGTTTGGCATCTCCGGGATCAAGTTCATGGTCAGGGAAAAAGTTCAAATTAGTAACATTTTCAAATGACAAACAGTCAACTTTCCCATGTTCAGGAAGCAAATCACTCCCTTCAGCAATAACATTAAGGCAAATCGGGTCACGGTCCTCCTCTACAGGACAAGATAAATGACTGGGGACAACAGGGTCCCTAAATAGCAGTTCAGGGCAAATAACAAGGTCAACCTGGTCAAGAGTCAACGGAGTTGCTTTCTGCAACTCATTCAAGTGTTTGGCGACCATTATATCAACAAAATCATCGCTGCTATCAGTCAGGGGAACATCAGCCTCAAGGGTTCAACACTTGGGAACAAGGACAATAGGGGGAGCTGGAGGCTCCTTGATGGGTTGGGCATCTCCGGGGTCAAGTTCATGGTCAGGGAAACAGTTTAAATTAGTAACATTTTCAAATGACAAACAGTCAACTTTCCCATGTTCAGGAAGCAAATCACTCCCTTCAGCAATAACACTGAGGCAAATCGGGTCACGGTCCTCCTCTACAGGACAAGATAAATGACTGGGGACAACAGGGTCCCTAAATAGCAGTTCAGGGCAAATAACAGGGTCAACCTGGTCAAGAGTCAACGGAGTTGCTTTCTGCAACTCATTCAAGTGTTTGGCGACCATTATATCAACAAAATCATCGCTGCTATCAGTCAGGGGAACATCAGCCTCAAGGGTTTTACAAGGGTTTTGACATGGGGGAACAGAATCAACTTCACACTGTTTCTTTGACAAATCCTCTCGGGCAGGGGGCAAAAGGTCATGAATCAACTCCCCAGAAGCAATGGGTATACTTTTATATAACGTCACTGGCTGGGGGCAATTGTAGCCACTTTGGATTTTAAAACTGGTGGGCCTTTGTGGCTTGGATGCTGAATCGAGGCCCACCGACTCAGCACATTCTAGTTTCCCGAATAAGTTGAGGCATTGGTCTTAAGGGCAGGGCAGTCAGACACTACGTGGCCATCAACACCACATTTGAAGCAAACTCGGGCTCCAGTGACCTTGGAATTTGGATGTCTGTGAAGACAATCAAATATGCTGTGCTCCCGAGTATCACATAGTGTACAATACTGGGCACGTGTGGGCTTGGACGTGGGCCGTCGGTCTACCTTCTCCTTCAGGGCCTGGGCAATGGATTGGTGAAGAGCCTCCATTTGTTTTTCCATCATCTTAGAAAACTGGGAAATCAAACTCATTGGGGATTCAGATGAAGGGCTTTGGACATGGGCCTCAGTTGCTCGAAGCTCAGGATCATGAGTCGCTCGCAAACGTTTCTTGCGACCTTTGAAAAAGGATTCGTATTGTAGGGCCATGGTAAGGGCCTGGTTAAGAGAAGTGGGCTTGGCGAATGAAAGTTTTGCCTCAAGATCCACATCATTTAAGGCGTCAATAAATGACTGCATTGCTTGGTGCTCAATACCAGACTTAGGCATACCCAGGCTACCATATGCGTTGCGGGCAAGTTTTCTAACCTCATGGGCTAACTTCTCAAGGGGTTCATCAGGGCCTCGGAGTCTATTTTTCAAAATGGCTCGGGCATTGTCACTTTGTTGAGGAGGCTCATAGTTCATCTGCAGGGCATTGATGATAGAGTCAAGGTCAGGATCAACCCCTTCTTCTATATCATCAAGAACATTGGCTGCCTCGCCCTCAAGACTTCTGACCAAATAGATCGCAGCCTCATCACTATCCCAACCATTATTTTTGGAGACTAAACGGAATTGGATCAAAAATGCTGTCAAACTACATTTTCCATCGAATTTGGGGGCCCTCATCTCCCGTTTCTTATTGTAGATTGGTTTCGGACTTTGGATTTTTGACTCACTCCCTCCTGAAGAACTATTATCACACCATTTGGGAAGGTCAGTGTAACATTTCTTGTATTTCTTCGTCTGCAGTAGTGAATCGACCTTACTCAAGGGATCCCTGGGGGCATAAGACATCTGTTCAAATGGGTCAGAATGGGCTGTTTCATACCCTATTGAAATTGACTGGGAAGGCACTAGGTTATGGGATTCCTGCCTCTTTGTGTGCGGAGAAATGGGGGAATGGTGATTGAAGGGCATAGGCCTAGACTTAAGATGCCCCTTAGATCTGGGAGTTATACTGGATCTGGACTGTTGATCAGATACCCATGACATGGTATCGGATTCCCTCCCAGTATATCTTGAACATAGGGGAGCTCCAGAGAACTCACCCCCTGCATATTCCCTCCCAGTGTGCATTGGGCTGAGGGGAGCTCCGGAGAGCTCACTCTGGATTTTTCCCCAAAAAGAGTGCCTTGGGCTTAGGGGAGCTTCAGAGAGCTCACCCCTGAGATAATAATCACCATGATGCAATGGACTAAGGGGAACTCGTGAGAGCTCGCCCCTTGCATATTCCCTCCCCGTGTGCCTTAGATGCAGGGGAGCTCCATTGAACTCCCTCCTTGAGTATATTTCCCCATGAGGCAATGGGCTTGGGGAAGCTCGGGAAGGCTCATCCCACGGATTTGTCCCCCCTGGGTGTTTTTGAAAAGTGAGAGTTCTTGCGGGCTTACCACTTGGGTGCTTCTTTCCAGGATGCATCGAGCCCAGGGGAGCTTGGAAAGGCTCACCCTGCGGAAATTCCCCCTTAAAATGCTCTTGGATTAGGGGAGCTTGAGAAGGCTCACCCGATGAATTGGCTTTCTCTGGGTATGTTTGAGAAGTGGGAGCGAGCTCACCACGGGGGTATTTCTCCCCAGTATATCTAGAAACGAGGCGAGCTTGGGAAGGCTCACCCTCCGATGATTCCCTCTGTAAAAGCCCTTGGCTTAGGGGAGCTTGAGAAGGCTCACCCCATGAATTGGCTTCCCCTGGGTATGTTTTAGAACTGGGAGCTCTTTCGAGCTCACCACGGGGGTATTTCTCCCCAGTATACCTAGAAACGAGGGGAGCTTGGGAAGGCTCACCCTGTGATGATTCCCTCTGTTAACGCCTTTGGCTTAGGGGAGCTTGAGAAGGCTCACCCCATGAATTGGCTTCCCCTGGGTATGTTTGAGAACTGGGAGCTCTTTCGAGCTCACCACGGGGGTATTTCTCCCCAGTATACCTAGAAACGAGGGGAGCTTGGGAAGGCTCACCCTGCGATGATTCCCTCTTTAAACGAACTTGGCTTAGGGGAGCTTGAGAAGGCTCACCCCATGAATTGGCTTCCCCTGGGTATGTTTGTGAACTGGGAGCTCTTTCGAACTCACCACGGGGGTATTTCTCCCCAGAATACCTAGAAACGAGGGGAGCTTGGGAAGGCTCACCCTGCGATGATTCCCTCTGTAAACGCCCTTGGCTTAGGGGAGCTTGAGAAGGCTCACCCCATGAATTGGCTTCCCCTGGGTATGTTTTAAAACTGGGAGCTCTTTCGAGCTCACCACGGGGGTATTTCTCCCCAGTATACCTAGAAACGAAGGGAGCTTGGGAAGGCTCACCCTGTGATGATTCCCTCTGTAAACGCCCTTGGCTTAGGGGAGCTTGAGAAGGCTCGCCCCATGAATTGGCTTCCCCTGGGTATGTTTGAGAACTGGGAGCTCTTTCGAGCCCACCACGGGGGTATTTCTCCCCAGTATACCTAGAAACGAGGGGAGCTTGGGAAGGCTCACCCTGCAATGATTCCCTCTTCAAACGCCCTTGGCCTAGGGGAGCTTGAGAAGGCTCACCCCATGAATTGGCTTCCCCTGGGTATGTTTGAGACCTGGGAGCTCTTTCGAGCTCACCACGGGGGTATTTCTCCCCAGTATACCTAGAAACGAGGGGAGCTTGGGAAGGCTCACCCTGCGATGATTCCCTCTTTAAACGCCCTTGGCTTAGGGGAGCTTGGGAAGGCTCACTCCACGGATTTGTCCTCCCTGCATGTTTTTGAAAAGTGGGAGCTCTTGCGAGCTCACCACATGGGTATTTCTCCCCTGAATACAAAGAAACTGGGGGAGCTTGGGAAGGCTCACCCACTGTAGAATTCTCCCAAACAGGTGTAGAAAAGGGATTATTCCATGAATCAATAGGGGGGAAAAACATTGAAGGACTTTGCCAAAGCGTTTGATCGGGTTCAATTTTAAATTTATTTATATAGCCACTAGGTGAGGCAGATCTTGGTGGCTTTGGTGATACACCAGGCATCGAACGCTGGGCTCTGCGCTCAGAATGCTTGGAAGTATCTGGTAAGGGTAAAGTATCTGCCATGGCAAATTTCATGTCCTGGTCATCAAGGGCACGATGACCTTGAACAATTTCAGGGTCATCAAATGAACAGTCTGACCTAGACGTGGGCAATGGGGCTTGTTGGGCAGCAGAGGAAATACTCATAGTGACTGTTTTGTAATTGGGCATGTATTTGTGCTGAAAATTGGTAATGTTAGAAACAAACAAACAAAGCTAAAAGTTCACACTAAAATAAAAATAAAATTTGAGGCATGTGTCAACACTTTCAAAGTATTATATACCACCACCTGGCACCATTTGTGAGGACCCTGGGGCAATAGTTAAATAAAAACAATCAAAGGGGAAATAAGTTTAACTAAAAACAAAATCAGGGCCGTCACTTAATGGGGGGAAATAAATAATTAACATATTGGTAGCGTGACAAGTAAATATGGGGGCAAATGAAATAAATACAACAACAATGAATGGTAGCGTGGAAATTTGGAAAGTAAATTGGAATAAGCGTAATTTAAATCAATGGTAGCGTGGAAGTTAAAATAGTTAAATTAAAGTGGATGTTCAATTTATATGAAAGGGCACTAAAGTGTATAATATGAAATAAATTAAGAAACAAATAGATTAAAGTTTAATAAATCTATTGTAATCAAAATAATACTCAAAAATACTAGTACAAATACAATATCACAAAAACACACCAGAATACATTAAGTGGCTTACCCATACTGTCGTTTCCTTTGTTCAATGATATCCAACATGTTTTAGCTAATGTCTAAAAATGTGTAGAAACCAAGTGTTCCTGTCAAGGTCTGGTGTAAAAGTGCCTCTTGACCAAAGGAAACAGACAGTTTATATTCTAAAAGTTGCCAAATTACCATATTATTGCACCGTACCTGGCCCTGGGACCAGGCACTGAACAAAGGGATGATTCTTACAGCTAAGGGATTATCTAAGAAAGCCAGACTGTAACTAATTGTCTATTCAAAAAGTTTGAATAGAGTTCACTTGGTTCAGACTAAAGCTCTGCTATAGCAGCAGCATATAGACTGCACTGAATAAACAGGTCAAAGGGTCACAAAGTACAATGCAAAACTTTATGAAGGAAAAAATGTGAAACGAAAATGTAACTTTAAATATTAAAACATGGAAATAACATTGCTATAATTAAAACTAAATATAATACATTGATATTAAGAAGGATTTAACACGATGACCAGTGATCAGAAAACAAGGGTATACCACCTTTGATCACGGGTCATCACATAAGCACATATAAACTTCATCAATACACAATATATTCGACATAGGTTTTGTTTCTCTATTTTTAAATATCAGTATGCAAAGACAGGGACTCATTTTAGGTAAAATCCTTGCTTCACCAATGAAAATTAAATTAGCTCACAAAAGAAATAAATCCATTAAAATGTTAAGTATATGATTTGAAAGATTGTCTGGATTATATGTGTGATCGATTGATGCATAAACAAACATATTCATTTCACTTGCAGACCTCCATTCTGGCTCTGAATTGTATAGGCCTAAGACGCCATATTGCCTTAATTATTGTACTGCGCATGCGTGCATACTTAATGTGTGACGTCACATCGACAGAGATCAAGTTTGACTAAAAAATTAAAAGATCAACAGCACAAAAATGATATCAGTGATCGCCTATTTCATATCAAATCAATGTAGGGTGTAGGGTTTAACATTTTTCATGTTATTTAGTACTTACAGAAGCAGAGCTTGTAAAGAAACCAAGTTTTAAATTCCGATTTTGACTGTTGACAAAAATAGGGAAAAGAGAGAAAGAGGCAACTTGATAGAAACAATGACATAAAATTGTGAATTGAAAAGGTATTTTTGTGTTTTTTGAGAGTTCATCAAATACACTCATGTGTATTAATTTAAACATGTATTGTAATACCTCTTAGTTCCACTGAGGATTATAAAAACTGATCGAAATGGCTTCATTTTTAAAGTATAAAAAACACTACCCTACCCGGAAGTAGCATAACATGTACATTGAAACCAGGTGTAAAGGTATGAGTACCGTAATCCAACACCAAATTCGAAAATTCATAACAATACTTTGCACATATGGCGTTCGTGACCAACTATAAAACTCTTACCCCCCATAGTGTTATATATCAAAATGTACCTGTTCGTATAGGGGTTCGATTGATCTACATCAAATTATAGGGAGTCAGGTTACTTTTTGAGATATCAGCGTCCATTTATTGTAACTCACGTTTGCTACCACTTCCTCAATTCTGATATGACGTGCAAACGCGTAGTAAACATGTTCACGTCGGAACTATTTTGACCTACATAGCAATTTGCGTACTTCAAATGAAAGTTGAACTCCTCCTCTTTATTTTGATACCAAATAGTGGCATACTAGGTACCCTAGAAGCAAACTATGGCGTTATTTAGAACAATACTACAGGTTTTTAAATGGACATTTTTAAATTGACCTTTTGGCGGATGGATATGGAACCTCCTACCTAAATCACGTGAATTGGCTGATGCAATAAGGATGTGACAAGTGCAAAGTAACTATGATGCAATCAGGATATGACTTGTGCAAAATAATTGGCTTCACCTAGAATTCGCGATCTCTGCTCTTCAGCATAACATGAAGACATGTTTTCTAATTCAGTAGCAGATTCAAATACAAACTAAATTAATATAACATGAACCAACCATCATTTGTTCGAATCATGGCAAATTTTCAAGGAAATACGTGTAACTGAATGTAGGTCAACAGCGGAGCTCTTCAAATATGAGATGAGAAAATGTAAAAATAAGAACAAAAATAAATCTCACAGAATAGAGCTATTTATACGATTCTAACTACATCTTAAGTGCTCCATACATTAAAGGAAGTATAGAAGCCATTAACCTCACCTGGGAAGCACTTTCCAACTGTTTTTGAGGTTTGAATTGTAAGAAAATGGCACTTATCTTAAAAACAGAAATTTGAAAGAAGCTCAACATATTGTGAAGATGAAGTTTATATACATGGGGTGCGGATACATAGTCATAATATGGGCTAATTCGCTTGAACATGGCGATATATACCTCAGAACTTGTATTTTGTGATTGTTTCAATATTTTGAAATTAATTACCGGAGTTACTCCATAACATATCATAACTTCCGGAAGAGGCGAGCTGGTAAGTTTATTTCAGTTCTTTTGACAGTTCAATTTTATATGTCTTTGAAATTGTGCTCATGCTATATGTGGACAAAATTCAGCTTACAGTGTTACACTATTTAGTGTCTTCTACCTTTTAGGAGCCATGTAAGGGTCCCATTCATGAGATAACTCTTATATTTCTAGCTAAACATCTTGCCTTTTATCATGCTTAACAGAGAGTAGTCTGTTTCCTGCTCCATGGTTTTTCAGATTAGGTAGAGTCCATTTCACTGCTTCAGTTCGTCAGTAGAACGGCAAAAATAAGAAATTGGGAGACCATTGTGCAATAATATATGGAAAAGTATATTCATAATGTACATGAATGACATTTGTATATTTCAGATTTTTTAGTTTTTTGTGCAATAAGCCTGTGTCGTCTTGTAATTTGAAGAATTTCAGCCATGTTAATCTTATTGAAAATAACATGGCAGAGAAACATCCAAATATAAGAGGCCACACACTTTATAAGCCAAACTAGAAGCAATCCAAGATATACAAATGTCATTCATGTATATTATGAATATACTTTTCCATATATTATTGCACAATGGTCTCCCAATTTCTTATTTTTGCCGTTCTACTGACGAACTGAAGCAGTGAAATGGACTCTAGGTAGGAGGATTATTTTATGTTTACCCAGAAAGGTGTTCTTTAACTTCTATTATGTGGCTTAAGGTGTCGCTGCTACTCATTCTATTTTTACAAAAGCTAAATATGCAATCAGAAAGGAACTTCAAGGTTCTTGTGAAAAATACCCAGTTATTGCGGATTGATGGCCCAGTTCATACGAAGTTAGGTATTTACGCTTAACTGCTTGGTTGTGGTGCTCAGCACCACATATTCATGAGATCATGTCTTTACCATCAACTTCGTATGTTGTGGCGCTTTGCACCACCTATTCATATGAACATGGGTATTTACTCTAAACTTCATGTTGTGGTGACTCAACCTAATTCTGAAATCCTCTGACTACCCAGCTTTACCCATTCTTAGTACCTAGTCTATATGATGAGTCATCATCTCTAAATTCTATCCGTTCCCATCTGAATGCCTATTCTGTAAGAGAGCCCAAATCCATCTATTTAGTGAAACGCCAGTACTATTTTGTGGAAGGCAATTTACACCCCCAACACCATATACTTATGTATTAATGTATATACTACTAAGAACACGGTGGTGAAAAGTGGGGGTGGAGGTGGGATAATTTCATGCTGTAAACAGCTAAAACTAGCTAACTTCTTACCTCTAAGAGATTGTTCAAAACCTCTTACTATTCTCCGTAGAACTTATTTTGCTGTGCAAAGAATTACTCGTGGCTAGCTAGGTCAGATCAGCCCGGAAGAGGAAGTCCCGGGATCGTAGGTCATGACACGCCCCTTAAAGTTTTCCTGGAAAAAATTCTACAACCCAAATCTAACAGGTTTTACGCTACGTCAAGGATTTGTACATTTTCCTGATTAGCTGGTGAGTAGAACGACCCCCTTTCAAGCCACATAAATATTCTATTGTGCATAGAATTAATTTATGTTTACCCAGAAAGGTGTTCTTTAACTTCTATTATGTGGCTTAAGGAGTCGCTCCTACTCATTCTATTTTTCAAGGGTTTGTACACATTCCTGATTAGCTGGTGAGTAGAACGACCCCCTTTCAAGCCACATAAATATTCTATTGTGCATAGAATTAATTTATGTTTACCCAGAAAGGTGTTCTTTAACTTCTATTATGTGGCTTAAGGAGTCGCTCCTACTCATTCTATTTTTCAAGGGTTTGTACACATTCCTGATTAGCTGGTGAGTAGAACGACCCCCTTTCAAGCCACATAAAATATTCTATTGTGCATAGAATTAATTTATGTTTACCCAGAAAGGTGTTCTTTAACTTCTATTATGTGGCTTAAGGAGTCGCTCCTACTCATTCTATTTTTACAAAAGCTAAATATGCAATCAGAAAGGAACTTCAAGGTTCTTGTGAAAAATACCCAGTTATTGCGGATTGATGGCCCAGTTCATACGAAGTTAGGTATTTACTGCTTAGTTGTGGTGCTCAGCACCACATATTCATAAGTTCATGTCTTTACCATCAACTTCGTATGTTGTGGCGTTTATCATTAAAATTTTACCCAATTTTTTTTAGGGTAGGTCAATAATTAAAATATTTTTTTATTGGGGTTTTTGCAGTTTTACTTCGTACTTGCCATTTTTGCAGTTCTGATTTAAGGAATAACTAAATGAAACATATAGATCTACTAGATCTATACTATAGTTGTATAAATTGATTTATGTTTATCCCTTAATTCGTTCAAATCCTATTTAATAAAACTATTCCTAAACATGTGGCTTAAGGAGTCGCTCATTCATATCTTACCTAGCCCAGCGATTACAAGTGGACAATATACTTACTACCCAGGATGACCTTCACACTACTGTATATCGCCATCAACTAAGTAGTATTGTTGACATGGTGACAGCGGAGTGAAACTTGTTAAGCTACTATCCATACTATCCATACTCTAAACCTAAAAAGAGGGTGGGTAAAGGGAAGGCCAAAACGCAAAAGACCCAGAATAAATGAAAGTATACTCACATAAATTCAGCTCAGGAATAAAGCTAAAACTTGCGCAGCATGGAGACAGCACTTCTACTGCTCAACTCGCCGACCTACTTACCAAGATTACCAGTTCCGCTTCCTGAAAGACACTAAAACTACAAACATTAGCAGATCAAACTCTTCATATCTATAACTAAGACTGTCAATGACTTCTACACATTAACCACACCGCTTGGTAAGTGAACAGGACTCATTAATGCCACATAAAACATTTTATTCCATGCTTACATAAAATTCATTTATGTTTATCCCTTAATTCGTTCAAATCCTATTTAATAAAACTATTCCTAAACATGTGGCTTAAGGAGTCGCTCATTCATATCTTACCTAGCCCAGTCAGTACAAGTGGACAATATACTTACTACCCAGGATGACCTTCACACTATTGTATATCGCCATCAACTAAGTAGTATTGTTGACATGGTGACAGTGGAGTGAAACTTGTTAAGCTACTATCCATATGGTTACGGGGGCCAATTATGCCACTACTGGGCTTAGTTGATGCTTGTATAAAATACTAGTCGAAATAGCATACACAACTTATACTAATGTGGTAAGCGTGGTAAAAAGTGATGCAATCACAGGCTGGTATCGAAATATTTGTCCACTGTGACGGAGCATGCTTTTTTTCATAAAAACACTAAGAATACTTCACGATTTATTTTTTAACTCATATGTTTCGTTATACCATACAAAATTACTTACTCCATGCAATGGATATATCATTTGCGGGTAACTTTCACTTCTGTTTGAAGTCCAATTATGCTGGGAAGAAAAGCTATTGAAAACGGCGCCGGAGTATCATACTTCAAAATGTACCATTTCTTGTTTAACTTTCTAATGGCACGATATAGTGACACGATAATATTTACACATGGTTTCAGCATAACTATGAAGGTATAAATGAGATGTTGATGTATTTGGTCTTTTTAATTCTTTTATAAAAAATAATGTTTAATTTCATTGTCCGCTGTGACGGAGCAGTTGCAAATGTGATCTGTGAAAATGCTCCGTCACAGCGGACAAAAAATATTAATATTATTTTTTATAAAAACATTAAAAAGACCCAACGCATTAATATCTCATTAATACATTCAGAGTTATGCTGAAAACATATGTTAATATTATCGTGTCACTATATCATGCCATTAAAAAGTTAAAAAAGAAATGGTACATTTTAGAGTTTGATACTCTGGGGCCGTTTTCAATAGATTTTACTCCTAGCGTTATTGGACTTCAAACAGAAGTGAAGATTACACGCAAATGATATATCCATTGCATGGAGTAAGTAATTATCTTTGATAAAACGAAACATTTGAGTTAAAAAATAAATTGTGAAGCATTCTTAGTGTTTTTATGAAAAATAGCATGCTCCGTCACAGCGGAAAAATATTTCTATACCAGCCTGTGGCAATGACTAGTCTTTTATTGTTTGCGTTAATCATCAAGCAAACACAAAAATAATCAATTTGATGGGATAATAAGGAAAGTGCAAGCTAACCCACTCCCACAGTACAATAGGTAAATTTTAGGAGAGGATGCAGGCGAAGGTTCACACAAAACCACACATTAATACAATTAATATGATTAAGATTAGATCTAATGATTTTATTATAACAAATCTGGTGATTAAATAATGTCATGCAATATGATTTATAAATATAGCAAATTAATATAAAGATTAAAAGTGATAATTAAATATATGTATGTCAATATACAATACTACATGTATGAATAGAAATGTAGGGAAATGTTTAGATCAGATTTGTAATAATTCAAAATTATCTAAATCTGTTATTCATGTAACTTGTAAGTTAAACATTCAGAATCACAACATAAATTATGTCATGTGAAATGCGACCTAAAAAGAGTTCTGTTTGATGAATCTAAGATATGAATTATTTGTTATTTGGCCTTGAAGTAGATAAACCAGAAAACATATGAATAAACAGATAAACCGTGTTGATAAATTGTCTTCCACAAAGTTCAGACTTTCAGACGCCAAAGAATTCAACCTTTGACCCCAAATTGCTTCTGACTGATCTGGAAAAGAATGTGTAAAAATATGTTGAGAAATTGTCTTAATATTTAACCTCCCTTTAAATTGTACTATGATATTTCTAATGATTCGATATAGTAAGAATATTGGTAAATTAATAAACGGATGCGTTGGTAAACATTAAGTCGTGACATCAACAAAAGCCGTCTGCTTTTATAAATGGCGCTAAAATATTTGATTCGTTACTCAAACTTGATATAATCATTCATCCCACTACGGGGCCTTTATATTTCGTGTGAAAATATATTTGCAAGTCATAGACTTCTAAAACCAAAACAATTGATACGACAATGTCGATACAATGTCATCAAAACAATCAAAAAATGTCAAAGGTTTTTCCGGAAGTTTCAAACTCCTCTATCAGTCCAATTCATTCAGTAATCTAGCTTTAATCTCTTTAAGATTCCTTCTAGATCTAGTATTCAATCTATCATACCTATTTAGAACATGAATGAAGCTCAAATCTTACTCACCCACATAATCTACTGATCTACTTTTGCTGAATGTTATCTTGTTCAAGATCTCGATGGCTTTGGAAATCAACTACGGCTTTCTCAAAACAGCCTCGCTTTAAATAGGGAATTTCTTACGGGGATTCCCCAAACATCATATTCCAAATTTAGAAGATTCGTCTACTAATAGGAAACGTTTGCATCTTTCTCCTCTCTGTTTACCAACATTGTTAATGTTTATCAACAATCGATGACTCAAAGGTATTTGTAGAAGCATAATATTTGGTGTAATGGAAGGTTAGTGAAAATATGGTTATTTTGATTTGACTCCCGGGTTATCTGAGATGACGGTATGTTACAACTGCCCCCCTCCAAGAAAATATTTTGCCCTCAAAATACTAATAATGAGAATAAGATTATAAATAATTCAATCCCATACAATACATAGTCTAAAGAATACAATACAATACAATACATCCATTATACAATACTAATTTAAAAGATACAATACAATAAAATCTGGTACTACAATACAATCGTAGAAAATACAATACAATACTTAGCATACAATACATAATATAGTGATACAATACAAATACAAACCAACAAACTTTGATAAACGTAGTTTATACGAGGTATATTATCTTATCTGTATATTAATACACAGTATGAAAATATGCCAATGTTATAAAGTACTAAAACTCCCTTTTTGCTGTCCTATAATTGACTGAAATCAATGTCCAACATCTCTGGCATATCCAACAATCTCTTTTCCAACTCTTCGGTTGTGTTACTTTCCACCATGAAATTAATCACCTTCTCATTTGCAGCTTCTTCACTGTCTGTAATGTTTATCGAATCTGTCCCATAAGGTTCAGTGTCTGCCGCCGAAATGGTGGATGCTGTTTCTGTGTCGGAACCTTTCTCCGATATCCTTTCCTTCTGTTGAGGGACTGGGAGGTCCTGTTGGCCATCGCATGCTGGTTCGCCAGCCTCTGTGCCATTCGCTTTCTGTTTCCCAGAACGACCAGAAGTAGAACGCAGAAAGTTTACCCTAGGGCCTCTAGGTCTTTTCGGGTAGGGGAACACCCTTGGTTCCGCACGTGGATTGGGATGCTCTCGTTGGTGTAGTATTAGTTTGGCGCGATCAGTCTCCGGGCACTTAAAGGAGCAGTTTACATATTCGCTCTGTAATGTCATCCTGTGTGCGTACTCAATATGTCTCCAAAGGTTGTCTTGAGAGGTAAATCGTTTTCTACAAATCCAAGGCCTGTTTACCTTCCTCCCTTCTGGAGGAAGGCACTCACTTTTACAAATCTGCAAAAATACACCCTCATAATCCACAATCAAGCTAAAACTTAATATACTTCAAATTCATCCATCCAGGCTGGTTTTCTGCGAACCCTTTGCCTCTCATTCCCTTTGGATTCAATAATCTCAACCTCATTGTCAATAGCATCACTTTTCATAATATCAATATCATTGGCATCACCCTTTACAGTCTCAATTTCATCATTGGAACTATCATTACACACACATACGATCATGATGTATGATTCTAGTATCCTTGTCCTTTATTTTGACCTGATACCTCAAATCGTCTAATCTATCCACAATTTCAAAAGGACCATGCCATTTCAATGTCATCTTTGGACTCTGACCAACCTTCACTGCTGGAACATGTACCCAGACCAAAGAACCTGCTTCATACCGCTTTGTGTTTGATTTTATATCATACCCACGTTTCTGCCTGTCACTTGCTATTTGAATATGTTTCCTAGCTACATCATGAACTTTCAGCATAGTAGACTGTAAATCTTGACAATATCAACCAGACCACTTTCAACATCTGGCGGTGAGCCCAAGAACAAATCAGTTGTAGTTCTAATTTCTCTACCGAACATCAAGAAAGCTGGTGTAAAACCGGTACTAGCATGGACTGCCGAATTGTATGAAGCTACAACAAATGGCAAACACTCAACCCAATTCCTCTGATCTGATGCAACTATTTTTGACAACATTGCCTCAACAGTTCTATTGGATCTTTCAACCATTCCATCTGATTGGGGGTGATATGGAGTTGTTCTAGTTTTATGAATGCCATACATGCTACAAAGCTCTTTAAACAATTTGGATTCAAACTGAGATCCTTGATAAGAATGGATTTGGATAGGTGAACCATATAAACAGAAAAAATTTGACACCAGAGCGGTTGCAACAGTCTTCGCTTCTTGATTTGGAACTGGAACTAATTGCAAGATCTTACTAAAGTAGTCTTCAATAGATACAATGTACTTGTTACCGAACAAACTTTCCGGTAATGGTCCCAAAATATCAATAGCAATCCTCTCCATAGGTGCACCATCATTATATTGTTTCATAGGAGTAATATGTTTACTATTTGGAGGATTTTTTCTTTGACACAATTGACAAGCTGACACCCAAAGGGCGAGATCTGCTTTGAAACCAACCCAATAGTATTTTGCTCTCAAGCAACCAATTGACTTGTTCACTCCAAAATGACCACTGTCCAATGCACCATGTGAAGAAGACATGATTTTCTCTCTAAATTTCAAAGGAACAACTATTTGCCAATTCACAACTTCAGCATCATCATGAATCCACTTTCTGTAAACCACACCATCATCATGAATCCACTTTCTGTAAACCACACCATTCACCATCTTCAATCGATCCCATTGTGACCAGTATTGTTTCAATAAAGTTGATTTGGTTATTAAAATTGGCTATATTTTCCAAGTGATAAGTATTTTGGTTTACGTAGCAATTATCACCTTTCATTGGACAGATGATCTTCCAATTGTTGGATCATTCTCACTAATGGCTTAATAACACCTCAAATATCCTAACAATTATTAAACAGATCATCTATTAAAAGATCACTTACCTATTTTTATCCATATCTCGTTCTCTGGTATGCTATCATGAGTTTGAAGTTGGCCATTTCTGTCTAAATTGTCCAAGCGTGATATGACATAGTTTGTAAGATTATCAATGTAAAACCAAGGTTTCTTTTTCAACTCTACACCTTTAATGCTTTTTGACGATAGGGATTTTTTGTGTTCGAAAGGTATTTTATTTGCACTTAAGACATCTTGAAGAATTTTATCTCGAAATTCGCGTTCCTCTTTCTCTCCTGAATACGACACTCCAATTGGCTTTAAATAACGCTTTATTGTTCTTATCTGTGACAAGGTGAGTCTTGCATTGGTCTTTAATGATGTCATATCTGTACTTGTGAGATTACTAAGATTTAATCCAGCTTCTTTAGAAATAACTGCTTTTGACTGTTTTCCCCCATGTTTGATTTCACGTACTTTTTGTTTTACAATTGAATCACTGTCACCTCCAGCGGTAATTTTAAAAATCTCATGATGTTTTCTTGAACGTTCCCTCTTCAAAGGAGATCTTGCATCCGAGCTAGGTTTTTGTGCCTTAACAACACAAGTATACACCATTGGCTGAAAGTTATATGTGAAAAGTGTTTTAAAATCTTATAATTACCTTTCCTCCAGTAGGGCACACAAGTAGACCATCTTTATTTTGAGAAACAGAGCGCTTAACGAGAGAAGACATGAGTTTTTTCTCAAGTTGCGTTAATGGATTATCAACAGTTTTTTCCAAAAGATCTCTGATAGTCTCACCCTTTAAGGGTGTCATTTCAGTACTGACATTGCTCAATGTCATGGATGTATTTGAAAGACTAGATGTATCACACTGTAATATTTCCTTTAATAGTTCATTGTCATATCTTGGCCTTTTTACTGGTGTGCTAGTAAGAAATAGCTCGGAATCCCCATCAATAGTCAGGTATGCATCGGGTACAGGTGGAATGTCAAGATTTGGAATGTCGTTATTTGGTGGAATGTTATGAATTGATCTCTCACTGTCATTGTTTTCACTATTATTACTTGCTCTAGAAGGATGCTCTAACTTTTGTTTTACAATAGACTTTGCAGGAGATAGTATTTTTGCATTTGTAAAGCTAGACTGCAATTGGTGTTGTTGGCAAGTCCAACATTCAGCTTCACTCAAGTCACCTGGAGAACACCACTGCTTATTTACTAACTTTACGTCATAACTATAATGTTCACTCACTGGTCTATCAGGCCTGAGGAGTTTCCTACATCTATGGCATATATATTCAGGATGTATACTTGACGAGTCAAGTTCCACATCAATTTCTAGTTGCCTCAAGATTATATCTCTTGCACTAAAACTTTGTGTGAGATGAGCTGAATCGCTTTTGTTTCCCTGTTGATAATTTCTTAGCACAAAGTTGACAAATATTATCAAGGGCAATCAAATGCCTCTCCTTATGATCCATAATTATCAAGAAGTATCCACTTAACTGATCCTGGTTTTGGCTAGGCTTCACTGTTCTTGTGAAGATCCTGTTACTTGTGTACATTGCACCACATTAAAACTAAATTTTAACAGGGGGTAATGACATTCTGTGGGATTTTTATCAAATTCAGTTGATGCACACATTTCACAAACTATATCCTTTTATTGGCAAGACACTTAAGATTTACAATATATATTCCTTATTTTTGGCCCATTAGCTAGTTTTGAGAGTTTAAAGGTTTAGTTAGATGAGATGGCCAGAATCAGAAAATACATTAATCTTGTTGTCAAGTAAGTTTGGAGTCATGTACTTAACCCTTCTTCATCTAAACCTGGTCAATATCTATAAAACACCATTTAGTATTAGTATCAGATAAACATGCATAAATAAAAATTAAATTAAAACTTTTTTATCAAGGAAAACATAAATTTCTAGTGTTATTCTATTAGCAGCAGCCATTTTGATGCTATGTTTATTGCTAGGGAAATCCAGAAATGATGTCACTAGCATAGCATTAACCTACTAACTTGACCCAACTAGCCAAGGCCAGCATAGCATAAACAACCTTCAGCAGTAAAACTAAACCTGCAAAATCTGTATGTGCTTAACAGAAGTGGAAGGGCATACGAGTTTTATCCTGATTTTCATCACTTTTCGCAGAAGCAGATGTTTCATTCTTTTGCTTAGGTTTACCTGCAAAATCATGCTTTTTGGATGAACTTGTGAACATTGTATTACCCCACGGAAGATTAAGGCATTCGTTCTGAAGAGCCAAATTCATGTACGACCACACGCATGGTCTATTAGCTCTAGCTTTACGGAACTTGCGGTCATATTTGCCCCAGTTAATATTCTCTATTTTCATCTGGTGTATAACTGACATATATACTGATAACTGATTGGCCTCTAAAGGGAATTTCTCACTGTAAATAGAAATGAATCTAAGAAAGGCCTTCTGCCAAATGGGGTAAGCAAGGTATTTTTGTCAGCACTCTTACTTTTTATATATAACTGCTTGCTATCATTAACACCCAAAGACAAGTACTTAGATGGATTCCCATCCTCAACATCGCTATCCTCCTCCTCCACCAACTTATTTAGCTCCACAAACTCATGTTTCCAAATTTTTTCCTTAAGTGAGGAAGAGATGGTTAGCGACATTAACGATGAGAAGTCCAACATAGGACGCATGCTACCTGTCTGCTCCGATGCTAAGTATTCATTGTTATTAACAAAGTTCCCGGGGGGAGACATGTATGGTTGGTGTTGAAACATAGGCTGAGTTGATTGCTGTATTGGCGCTTGATGTTGGATATATGATGCTTGTGGGTACTGCATACCATGCTGATATGGAGGAGGATATGAGGGCTGCATCCCAAACATGTTATTACTATTGTATGTCACTGGACCCAGTTGTTGGTAGCCATATGGATTTAACCCCATGTCACCCCAGACTGTAGCCCCTCCTGGTTGACCCTGGGAGGAGGCTACTTGAAACCTAGGTGTATTATGAACTGAATTTGGTGTCACTGTCCACGAAGAGCCCCTTCCTGGTTGACCCTGGGAAGAGGATTTTCTTCCCGCTGGGTTTGGGGTTACTACCCAACCCCCGGGTGACCCCCCATATGGTAATGTACTGTCCTTACTGGTATCTTGTTTCTTACGTTTAACACTGTTTATCTTGTTAGTTACTTTCATCTTAGATCTTACACTTTTTTGCGTACTTTGTTTCTTTGGATTTTGTTTTATTCCTTTTGCCATGCCACTCTGTAATTACATAATCATCATGAAGAACTAAACCCCTCCCTCAAGCTTAGTCCCTGATTTTTACTGATTTTTGATGTTTTGAACATTTATAGAAACTTGACCAATTAATGCTTAATCATAATAAAACTTAGCCAGTTTGCTCAGAATTCAATTGTCTATAAGGTGGAAATATTCTTTAAAAAACTTCAATCATTTAGTCAATATCCAGTTGAACAATAATCAGGATTTTTTTCGAAAATACCAAAATAGGTAGATCAAACATATAACAGTTAAGAATATTAAGCTAACATATAGGCCCTATTTAATGTTGTTTTATCATTAAACACACTTTGTTGAAACACTTTACATAATAAGCAAAAATGGTCACAGAGTAATTTGTATGAAAGCAGCAACTACATCCATATTTCAAAATGTATATGAAAAACTACTGCACATCCATTCTTCAAATTATATGAAAATCTACATCCATATTTCCGAATCTACATGAAATACTGCATCCATATTTCAGAATCTATATGAAAAACTACATCCATATTTCAAAATGTATATGAAAAACTACATCCAAATTTCTAGTTAAGAACTGTTATATATTATTTTGGAATTTTGTTTGTGTTTAACTGATGTTTGGATTATTGTATTTTGATGTTTTACTGTGACATGTTAAAAAAATAGCTACTAAAATGGAAAACAGGTGCAACATTACATATAAATCATGTAAATGAGACAAGGCACCAACACAGAAAATGTCATCACCAATTTGTAGCAGACTCTGAGGCCAAAGGCAAACTATCTAACAACTCCAAAAGTTGGAGGCAGATCATTTCACTGGTTTAATAAACCATCATTTCTTTCTGTGTCCCTTGGTTTTGGCCTATCAGAGAATGGTCCCCTTAAACGTTTATATTTTGGATCCCTCAACATAGAGGTTTTCTCATCCAGTTTTCTTATTATATTGTTCAGTCTGTTTGAACGCCATCCTGGTGCACGACTTGTGATTGTTTTGGTATCTTCATCTAATTCCTCATCAGATAACAGATCATTAGTGACGCGACTCCACATTTCCCTCTCTTCATCAGTGAGGTGTTTAATCCCCGAGGATTTCCAGGTTCTTGTCTGAAAATCAAAAGCATGAAATGAAAAAAATTATACTGAATCAACTGATCTTAGTCTTAGATTGGATTTAATCTTAGATTGGATAAATATTATGTAGGATACATAATAAAAACTGTACTAGCAACATAAGAATTCAGTCTGCAAAATATTTTTTACATGGCCTAGCATTTTTGAAAAATGGCTGCAGAATTAAGTATTTATTCTTAAGAAGAAAGATGGTCCCTAATTTTATGATTAAGAGAAAATCTGAGTAATATTTACAACTGTACTTTTATCATCAACTATCATTTTCTTAATTCTTACATGTTGTTTTCTTGATATGTTGTTTCTCTTTGCCTTTTCTTCAGGAGTTATCACAATGAAAATTGCTGAGAATGTTTGTAACACCCTATTGCAAGTTGTGACACTTTCAAAAAATGAATTAAAAGCAAATTTTTTAGAGGAAGATTTTTTAAATCACATAGGTCTAAACAGATGGTGACCCCCTACCATAGACTACTGCTTTTTTATCAAAACCACTTTAAGTACAATCATTTAGAATGTGTCACAGAATGCAACATATAACGATAAGTCATTCCTGAAAATTTTAGCTTAATATCTCTTTTACTTTTTGAAATATTGTGTCAGAAGTGAAATTTGGCGAAATTCATGATTTCAAGAAAACGGCATTTTAAAGAAAAATAATCTCAAAATTAGTTCTACACTGGCCTTTAAGTGTTAAGAGTCCAATTTGATCATTTTTTTAGTGTTAAAATGGAATAATATCAGGTTATTGTTAATTTTTTTACATTTAACACACTAATATCCATCCGCCAGGTATTCGGGACCAGGTCTATTTTGATGGCGTCGATTCCGTCGCTGGCGAATAATTGCATTACATCCAGATATATAGCCATGGTCTATTCTTGTTCCATCAATGTTTGCAAGGGCTTTTATTGTCCAATATCCTGGAGTCATTGACAATCTCTCAAATATTGGAAGGCGACCCATTTCACCTTAGTTGAATACAATTGTTGCGTCATGCACCGACGCTTCCAACCTTGTTCTTCCAACGAACTGAGTCTTGGGGCACCTCTCCCATATCAAATTATGAAACGACTCGTTCGTGTTTTGTGTACCTCCATGGCTGCACTTTTGAAGTAAATCCATGTTAGAGAGGGCCTCAAAAACTGGCATCGGTTTCCAGTTTTGAAATGTTAGGAGGATTGTCTGGGTATACAGGGGGGTCTGCTTGAGACACAGCTTTGAATGACTTACTATCACCATCACCAAGGAACCTGGTAAATCCTGTATAATGCTCTGGCAAGGACCGACGGAAAATTGTTAACATTCCAGCAGGCTCCATAGCTCCTGCTGAGCCTTCATGATTTCGCTCACAATTATCATGACTTTGACGCCACAAGTTGAAATCCGCATCAGATTTCTTTGCTTTATTGATAGCACAGGAATTACAATAGTTTGTAAGCGTCTCTGTATCGACAACCTTGCTGTTGTTGCCATTCACCGACAGAACAGTTGCAACACCATTTTTGCTGCTGAAACCTCTTTTTTGCCAGCTACCATCACATGACACAGTTATGTCTACAATAGATGTCGGTGTAGAATTCTGAGCTACCGAAGCTCGCGCCTCCTTTACTGCAGTGGCTTTTGACTGCATTGCCACATGCTTCGTCACTTGACTTACACGTCTCATATGTCTAGTCCAAATTGATGCTGTTTGAGGTGGGGGTATGTTCATGTTGCCAAGGAATCGGGCTGCTTTGCCCTGATTTCCACCTGTTGTAAGTACGGATAAGGTAAATCGTCGATTTATATCATATAACGATCCAGTGGGGTGAATTTTATCAGAGTTCCATAGTTCTACTGAGTGGCTACACTTTTGCTTTGAGCATTTAAATTTTAAGCACACAGCTTGACCGATACGTCGCTCGATCATTTTTTGACCAAAGTCCCCACTTCCACATTCTGGGCACTTGATCACTTTCATAAAGTTTTGCAGGAGTATGATATCCATGAACCTGTAACCAGATAGTTCTATATCATAGTCAAATTCAGTGGTTTTCTTAAGTGTAGGTTTTGGAGAGTCCTTAGCTATTTTGTGGCCTTCACTTTTCTTTGAAATTTTTACTTTTTCACTTGACTTTTTCTTGGATGGATATTTTCTCTTCCTTTTCCTCGATCTCCTAATTTCATCACCCATTATAATGTCTCTATACAATGTCTAAATGTCAATGCATGTAAATGTAAGGTACAACATGTGCTTCCCAGCTGAAAGCTGGAAAAGTCTGCCCTAAATTATGAAACGGGTCAGTGGGTCACGGACCACGTGTTTTCAAGTAGGTCAAATACAACAGTATAAAGAAATTCGGTTAACTTTGGTAAGTGGGTCAAAAGAAAGAAAAGTTATAATTTGTAACTGGGTCACTAGGTCAGTAGATCGCCAGGAAAATATGTAAAGTAGTGAACTAGGTCACTGTAAAACTACCTGTGTCACCAGGTCAGTAGGACACCAGGAAACATACAGAGTATTAAACTAGGTCACTGTAAAAACTCCCTGTAAAAGGATCGCCGAAAGGGGCTTAAATCGCTCCAATAGCCAACGTTATGGACAGTTAATACACGTTAATATGAGGAAAGTAGCATGCACGAAGTACAATAAACAAATGTAAACAGTAAATACATGTGACGATGATACAAATAAAGCAAGGTTTGATCACCAAATGTACAATAATAAGAGGTCAAATCAAACTCAATAGTAAGTATAACTCGTAAATCGATCTGTCTAAACCATGCTTGTTTAAGTAACCCTAGGGTTTATGGAAACACAGCCCTATTATTAATCTCAACTGGCAACACAATACTTTGAACTGAGATGACAAGCGTCTGTAAAGTGATAATCGAAGTGAAACGTTGACAACAAAAATAAAAAAAAAAGTACGCAAGTCTAAGAAAATGTCTGCAAGAAGCCTTTAAGCTTAGAGTCGTTTATGTACGAACTGTACCAAAATTGACCACTATAGAGTGATATAAAGCAAGCCTACCATTACTCCAATGTAATGTACGATCTAAATAATGAATTTCCTTTGTCTTATGATAGAATATCCGCAGCAAGTAAAGCACGTCTTTCCGTAAAATCTGATGTAGAATCTGCCAAGAATACAGGAGGTATCCTTAGCCAATCAAAATCGCGGAAATAATTTATACAGAACACAGTCCACAAAATTGGAATATGTTTAAAGGCTAACATAAAGCGTCCGGAAACAAATTTATTACTTGGTTTTAACAAGTAATAAAAACCTAACTACTGCAAAGTACGGACCGGAAGTTACACCTGAAGTGATATAAACATGAGTATTTAACTAATTAAACAATGAACCTAAAACACTGGTATAAAAGTATATAAAACTAATTTGACAACCGGAACAGTGAACATGAACATCCCCAAATTACAAGTCCATGTGACGGGTTGTCTCACATGTAATAACTTATTGTACAAGAAAATGACTGACACAAATGTGTAAGGTGGCCTGATCCAATCAGTGGAGTTATATTATATTTAGCCATTAAGGCCCTATCATTGAATATATGCCTGAAGTCTGACGTCAATATAGCCCGAGCTTGCGAGGGTTATATTGACGACAGACTGAAGGCATATATTCAATGATACGGACATAATTACATACCTAAATTACATACCTAAAGTACATTTACATTGCATTCCATGAAGGTATTATGTAGAATAATGCGTGAAAAAAGACAAAAATTGATTATTCACACGATTCGAATCGAAATTTGACCGAATCACTTTGTTTACATGTATTATGGAGTTCGAGAGATTCATCCGCGCGCTACGTCACGTAGATGGCAAACGTTTTGAATGTACTTGTCTTCGAATGAATCGAGCGATGTTTGCGATAAATAAGCTTCAAACTAAATGAATTTTATAAATCTAAGTAGTTTACCAATAGTTCAAGCGATGAATTTGTCATTCTTTAAGTTAATTATGTAGTCTCAGAATATAGTCCCCGGTATTCCCAAAACTTGTGGATTTCAATATTGAGGGATCGCCTCATAAGTTTAGTGATTTTGTTCTAATGAAATGCAGAAAATAAGAATAACAATTGGCTGAAATGAATGATAAAAATATACTATATTAAGCTAATACTCACAAATCTGCCACTTGATTTGTACAATTGAAACTGGAACTGTGATAAAATAACTTGTAAATCCATAGTAATTAGTAAATTATATAACTCCAAAAAGATTTTATAATCCAGTTATTTTATGCTCATTGATATTATGAGAATGTTTAAATAATACTCATGGACTTGGCGTTAGAGACAGTCTGGGTACTTTCCTGGAAGGTGAGCTGCTCTCTTGAGAAAGGACTAATGTTTCACTGACAGTCTCACTTGAGGCCATATTAATGTTAATATTGAAAAAGCAGTTCTGGAATACTTGTCCAGATGTCGATGAAGATGGTCCAAATATCTGCTTCAGCACATTCTGTACATCGTTATGGTCAGTCTCTGAAGTACTGTTCTCATTATCTCTGGGCACTGTGGATGGATTTGAAATTATGTTTGAAATTTTGCGGTATTCTTCGAGGTCTATTGCATTCTGATAGTCTTGGAAGCTTTTGGGATTCTTGTGATTGGTAATTTGTGTCATTTTTTCCATAGGAAGACCCGCTTTTGTCATATTTTGACATACAGTTTTTTGCTATGTTTTTCGGGATTGATTCCAGCCTTCTCGCAACCTGTCTTCAGTAGCTTAGACAATGAATCTTTGCCGAGTGGTGCATGACTGATTTTTGATTCGATTGACTGGGAGGGTGGACAGATAAAATGTGGTATCCTCTAAGCAGAGCGAAGGAATTCTATGCTGTTTGAATGACTTATAGAATTTGATAGGACATCTGTGATCACCAGTTGCAAAACATCTAGGGGGCAGTTTGTGATTATCATCTTTAGCAGGGACACTACCATCTCTGCACTTTGAGCCTCTACTCTTATCTAATTCTAGATACTCAGTTCCATCTTAACTGTAACTGCTTCAGCAAAATATCTCCCCAGCGTAATTTTCTGTGCTCATCCCTTGCACGGAATCCAAAATGCTGGCAAATAACCAGACCGTAAACTGTAGTGACCATGGGTTTTCTTCTCCAAGAACATTGCACTCCCACAGCTGGTCAATCTCTGCATTTGTTAAAGGGATTGTGGCGTTGGGCTTATTTCCTTTACCCATTGACGTGAGCTCTCTGCGTTTCGTTACAAGAGTGGTTTTCAGTAACTTAAAGTCATTGCCATTTAGATCAGAAGCAAGGTATCCACATCGACTCAAATGTCTCTGGATTAAATTAATGTATGATGTAAGTGTTCCAGGTTCATATTGGTTTCCAACGTCATCACCTTTCACTGGATCCTTGGATCCTTGGGAACACTTTTAACGAAATCAGACAGGATAATATCCAACTCATTAGGAGGTATCTGAAAGTAAATTGAATAAGAAATATAGCATAGCCTACATACCAATATATTACAGTAGCATTTGCACAGTGTTCAAGACATGAAATAAATAAACTGGAGCTTGAGTGTCTTTCTTTGTGAGGTTGCATGTCATAACAGCATGTCTAAAAGGATTGGATGATTGGAAAACAGAATCATTCAAAGATTTGGCACATCTATTTGCAGGAGTACATTTGGAGTTATACTATTTTTACTCATATCATGATCTGCTGCTTCATGCTGTTTGTCAATGTGTGAAATTGTTTTTTTACCACGTACTCCAGTAGAGATACAGAGGTCAGGGTCACCGACAGGAATTTTTGCCTTGTCGTCAGCAGAGTGGAAATCAACACAAATTCCGTTTTTAGTCATTTCAATAGACTTTTCTCTCATGTACTTGAACTGTGCAGCACAGAAATGAGCATCCTCGTGGGAAGCTCTCAGCTGCCTCCTTTGGATCTTATACTGAATTGGCAACTTTTTGGTGAATGTCGTAGCTTGATGTGTATATGGATTTCTTGGTGTAAACTGCAAGCGCACTAATGCGCTTGATGGTATAGGAGTGCCAGCTGGACATCTTAGCTCTGCTTGTTGGATCAAATCACCCATGGAAATCCATTTTGACAAATGACAAGTTGTAGTGTGTCTTCTATCATCAACTGCTGTCATCTCTTCCACCAGCTCAAATGAACCCAGAATGTGTCCTAGGTATCTGAAGGACAACAAGGATTCAAATGTCTGAGATCCTTCACAAGGCCTTCCTCGCCAAGGAAAATCATTCTCATTCTCTTTTGAACTACAGGGTTATTAGCAGCAGCTGCGTCCATAGCTAACTCCTTAAAAATCAGATCTGCCACAGCAGGCTGGACACAAATCAAGTTGTTAAGTCACTGTCTAAACATACTTTTCATTGCTCTCGTATGGTATTCTAGGAATTGTCCACGAAGTTGGGTCATCAATCTTGCACCACTAAGTATCTTTTGCTCAAGTGTACGGTCTTTTTGAACCATAACAATTGCAAAATTTGTGATAATAGAACCCCCAGGACAAAATCTAATGATATCAATTGGAACAGATATTTGCAAGGTATTGAAAAATTTCTACCTATCTTTAGATGATTCAAACATGCCATTCATTATACATAACCGGGTTACCGATTCCGGCTTTGAGTATCTCCTTTTCTAAAGTTTGAAACAACTTTGGAGTTGTTCCATATACACTTTGACGATGCTCAATGGTGGCATCATTGGCTATTTGCCTTACAGGGTGCAATTTACTTTGATTGTTCATAGTTTCAATTTTAGTGTTTTTTAAATGTTTTGCATACTTCTCCATGCAATTGGCAAGATTCTCAATTAACTTGTAACCGTCAACCCAGATTTGTGTCTTTATCACAGGTTTCAATAGTATTGAGCACTGTGCTTGAGAAGCCCCTATCTGCCAACACTTTCTTTCCCTTGCCATGTCTCAGGCATGTATCATAATATTCACTGTGTTGGGAGATATGTTTGTCAGACGCTCTCCCTCTCCAGGATTTTGAGACGTAGTTAAATTGACCTGAGGGAGTTATTGAAAGTAGAGATTTGGCAGTGTGGTGGTGTTTATAATCACTCCAGGTTGAGCTCTGTGCTTCAAATGTTTTTGGCTTTTCGATGAACACTTCAGTACAGTCTGGTATAACGTCTTGATAGTCAGTATGCTGAAATCAATCTGGGAGATTCTCCTTTATCAGTGCATTTGTTGGCTGAAAGACCAGCCACTCAACTTGGCCTTTGACAAACCTTGCCCAAGTTTGAATTATTCTGCTGATTGTGGAAACTGATACACAAAACAAATGAGCAATGTGCACATTTATAAGTCCAAGTTTCATGCACAGTACCAAGAATTCATCTCTATGTGGAATTTTCCGCTTTGGTCCAAACTTTTTGATACGAGGCTCCTTTCCATGAGGATATATGTCGAATGTTAGGTGCCATCATATCATACATGATAAAAACTATGTTAACTATGTCCTCGCCCTCTAGCGACAAACTACCTTTCCCTAATGGGTAAACTGACCTGCCCCTGGGAAAGCTACCTGCAAGGATTTTTAGGGCTGCTGCTTTGCCTCATATTTTAAACTGTAAACTAATATGAAGTAAGATAACTGCTTGATTAATCTTCACGCTGCCTTAAGTTAAAGCTTCTATCGAAACTTGCTTTCGGAGCTCATATTGCCCACTGTGTTAGTTATATTATCTATTTTATATCCTACCTTTTGTGAAATACGACCATATTAAAATTATGTTTACTAGCTCTGTCGAGCCCTGTCGGAATTACCGATGTAACGGCATTCTTCCATTTCTTCAACCCATTATTGTTAAAATGACACCCGTCCTCTAGGAGCTCCCGAAAATTGTGGACCAAACCCTTTGAATTCCAGTATATTATACTGCTTATCTCCAATGGTTTTTGTTTTCCCCTGTCATTCAGATATTTGTTTAGTTTTTGAATGAGCATATTGCCCCTCTCAGCATGCTCAACTGACCTAATGTGTCTTTTCTTTTTCGTCATTGATGTCACCCATCTCCATGGAATTTTGCCAATAATAACCCTCCCTTGGCAGTATAAATAATTTCCTGCCTTTCTAGGTACCCCCCCCCCCATATCTTTTCCCCCAACTCGACCGCCATATCTTGTAATTCTTTCTCCGATACTGGACATTTGGTCAAGTTGGAGGTAATGAATGACTGAATACCAAATTACAATTGTTTTGGCAAATTTTTTAGATCACTTCAAAATTGCTCAGGCACATGCAGATGTGTTCTCGTCATCACTCTCTGCTGTCCTGTGTCGAACTCAGCTACCTTGTAATCATGCTTTTGTAGTTTCAAATTTTAAGGCAAGAGCTGAGTTGGAAGACCTTTGCGGTTTGCACTCACAGTACCCCCAGCATTGATCTGAGAGGTGGACAGTTGTTTGAATAATTCTACAGAAGTGTAAAAATTGCAAGGCATTTGATCCCACTAAGGGCATGGTCAAGTCATTAACGACACGGTAAGATAGACCATTTCCATCTGCATTCTGATCTTTCCCAGTGTAAATGTCAACATTGTAACAGTAGCCTCTCTTAGATTCACACAGGGACAATAGCTTCACCCCCCCCCCCTATTTGATGGGCTTAACTAGTAAGTACTGATGAAAGCTCAAGCGTCCCTTGAATTTGACCATTGATTCATCTATGGTAAATTGCCCACGAGGGGTGTAACATTTTTTGAAATTTCCATTCAAATCATTCATGAATTTCCTGACATTCCAGGCCTTGTCAGTTTTTCAATGTTTGGATTGTCATTATCTTCCAAGTAGAGATATCTCCAGATATTACCAAAACGGTCCCTAGACATATATACGCCAACATTGGTAGTGAACAGGTGCTTCGATTAACGCCAATACTCTTGCCTGGAAAAAAAAATTGAAAAATCGATAAGGACCAAGTGATGCACTTTTACAATATTTCCTGCTATTTATAATAATTTCAACCACTCCAAATCAAAATAAACTGTCAATTACCTATTTCCTAGTCTTAGTATGCCCATGAACAGAGTGATACCCAGCCACACCTTCAACTCAGGGGACTAAGGGGTTGAAATCACGAGGGGCATATCGATTGGTTTCAGCAGTGATGTATTGTAGAAGGCTATCATCAAATAAAAGACAAAAAATGATCTGGTGTTGCATCATGAGGTTCAACAGCTGCTATACCTCCAGATAGATCATAAATACATTGGGGGGGGGGTTGCTCTGTTATGAAAGTTATTAAATCTCCAACCTGAATTTGGCTAGAAAAATACAAAGGTTGATATGTTGTGGAGAAAACTGACTAACTTTAATATGATGTGTGACGTTACAATTATTTGTTTGTTTATAGTTGCTCTATTGCACGGAAGAGGTAAATGTGTGACATAATCACATTATGGATAGAGAGTATATTATTTCATTGATGATTACATAGTTAAATTTCCCCTGTCTACCAGGGGCTGTACATATTTTTTTTCTTGTTTGGGAACATTATACTCCTTCTGCATGTCCTGATACTCTGCCTTTAGGAAAACAGATAGTCTTGAAGGAGTTAAGAATGGTTTAAACTTTATCTGAAAACATAGGCAACTAGCTTCTAAATTGAGGTAAAATCTTTGAATACAGTCAGTCAGGTAACCCCGAACTCTCCTCTGAAAACCCCATTAACTTTAGCTATGTTTAGATATTAAGTTACGATCTGTCACCAAGCCTTTACTTGTGAATTATGGACAGTTTGAAACTCTGCTGTAATGAAACTAGATACATGTATCTCTGCTAGCTCACTGCTTGCCTCTAATTTGGCCTGTGTATACTGGTATGTGTATTACACTTACTAGTAAGATTAGATTTCTCTGCTTTGTCAAAAGAGTAAGTTAGCCCAAGTCTACTTGTGGCATAAGATACTGATGGCAAGCTACTATAGTTCATTAGTAGATCATCACTGACTTCTTGTTGGAGTAGACCCATATACTTCTTGTTGAAGATATTCAGCAGTGTGTCATATGTTGCGTAAAGCCTCTCAAGCTTACCATGACACATTATCTCCCTGTTAGGTGCTCTCCTCAAGCTTTCCTTATTGAGGAATTCATTGAATAACAGTTGCACATCAAGTGGTGTACCAAAACACCACTCCTTCTTTACATCAAATGACTTGCTACTCAGCTCCTCTGGTTCATCTTCTTTAAAGCATGTTTTGCATACATCGCCATCTTCATCAGCTAAATTTTCAGTACAGTGTTTGCTGAATACCCCCTTCTTCACTTTTGAATACCAAGCATCCTGGAGTTGGTATCTTGACAAATATTGCTCATCTACAATGTACCATTGCTCAACTTTATCTTTCTCGAGAAACAATGTTACCACAATTAATATTGTGCCGGGCTGCAATTCTGTGAGAAATGCTCTGGGTAATGTCATTGAATTCAAATTGTGAGCCATTTTTGATGACAACAAATATGTCAATCTTTTGTGAAGGGGATTGAATTGACAATGGCGAATGGGCTGCTCCAACCAGGATAATGTGCTCATGAATAAGCAACTCTAAATACTGTAACAAATCAGCTTCAATATTTTCTGAAATATGTTTTTGACCATTGCAATCAAATAAACATTTTCCTAATTGTTCCTTTGCTTGAATGCATTCTTGTCGTGCTTTTATTGTGCTTTTGGCATTTTTGACTGACTGGCCCGCAATATTAACACAGATTAAGATATAAGCAAAGTAGTCCCATCTTTGCTTTAGCAATATTTCAAATGATAATGTGGTGTCATGAGTCTTGGAAAAATGGTATTCAAATAAACAAATTTTAAACCACTGGTCCTTGGAAAAATTTGATGAATACTCTTTAAAAAGTGAGTCACTTTCATGTGTGATGATATCATTATCACTGTAAATTTCAGTTGGGAAGAATCCGAAGTCAGATTTTACAATTTCTTTATAAAGGTGTAAAATGGAGTGTTTGTCTGATTGTTCCACAGTAAAAACGAATGATACAATGTCATTGACAATTCTTTCACAATTATATATATCATCAAGATGTTTGAAAATATAACGCACAATTCCTGCTAATGATACATAGATTTCATCTCTAGTTTCTGTAGCATCATTTAAAAAACTTTGTCCAAAGCTTTTAAATTCCCTCAGTATGTTGAATCGTTTGAATTTTGATAATTTATCTGTGTATATTGAATGCTGTCTTAGAAACTGTAAAAAACTTGTGACACCCATTTTTTGTTGTTTATAGTGCATTGGCTCAGTGTTTTAAGACTCTCCATAACCCAGCCTAAAATCAGTATAATATTATTCAACCCCTTTAGGTTAAAGTTAGTTGACTTAACATGGGATGTACCATTTAGACAACATGAAATTATATTAGTGGCTTAATAAACTGAGGGTTGTATAATTCTGTTTAATATAAGATTAATCGATATATTCCCTAGCAACGTTGTGACTTTTTTGTATGATGTAACATAAAAAACAAAAAAAATGGCATAAGGTCTTGAAGAAATAGCAAGTAATATTGTGCCAGATTAACATTTGGTACATCCCTTATAATATTTTTTGACTGGCAAAGCGGGGTTCGATTTTTATTTTACTGGTTAAAGCTACTCTGTTATATGAAAAAACACACATTGATAATATAAACACACACTTGTATATAATAAATTGTTATATAATATGTGATGGGACTTACCATTTCACTTCAGCAGCATCATTGCACAGCTTACATACGTTATATTCAGTAAATGGCTTCTATATCCATCATTCTAATCCATAATTCACAAGACACTTTCTAATAATTTATTATAGGGTCATTGTGGGATCCACTAACTATTTCTTATTTCTCATAGTTATAACTCTAATTTGCATTTAATATTCTCATTTTGATAAATAGGCTACTTTTGTTGAAATGGACTGAGAGTACATATACACACATGTATTTCTTCCAGTCAGCATATGAACTTTCCCTGTGATGGAATCAAATTTCAATCCAACAACCTGACACTGGGGTAATAAATTGTTGCGAATAAACAAACTTTGACAGCAAGTGTATGTTGAGACAAGATCAAAGAGCGCTCACTTAGGAACCCTTAGATCGTCTTAATCTGATGGACTGAATAGGAAGCATATTAGGCAAGCTACATATTTTCTTCTTAATAACCTTAATAAGTGGTACTTATTGTGATACACCATTTGACAGATCGGTCGAAGTTTCATTACTCAACTCTCAAACATTTGTAATGGACTTAACCAGCTTTTACTGCATCAAAAGGATGAGTCCGGGAATATACCCTTTTGGTCATTTGCTTAAATGTATTTGAAATATAGAATTTATTACCTGTCAAAGATGTATTTGATAATAATATGCATCTTTTAGTGATTATTGATGCTCAATTAACCTTCTACTGTGAATCAAATTAGGTAACCTCATTATTATGTTAAAAAATCATTTTCAAAGCATAATGTTTTTGTTTATTCTTTTTACCATGATGTACAATGATATATTGATACTATATCAGTATGAGCATCTTTTTTACTCAATGTTTAAAAAAAGTTTGTATAAATTGCATATGAAATCAAACCAAGGTCAAGTTTCAAGTATATTAATACTGTCAGATAGTTTATACAGACTCCTTTACCTCACTGCATTGCCAAAAATGGTTGATACGAATTTAGTAACATTTGAGTAGGATTTGTTGATATTTATTGAATTACTACTGTTATTGAAAGTTCCCACAAGCATCTGTCATCTCCCTTTTCTGACTATGAAGAGGAGGTGGACATGTCTCTAGCATCATATATATGATTCTTGGGATGGCTCCTCTTTTACAACCATCCCATTAATCAGGTGACTGGTGCTACATGGTTACAGCAGCCAAAAACCATGGCATCCTGGGGACATGTACAGAACATATACCAGTCAGCGATGGGCCCCAGAAGGCCTTTGGTCACTGCCATGCTCTACTCAGAATTTATATTTCACACTTTCAGAGTCAAAGGCATCATAGCAGTAGACAATTATAACAGTCAACAGTCTTCTTTACAGTGAACGGTCATAACAGTTAACAGTCATTCCATAACAGTAAGCAGTCAATACTTTAGTCACCATAACAGTGAACAGTCTAGTTAACCATATTCATAACAGTGAACAGTCATCGTATCAGAAATCATTCACATGGTATAGCCATAGGCTCTGGTTGCACCTCAAACTGTGCTTCTACAACTAGAGGGTTGTTGTGCATTGAGTCCAAGACTTAAATCCTTAAATAAAAATTTAAACATTCGCCGTCATATGTACATATTATAAAAATATACGGATATTTGTGGGCATCAGAGTTTTTAAATTCATGCATATGTTATGGTACAGTACCATGTCTGACAGTTCACAATAATTACATGTCTCACTATTTTGAGCCTAAGATCTGCCAAATATTCCCTTAAAGTTTCATCATTTGACATGGTTCTGATATGGAAAACACATCTTTCATAAGTTTCATTTGTTCATGGAGTAGTCTTTAAATTTCTGAACGACATCATTATACTTACCTGCAATGGGGTTGCCATCTGCATCCATAATCCATTTGAAATGATTATACCTTTGAATTGCCGCACTCCGTGCAGTCATAAGGAGTAATCCAATTTTCCTTGAATCAGTCGTATCTCCAGCGATGGCATCAAAATATATTTCGAAGTAAGATATAAAATTTTCCCAATTTTTTCTCTGGACAAGGAATAAAGTCTGCTGAGGTCGCCATAGTCAATATATATATCAAACTATAGAGAATAATCCACTTTATACAGTTAATATCTCCTTTTGCATGGGGATGTTTGTATAATCTGCAGTACCATGTAATATTATGATAAAATATATAGTGGTGTAACGAGTGACTAAGGTAATCAACAAGAACTCAAATGAGCCTAGAAAATGATTAATTGATCAAAAATTTGAGAATCGGGATCCTGAAAATTTCTGAGCAAAATCACGATTTATGTGTTTTTCAATGTTGCCCTATGTGCTTCCTCACTATAATAATACCCAAAATATCAATTAAAAAAATACATACTCTTTAGGCCGTAACCAGCTTTTGACAAGGGGGTTTGATTTTTAAAAAATTCTAGGGGGGTTCTCATTTGATTTTTTTAATTTTGAAAGAATTTTGGCCAGGAGGTGGAGGTTCGCACTAGTTAAGTTTCAGTTAGATATGTAGTAATCATATCCCACCTTCTAATAATCGAATGCAAAACAGTTTGATCCACAGGTTTAACCTTCATTTGTCTGGTCATATCTAGCACATTTCGTTGGATTCTGTTAAGAAACTGCAGAGTTTCCGAATTTTCAGATCGCACTGCCATTTTAACTTTTTGTAGGAGCATTCATTAATGGGTTTTCAGTTTTGACAATCTTGACTATGAGGTCGTTAATTTACGTTCTTGGAACCGATCATAACGACCTTAAGGACATAAGTTAACGACCTTTTACGTTCTTGCGGTCGTACATTTACGACGTAACTTTGTACCACTTGGCCAGCCATAGAATTATGTCAATTTCGCGTGCAAACATTGGGTAGACGTTGTCATCACCGATTGCCCAAACGAGACTTTAGGATGACAGTTGGTGCAACGACACCATGGTAGTGGTAAATCAGGACCAGGTTTTGGATGTGGGTCTTCTTGGGGATTGCCTCGAGAATGTTGAACAGAATGCCGGGAACTCTCTCTAAATCTTCAGCAAGAGGCTCTGACACTCTGCTAAAGACATTTTTGATATGTCTTGCTGAAAAATAAGAAAAAAACATTTTAAAATACAAAATTCTCAAAATACTGTATACAGTATGTAGGGATAAATGTAATAAATCATTCTCCTCTAGTGAAGTTCTTCAGAGATTGAATTTCTCTTGTGGGTTTTGCTTCAATAAGTAAAATAAAAAAGGATATCGTATAACATGATAATAATATATAGTATACCATGCATGGATTGTTTTATTTTATCACTTACATGTAGGTATGTGCTTTCTTTGACTAAATGTATTGTAAAATGACAAATTTTAAAATCAACTAGAAATTTGATGCCAAAAGCTAATTAGCCTCACTGACCTTTTACTGTTTCTTAAAACATATCATCTCAAAGTCAGAAACTAAGGGTCATGAGCATGGAAATTTGGAATAACTAGAAAGTAGAAATAATGAGTGACAATTGACACTTTCAATATGTTGCAAAGGCATTTTTACACATACCTTTGTTTTTTCCTCTTTTGATTGGATGAGACGTGTCACTACTTCCGTCGCCTTCTTTCCTGGTTTACCACCCCTCCTGAGGTTCTTCTTTTCGTCACTTTTTTGATGCCCCTGGTCTTGCATCAGATGCGGATGACTCGTCATCTACTTCCAGTCCCTTTTCCCTAATTTTCTGAGATTGTTTTCTTTTTTCTTTTACTTCTGGTAGCTACTTCAGTCTGAAATAGAGACAGAACGACAGTGAGGACTCGTGTGATTTTCCTTACAGATCTACAATACAATAGATAGATGTATTGGCTAGAATCTATCTAGAAATTGAGTATTAAAAATTTAATAAATAAAGCCATATACTTAGTAAATCACCAAAAACATACATTATAAAGAATCAATATGACCATTGTATGTCATAATTGTTGATAGAATCATTGATTATGAGCAAAAATGAATCCCCGGGGATTGTGAGGACTGTGAAAAAAAATATTGAAATTTGTAATTACATAAATCACCATAATGACTCGATGGCGAGTCTCTCCTAAAAGATTATAATCAATTTGTAGATAATTGATTGAGGAACAAATAAATATATACTATATCTATACAATTAGGATAAAAGGTGACTAAAATTAACAAAATACCTCGCTAAACATCTTTTCCGCAATTTTTTTACATTTATTTCCCAGAGTTCAATTCTTGCACATGCGCAGTGAGAATGAAAAAAAGAAATGTCTGCCACGAAAAAGATGAAAAATTTGGTCATTTTCTCTCCCTGTTATCTACCGAAAGAACGTATGTGGAAAGGTTTTACTTGCAAAAATACAAAATAGACTGTTTCCAAAGTCCTATAACTTGTTCAAAATATTCATCTTGCGACATGCCTGGATCGTTCACTACGACCTGAGCCTACCTTGTTCACACTTTAAGGGGGCAGATTTCCCCACCCCCTCATATGATCTAAGAAATTAACAATTATACGAAGTCATGTGAGGTCAAATTGGCAATGTTATTCAATTACCAGTATTTTTAGCTTACTTTTTACTAAATTGAGCCATTATTAATGAGGAAATTCAAAACTACTGACAATTTCGGCATATCAGTAACTTTAACCAGCTCTGATTTCATGCTTCATTCAATTTTAAGACCAGACAGAGTGTCTACCACAATCTTTTATTCAAATAAGAATTTCATATACCACAACATCTACAACTCTCATGTTTGCACAAATTCACAAACCATAAACATAAACTGCACTGAATAAACTAGGTCAACGTTGCCAATGATTTCATCACCTTGGCATCAAGATGTAAATGGTGAACCGCTCTACTTCATTGCCCAGGGATATGGGTGAATTGCAATTAAGAATCCTGTATCATTCTATAGTAGAAATAAACGTTTTCATGCATATACTAACCCAATTTGATAATGAACTCCGGTTTCGCCTTTGTGCATTATGAGTATGGGTTAGCTCTTTTTATATTTCGACCATAGAATGGTACTTGATTCCATATCCTTAAATAAAGCTTCTTTCAATGCACAATTCATATTCATATGATTTGTTTGTAAATTGAATCAGTATACACCAGTTGAGTGACTAAGCAATTACGAGATGCTCTCAAACAGTCTCATACTAGAACAATAGGTCTACTGAATAAAGGAGTTGCTGTATAGTTGAACAATAAAGCGCATTTCAATATTAGATTTTTAACATAAAAACACAAAATAGCTTGGGTCGGTTATAAAGACTTTTGTACCCAGTATAAAGATGCAATTTTGAATAAATTGATATTTTTAAAAAATTGTTCAAGATCAGACCCTGTTTAGATTTCTGTACTATTTCTCAAGGCAAGAGAGTGCAAATGTCATTGTAATAAGATGGAAGTACAAAAACCTTTGCAACTAATCCCAACTTTTTTTAAACAAGCACTTTACACAATGCAGGTGATTTTGCAGTCATCATAATTCTTTGGGAAATAATCAATTATTATTCACTCTGCGTCATGGTAATTGGGTATCGTCTATAATTTGATCGTGGATATTTTGGACATTGCCTCAGCATACTGGAGCTAGGGCTTGGCCTTCTGTGATCCTTAGCCTGGTCATTATATGTGCAGCCTCAAACACTGTTGGGTTATCATTCACTCCTCCTTTGTGGCGATAGTGGGAAAAACTAGGCTCTAAATTGTCCTGGTTGAAAAGTACAGTTTTTACAGATGGCATGCTACTGGCTAAGCAAAACTGGACCAAAGCAACAACTGATTTGACAGAAATGTACAGCCCTTCAAGGTTTTGGTAACTGATTTGCTTCTCTGCTCTCTCATTAGCAGGATGACTGGCCAATTCCCTCTCAACTTCATCCTTCCACTCTTGGAAATAGCCAGTCTAGAGTTATTGTCTCTTCTAGTGGTGTGGTCTCACTCTCATCTAGTTATGTTGTCTCATCTATCACTGGCTTTTGTGACCTTGAATTCTTTGAAAATGTAACGTAAGATGTGAAGTTCTAAACTATTGAAACGGCCCGGCCCTGTGTAGATTATGTACCTGGGACCAGGCAACATTTTCTAGTAAAGGAACAGTTGCTTCTAAAAATTCTGTTCATTTACTTTTATGTTGATAGAACTACCAAAACTGTTGAGTTAATTACTTATCTCCCTAAAAAGGGCATAATTTTTATTGAGGTGGTGCCGACCCTCATTTTGTTTTGTTATTCCTGTTAGATAGTTCTTGAATATGTTAATGCAACCTTCTCTTTACAGCATGCCATCCTGTAAATCATTCAAACATTTAATCACCATTTCCCCCATGATATTATCAGTCTTGTTTCCAAGAAAGTTGAGATGTACAGTGTCGTGTGACAGATCAAGAACTTTCATGTGTTGATTTTTATGTTCATTAAGATCTTTGTAGTTCTAGAACATAAAATTTCATTGTCCTTAGTTAATTTTTTGATGTGATGATTTGTAGCCATGACATTGATGTTATGTAATTTTGCTTGTGTATTGATATTGTATTTTGAGGTATGGAAGTGACGTTTCATGCTTTGACCAATATAAACTCTTTTGAACATTGGGAACTTTCTAAATACTTATTTGCAAGTATCACCATTTTCATTTCCAATGATTTAGCACCATAGGTAATATCACTATTTGAGGATTTTAGATCATTCCCTCCAATCTGTAAGATCATCATAGTGGCGTCATGGCCTTCCTTGGGTTCAAAAAGATGAACAAGATGACATTTTTATATCTTGCATGAGTCCATGTCAACTTCCTCCCAACACTAACATACACACTTTCTAAATAATAGATAATAGGGTCCTATTATATCTGAAAAAGTACAAGGGCTTGATGCAAGATTATTGTATGTCTGTTGATAAGTGATCAAATGAAACCATGACCAATTACTTAGTATTTAAAAGCATGAATTAATATCAAATCAAGCCAGACTACCAGTATATCAGTACTGTTTGGCAGTCATCTGAACTGCAAGAAAATCAATCAAGGCTCTGGGGTTTTTACAATAGAAAATGGTGGTGAAACAAGATTGTTAAACAGCTGTTACAATTGAAAATCTTTTGATGTTTTATCTCAACTGTCACATATACTATACTGGATTTTGCCAGTATAGTATTAGGAGTTGACTGTGAAAATGTTAAATCTTCTATGGTTTCTGCGTTCAATGGATTATTGGTAATAGGAGTGTTTATTGTCGCTGTTTTTTTACACCTGCATCAGTCGCATTTTGTGATATGGCCGATTTTGCAGCGGTCTTCTGTGATATATTTTCTGTGGTTTGTGATTGATAAAGGGGGTTAATGGTGGAAAATAAACCATAGTTTTCATGTTAAGATTTTTTTATATAATTGGAGGGGTGCAATCTTGATATGTAATCTATGTTAAACACATCTTACTATTACTTTTGCCAACTATTAAAGGGTATTTATGAACAAAGGACATTGTATGATATAATACTAACATTCAGTTTATGATTTCAAAGTTCTTTAAAAGGGCTAACTTTATCTGGGTGTCTGCAGGGGTGTTAATCAGCTGGGTGTCCGGAATAACCTTGGAGTTCAGCCTCCTTCAATGTCTCCATTTTTGAATGTTACAGATTCCTGGCGAGAGACCCCAGGGACAACATCGACCCTATGGTTAGGTTGTTGCATGGCTGTAAGGCGGATCTTGGCCATTTCCCTGGAGGTGTTGCTATCGAGATGGCCTTGGGCAGAGGGCACCCCTAGGCCTAACAATCAAGGGTCGAGGTAGAACTGCTCTTGTTCTGGTTGGGTAGAGCACTCCAGGGGAATAACCTTCCTTGTGGGACGTTGGGATGGGGTGGACACCTCCTCGGACTCAGCTGGGGAGTCTGCAATCTCTTCAAGGGTTTCCTGGATGGCTTGCATTAAGCTTTGGAGGGCTGGGTCTAGCTCTCCCAGGGTCGTCCTCTGGTCTGTCACAACGGCAACCCTGGGTGTGATGACTTCAGACGCCTCCTCCTTTGAATTTGTCTAAGACGCTGTCAAGTTCTGCCTCAAGGGTGGGGTCCAATAGTCCCAGAGCTGCCCTCTTGTCTGCGATGATGGCAACTCTGGGCATGGTCCGGGCCCCCTCTTGGCAGCAGTTGGCATAGTCACCTCTGTCAGAGTTGGGGCCTTCTGGGACTTAGCGGCAAGTGGCATAATTGCCTCTGTGGTCGCAACAGCAGTTGGCATAGTCACCTCTGTCAGAGTTGGGGCTTTCTGGGACTTAGCGGCAAGTGGCATAATTGCTTCTGTGGTTGCTACAGCAGTTGGCATAGTCACCTCTGTCAGAGTTTGGGCCTTCTGGGATTTAGAGGCAAGTGGCAGAATTGCCTCTGTGGTTGCTACAGCAGTTGGCATAGTCACCTCTGTCAGAGTTGGGGCCTTCTGGGACTTAGCGGCAAGTGGCAGTTTGGGCCTTCTGGGATTTAGAGGCAAGTGGCAGAATTGCCTCTGTGGTTGCTACAGCAGTTGGCATAGTCACCTCTGTCAGAGTTGGGGCCTTCTGGGACTTAGCGGCAAGTGGCATAATTGCTTCTGTGGTTGCTACAGCAGTTGGCATAGTCACCTCTGTCAGAGTTTGGGCCTTCTGGGATTTAGAGGCAAGTGGCAGAATTGCCTCTGTGGTTGCTTCAACAGTTGACTCAGTCACTTCCGTTAGAGCTGGAACCTTCTGTGCCATAGGTGTTGCTTTAGGGTATTTTCTCATCAGATGGGCCTTCAGGCCTTTTAGATATTGGAACTTCTGACCGCAACGGTCCTTGTTGCAGGTCATAGGCGCTTAGACTTTTTGGTGCCTCCTGTGTCTGTGGGCTTGCAACAACGCCAAAGTGTTAAAGGTGGCACTTCTCACACTGCACAGTCTTTTATTTTGATGCATTTGTCGGCCTCCCAACGGGTCATCTCTCAGGATAGGTTCTTTCAGGATAGTATATATATATACATAAGACTATATCCATATAGTCTACTATTGGTCATAGCCAACAATAGATACTATTGTTAGATGCATTATTTCCTTGAATGTCTTGAAATTTACTCATAGTCATATGAATAGTTTTTTGAAGAAGCTGTTCCTCTCCTGTCTACTGATTCAAACCAGTCAATAATTTTCTTTTTTTGGTCTAAATGACATTGGTCAAATACGTAGTATATATTTTTGAAGTTATTTCCCTTCTAACTTGTACATCATTTTTCATATTGATCTAAGCCAATCTTTCTTGAAGACTATTAAGAAAAATGCATAGAGTAAAATGCTGTAGCTAAAATATAGTAATGAGACAAACCAAGTCAGGGAGGGGTTTTCAAATAATGAGGCAACTAACTTGGGGTTAGGAAGACCAATTGCCTGCTTCAAAATTGCCTGCTCAGCTTTCTTTGCCTTGTCAACCAACCTGAATGAAAAATCGATACATGTAAAACTTATTATTTATTTATATCAATCTTCTACAGCTAAACATATTTAAAAGTACAGTAAAACTTGTCTCAGTGGAAAGGTAAACTTAGCATAAGACTCTTGATGTCTTCCACTTTTGTTACACTTCTAGGTGTCCCACTTTACAGGTTTAGTTCATCTGAAAAGTCTACAAATAAACATTTTTACTTATATTTACTTACCAAGCCCGTATTGTCTTCTTATTGAGTCCATACAACTGCAGCGTTGTTTGCCTGATTAGCTGCTTACAGCTACTAACTAGACTCCGGATGGTCTCATAGTCTGTCAGTATACAGCTGTCTCTAGACATCCTGATCCCTTCCCAGACAGTTTCGCAGGGGTGTACTCGGGCCAGTTCCTGGCAGATGCCTTCAACTAGACGACTTGCATTTGGCTTACTGGCTGCTGTGCCCTGTACTACCATCATTCTGAAAGCATATGTTAATAAATAAAATTTATTCTTGATATTTATTAATGCGTGGAGTCTCACAAGGCGCAAACTAAATATTAATAATACATATATTTTAAATTTAAAAAAAAATTAAATCATGAAATTTATGCTCATGATTATGTATAAGGTAACAATTATTCCTAAAAATTATAATAAATTAAAAGGTTTAAACAAGAAAAAGTTAAATTTTGAATACCGATTTGAATTATTTATTATTAATGCATGCAGTCTCCATGTCAATACCTATTTAAACTCTCCTTGCCAAGTGATAAACTGTCAATGTTTGTGGGGGACCTCTTGAAGGGGCCTTTCGATATCTTTTCCTTGTGTCGGGGGATACGAAACCTTCATCTTATCTGACTCAGGCAACCTCTTCCACAATTTCCTGTATCTTGTCCTCTGTCAGGTGTTTAAGGAGGCGAAGGGAGACTAGACAGTCCACAAGTGGTTGGACCTTCTCCCACCCAGGAACACCAGAGGAGTCTAAAGCCTAGAAAAAACAGCGTGAAAAAATCTTGAATACAAAAAAATTTAGGTGTAGAAAAACATGCATAGATTCAAATGCTTTTTCAATTACTGTAAAAACCCAAATTTTCAAGGTGCCCTAATTTTCAGTATTTTCGCTGAAGAGGTTTGACCGTAAAATTAAACGCACTGTGAAAATTCAATTATTTTAATTACTTGAAAATGTGTCATGTGTATTTTTAAATAAAGTAATTGTCAACTATAAGTCAGAATTCTGTATCTATTTCTTAGTTTGGGGAAAGGGGTATTTGCAGGTGGGTCTTTCTTTGGGGAGGCCAGTTCGACTGCTTCTTCATCAGGGGTGGATCTGAGGGATCATGGTCTTCTACAAACCCCTCATCCTCTCCATAAGCACTTAAGTCTACATCCTCCACGTTGTCCGTCTCTGATTTCTCATCAGGATTGAGGTTGATAAACTGGAATGGTGTATTCGTTTGTTCAAACAGATATTCGATGCCAATCAACTCTCCTGCAATCTCTTCAGGGGTTTCCTGGATAGCTCGCATTAAGCTTTGGAGGGCTGGGTCTAGCTCTCCCAGGGCCCCTCTCTGGTCTGTCGCAATGGCAACCCTGGGTGAGATGATGGCAACTCTGGGCATGGTACCGGCCCCATCTTGCCTGTGGTTGGCAATTACAACATGCCTCTCGTCCTGCACCAATGAGAGGATCTCCAGTGGGTTGACGGTTGTCAAGTCATCTTCTTCAAACCTGAAGTCCAGTCTCGCTGTAGACTGAAAGGGACTCGGGGTAAGTTGCTCGAACAACACTGGATCATTGGCAACTGAAATTGGTATAACTGCCTCTGTGGTCGCAACAGCAGTTGGCATAGTCACCTCTGTCAGAGTTGGGGCCTTCTGGGATTTAGCGGCATAATTGCCTCTGTGGTTGCTAAAGCAGTTGGCATAGTCACCTCTGTCAGAGTCTGGGACTTAGCGGCAAGTGGCATAATTGCCTCTGTGGTTGCTATAGCAGTTGACTTAGTCACCTCCGTTAGAGCTGGAACCTTCTGTGCCATAGGTGTTGTTTTAGGGTGTTTTCTCATCAGGTGGGCCTTCAGGCCTTTTAGATACTGGAACTTCTGACCACAATGGTCCTTGTTGCAGGTCATAGGCACTCTGACCTTTGGGTGCCTCCTGTGTCTGTGGGCTTGTAACAACGCCAAAGTGTTCGGTTATTTCAGTGATAGGTTCTTTCAGGATAGTATATATATACATATAGTCTAATAAAGGTCATAGCCCACAATAGATACTAGCATTATTTCCCTGAGTGGCTTGCAATTTACTCATAGTCATATGGATAGCTTCTTGGAGAACTTGGCTGCATACTTGAGTTTTAAGCTATTCCTCTCCTGTCTACTGATTCAAACCAGTCAATAATTTTCTTTTGTTGGTCTCAATGGCATTGGTCAGATACGTAGTATGTATTTTTGAAGTTATTTCCCTTCTAACCTGTACATCATTTTTCATATTGATCTAAGCCAAGCTTTCTTAAAGACTATTAAGAAAAATGCATATAGTAAAATGCTGTTACTTAAATATAGCAATGAGACAAACCAAGTCAGGGAATGGGTTTTCAAATAAAAAAAAACAAGACTACAAATTATAAAATATTGGATAACCCATTCAAATTATTGACTTTCATCTATTTTTATGACATAAAACTTAACCTTTTCATCTCTATGCCCAATCTGATAAGCTGACACAAATTTATCCACAGAGTCTTGGTTGATGAAAAACTTATTCTGAACCTGCGGTCTTTTGAGGCTTCTTCCGAATGATTTCTTGTGGCATGAACCAAAGTTTCCATCTAAGGATATAATTCTAAGATAATTCTTTAAAATCATAACTTTCAAATTTATATGTGTAAGCTTATGTAGATCTCAGTTTCATATTCAGTTAGACATTTAATTAAGTTAAACACAATGATATAATGAAATGTTTCAGATAATAAAAATAAGTTCACATTATAAGTTGACACTATGAAAATGGATTGAAGTCTCAATTGCATGAAGACATATGCCATAATCAGTAGATTCGGCCTGTCCTCTTTATCCTTGTCAGCGTGCAACTTGTTCGGGTCTGAGGTTCCACGATTCTCAGGTGTCTCTTCTACACCATCAAGTTTAATGACCCTTCCCACTGGTCAATCTCATTGTCTTCCCATATCCCAACTTGTTCCTGACACACTGCTCTTAAAAGCCAGATAGCTTGACAAGTTCAGATAACTCTCAATGATGCTCTTGTAACAACAAACTTTGTATGGTACTAAATAGGAATTACCTGATTTTGTCTTCACAGTTCTTAGAACTTTGTGACCACATGCCTTTCTTTGGCCAGATTTTAGAGAGTAATCATCTTCAGTGATGGTGTTAGTAATGCTTGTGTTGACACTATGAAAATGGATTGAAGTCTCAGTTGCATGAAGAAATATGCCATAATCAGTAGATTGGGTCTGTCAGAGTGCAACTTGTTCGGGTCTTGAGGTTCCACGATTCTCAGGTGTCTCTTCTACACCATCAAGTTTAACGACCCTTCCCACTGGTCAATCTCATTGTCTTCCCATATTCCAGCTTGTTCCTGAAACACTGCTCTTAAAAGCCAGATAGCTTGACAAGTTCAGATAACTCTCAATGATGCTCTTGTAACAATAAACTTTGTATGGTACTAAATAGGAATTACCTGATTTTGTCTTCACAGTTCTTAGAACTTTGTGACCACATGCCTTTCTTTGGCCAGATTTTTAGAGAGTGATCATCTTCAGTGATGGTGTAGGTGATGGTAAGCTGTAGCTGTAGAGTCTTGGTTGGTGAAAAACTTATTTTAAACCTGTGGTCTTTTGAGGCTTCTTCCGAATGATTTCTTGCGCCATAAACCAAAGTTTCCATCTAAGGATATAATTCTAAGATAATTCTTAAAAATCATGAACTTTCAAATTTATATGTGGAGATACATTTTTGGCTTACAACGTATATATAAAAGGCGTTCTTGTTTAGGCTCAATGGCTCATGTTATTGTTTTGCTGGAGAGCGAGCTATATGTGATGCAAGGGTGTCTGCTTTTGGATTTTGAAAAAGTTGATAAATAAGTTGTTGAGTGCAAGTAATGCCTGTGTTGACACTATGAAAATGGATTGAAGTCTCAGTTGCATGAAGAAATATGCCATAATCAGTAGATTGGGTCTGTCCTTTTTATTCGGGTCTGAGGTTCCACGATTCTCAGGTGTCTCTTCTACACCATCAAGTTTAACGACCCTTCCCACTGGTCTATCTCATTGTCTTCCCATATTCCAGCTTGTTCCTGACACACTGCTCTTAATAGCCAGAGAGCTTGACAAGTTCAGATAACTCTCAATGATGCTCTTGTAACAATAAACTTTGTATGGTACTAAATAGGAATTACCTGATTTTGTCTTCACAGTTCTTAGAACTTTGTGACCACATGCCTTTCTTTGGCCAGATTTTTAGAGAGTGATCATCTTCAGTGATGGTGTAGGTGATGGTAAGCTGTAGCTGTAGAGTCTTGGTTGGTGAAAAACTTATTTTAAACCTGTGGTCTTTTGAGGCTTCTTCCGAATGATTTCTTGCGCCATAAACCAAAGTTTCCATCTAAGGATATAATTCTAAGATAATTCTTAAAAATCATGAACTTTCAAATTTATATGTGGAGATACATTTTTGGCTTACAACGTATATATAAAAGGCGTTCCTGTTTAGGCTCAATGGCTCATGTTATTGTTTTGCTGGAGAGCGAGCTATATGTGATGCAAGGGTGTCTGCTTTTGGATTTTGAAAAAGTTGATAAATAAGTTGTTGAGTGCAAGTAATGCCTGTGTTGACACTATGAAAATGGATTGAAGTCTCAGTTGCATGAAGAAATATGCCATAATCAGTAGATTGGGTCTGTCCTTTTTATTCGGGTCTGAGGTTCCACGATTCTCAGGTGTCTCTTCTACACCATCAAGTTTAACGACCCTTCCCACTGGTCTATCTCATTGTCTTCCCATATTCCAGCTTGTTCCTGACACACTGCTCTTAATAGCCAGAGAGCTTGACAAGTTCAGATAACTCTCAATGATGCTCTTGTAACAATACACTTTGTATGGTACTAAATAGGAATTACCTGATTTTGTCTTCACAGTTCTTAGAACTTTGTGACCACATGCCTTTCTTTGGCCAGATTTTTAGAGAGTGATCAATCTTCAGTGATGGTGTAGGTGATGCACACCTTAGGGTCACATGGCATGTGTAAGCTTATGTTATCCTGAAACACTGCTCTTAAAAGCCAGAGAGCTAGACAAGTTCAGATAACTCTCAATGATGCTCTTGTAACAATAAACTTTGTATGGTACTAAATAGGAATTACCTGATTTTGTCTTCACAGTTCTTAGAACTTTGTGACCACATGCCTTAGGGTCACATGACATGTGTAAGCTTATGTGGATCTCAGTTTCATATTCAGTTAGACATTTAATTTAGTTAAACACAATGATATAATGAAATGTTTCAGATAATAAAAATAAGTTCACATTACAAAATTTGTAGATTAAAACAAACAATGAAATACATTTACAATACCAAACTGCAATGCAGTGAAAATTTGTTAACTTTCATTTCATTATATACTATACTACAAACACACCACGATTATTTAGATATCAGTTTATGTTGTAATGTATTATATTTGTCAGGTAAATCATATTGATATGAATCAGTATTTTATTATCGTTGCTTCTACTCTACAGCTTTTTGTAATGTATACACTCTGCCTCTTTTTGAAAGAGCTGATAAACCTTTTGATGTAGGATTGTACCCTGATAGGAAAATAGTCACCTCTTAGGGTGGAATTCAGTTTTACAATACAATCTTTATACATGTCATAGACAACGTCAAAATCAATCTCTTTTTTAATATCCAGTACAAATAAACACACACTTGCTAGAATTAAGTATTCTATATTGCTAAACCTTCCTTCTTTTATTGGTTGTTTGTTGCTGACCATAAAATCAGAAGAATTATGAGTAATATTTGCTGATGTTTTTTTACGCCTTTTTAATGGGATAGTTTCCTCAATTTTACGTTTACCATTTTTGCAGTTGAAACATCTACACATATTACCACATTTACAATTAGACGCATAACATTGACATCATTTGACAACGCAGGATTTTAATTGTCATCTACATGTGATTGTGATTTTTCCTTCAGTTGTCTCATTTTTATCAATATTCTAATCCATAGTAAGCAAACTATCAAAATGGGGCTCAGCTAAGACGTATGAATTTTGTAAAGATAAACGAATGACAGTGTTTTGCTCCATGTCACTCTCATTTTCTGGTGTCACAATAATTAAAGGGTTGTTGGCTAGATCTGTTAAAATAAAAACTGGAATGTGCAAAACGTTTGCCATGGCAAGTGGTAATGAATCACCCAAAATGTTCTCATAAAATTCTTCAGCTTCAAAATTTTGCAAGGCTGTCAAATAAGCATCTTCATCCCCATTGAACAAGAACAAATACCTATCTTTATTTTCCTTCCAATATTGTACAATTGAAATACGCAACAGTTTAGCAAGTTCCTTTTGGTTCCCCTGCTGTGTATACCTAGGTGATGTAAATGGTTAATTACATGTGTAACAGCTCAGGACAGTCTCCCTACACTGCTACGTACAGGGGAATGATACACAAGAAATATTCACAAAGTTACCCCTGTACAAATTACGTTTGTGGTAGCGTGAAAAGAACGGTTGGCGTAAGTTCGAAAATGGGATGAATGGAGCTCTGTTGTTCTAAGTGATTCAGTCAGGTGCTGCCCCCTTTAGATGAGAATATAAAAAAAAGTGAAACCCAAAATTGTAATGTTAAAAGCTGACCATGCAGTCCTGCCCTCTATAAATGGGATTAAAAGCTAAAGTTACTAATTGAACAAATGGCTATATGAACACAGTGAATCCAGCAAAATGTGAAGATGATTGAAATGGTTTTTATCAAAGGGGAGTTATACTGGGATTTTCAAATCTTATTCAGCTCAATTACCACAAACTATAACACGACAAGCAAGTAGGTTCTAGAATGATTGTTTAATTATTTGTAAATATCCTCTCTTAGTGTACACAAATAAATGAAAGATATCTGTCAAGGTGAAAAATGAATGAAAATCCAAGGCGCCCACTCTTAATCCAAGATGGCGACCTTGGTCAAAAACACGCCGTTTCGGGCAAAAACAGACAAAACTCAATCTGGCAAATTCTTAGCGCCACTAATGGGGGAAACATACCCAGAGCCACCTGTTTTCACTCATTGTCACCTGCTTCTTTCGCTCCTAGTTGTTTAGTCCCAATCAAGTTGTCCTTTGTCGTTATAATATAGAATGTGCGATATTCGGAAATCAAAACATCTCGCTCGGGAAGAAAATGGCTGTGATTCTAATACATAAAATGATTACCCTGCAAGAAAGTGGCTATAAGTATGTTTCCCCAGTATTAAATGGATTTTGAAAACCTGATTTACAGGGAACCTTTAATTTCCAGAGCGAAGGGAAGTAGCGAACCGGGGGAAAGTTGGCGTCAAAAATTTCGTGTAAGGTCTCCAACAGGAAGTTCAAACTAACCGGAAGTTCAAACTAACCGGAAGTTCAAACTAACCGGAAGTCCAAAAGTATCGAAAGCCAACCCGGGTCGCTACACATGCAATGATAAAGAGCTTTCCTGTAAAAGTTAAATAAGTTGGGTTGCAATTGCATGGAAGAAACAATTCCAATCTCCTTGGACAACAAAACAACGAAATACTGCTTCGCAACATACTTTCGTTACTTAAACTGGGATAAACTGATTTTGGCGTGGTTAAATCATGACCGATATTGACAATGAATGGTATGTTGCGAGTGTCAATCAAATTCTGTGTCCTGTCTGATGTGAAATGTTTGGATGAGTTTAAATGTAGTAATGCTTCTTGTAATTTTCTACCAGTGTTATTGTTTTTTGATTTGAAACTGTTTGTGTGATTTAATTCTTGATCTTTGATAACTTGTCTTTGTTTGAGTTTTGTCATGTCAATTGTAGACATGCTGACCTTTTTGTTGTTTGCAAACGCAAGATGGGTCTGAATTTTCCGTGTATTTTACACTCGGAAAGAATTCAAATGTTTTTTCCTCCATGTGATAAGCATTTTTAGCACTACGTGCATTAGCAATGAGTTGGTTCCAGTAGTCTTTGATGTGATTATGTCTGTGGAAATTAACATTATCAATAGTAATTGAAGTTAAAGCTGACGCCAAACGATACCCCATTTTGTTTTTACTAAGAATTGTTTTTAATTGCCTTTGGAGACGTTCATTTTTGGATGTACCACTCACGGGCATACTAGAAAGACAATCCTTATTTATATGAATTTTTAATCGATCTATTGATTTCATAAATTTTTCATTTTAAAAATTTTCAATATTTGAATAGATGTTTAAAAATCTTTCTAAATTTTTTAACATCATTTCCCTTCAGGGAGTCGGCATGCTCCTGTGTTTAACGAAAATCCCTACAAATATCAGTCCTAAACTTATTGCCTTTTGGTATGCACTTGATTGACCTTTACACAGCATTGAATAAATCAAGTTTAACTTCGATGTCATTCCACAATGACTTAATTTTCTGGCGCCATGAACCACAATTATCGAGGAACAATGAAGTAATATTGGTATGCGATGAACTAAGGTTTCTTAATGAATGTTCTACCTTCTCTACTTTTTCGTTGGGTACAAAAAGCCATTTCAAGACACTGCCCTTCTCATTGAGAATACTGAATAAAGGATTAAATTGTTCTACCCATTTCCCTTCACAGTTTACATAACCCACATTTGCAGCCACTTTAAAAGTGATCTGCACTTATCATTGTCGCTTTGATTTGTTGGTTCCTCTGTTCTATTCTATTTGTGGGTATATTTTGTCAATGTATGACAGAAACATCTCTGTTATGCACTGTCTTGAAGGAGCCTTTCCTGGGACTTTCCTTGCTTACCCTTTAGTCTTTTATGTCCAGTTGATGTTTCTCAGTTGCAAATTTTGTGACTGAGGATTGAGCGTTAAGCTGCACGCCAGCTTCAGCAGTATGCTCAGGTAAACCAATAATCCAGACAGTAGATTTTCTGCTGTACTGGGAAAGATGGTTGATCATAAAAGCATTGCTCATTGCAGACCTTCATCTTACTAAGTCCACCCTTCATATCATTCAAATCAGATTCTAGTTTTTCAATTTTTGACAGTCAAAATAATAAATAATACGTTTAGCTTGATCTTTCATCATCCTTTGTAAAATTTTATAGTCATAACATTGATAGTAACATCAAATAGGAAGACCTCGCCTTTCCAATCAGCACGACATGCACATCATCCAGTTTCCTTAACTCCAACTTGCATTACTTTGCTATTTTCTGGTATTTCAATCCCCATTCCAAATGCTATGGTAGTAACTAAACATCTCACTGTTGATCCCTTCTTCATGAAATTTTCCATGATTCGCTTCTCAGTAGAAAGGTCAGAGGAGGAGTGGTACCTTTCCACAAGCATGTCATCTACTCTTCCCCTTTTTTCATACTCTTTGTCCAGAAGTGTTGGGTTAAGACCAACCCCTCTTTGACTGCTTCACAGGTAATGCCATATTTTAGATGTGGCATGCACAGATTTCTAGAATTCAAGAAAACGTTTGTTAAAGACTTGCACTTGGGGGTATTTAGAAAATTGGGGAGCATATATCGAATGAAGACCAATGATGGGCGAGAGGGAGATGTTTTGAGTTTAATACTGTTTGACAGTTTAATAAGTTTATAATGGGGAGTGTAGATCTAGTCTTCTGGACATTGGTACTTGGGCCCATGTATATCTCTTTTGTGTTTTCCAAGTTTCAACTGAGTCATATAGGACTTGGAACACTGATCACAAGGGTAGAATATTGCACTAGTTGGATGGAACACTAATGAGTGCATCAACAAGTCCTCTGCACTAGTAAACGATGCGCCACACACTGTCACCCACCTTTCCTTGACACATCAAGACATTAACCACCTGGAAAACATCAATCATGTCTACAATTTTTTTCACAAGATATTATGGTTTAGTCTTATAAATTACATACATTATAATAGATATTCCAATAATATCCAAATATATAAATTTAATTTTAACATCAAGACCAAGAAAATCAAGTGAAATGGTGGGGGGATATGAGGACATGTGGCCACAGGTGTATATTTGGAGGGCACATTTTTTAGTTTCAGTGGACTTTTCAATTGGGACAGGATCAAACTCAGAAAGGTCCAGGGCTAGGTCTGGATTGGACTCATTAACCAGACTTGGAGATGGGTCAAACTATTCAGGGATATCTCCAATGTAGGGCTTCAAGTGATCTTGGTGAACTACCGGTTTTCTCCCATTTTCACATTCAATACGGACTAAAAGATCGGATACCACCTCAACAATTGTCCAAGGACCTGTGCAGTCATACAAGTTCATTGACATTATATGTTTTAGTTTCACACAGCACATACCAGTAAGACAATCGCTTGTCAAATCTTATCTGCATCTGCTGAAGATTAGTGATTAATTACACCACTTTCCAGTGCCTGTGTGTTGTTAATCTCTTATCTCTCACTGTAAAAACTCACTCTCACTCTCTCTGCTAGAAAGCCGATTTTCAAAATGGCCGCTCATTTTAAAATGGCCGCTCATTCAAAAATGGCCGCTCAATTAAAAATGGTGACCCTTTTAGTGCTGATTTTACAGTAATTTAGGTGCAATATATAAAACTGTAATAGCAATATGTTAAACTGTAATAGCAATATGTTTTAAATGTAAAAGAATTATATAGGACATTAATAAAGCTAGAAATGTAGATATTGAAGGGGTATTCCTTGCCAGACCATCTCTCTCCTAATATGGTAGCTATAACCATATACATACTTTGCAGGTTTATCAAAAAACAGAAAAATGTTTTGAAATGGTCAATATTGATCACTTAAAAATGTAGTGCTCAATTCCAGTAGGCTGCAATCTTTTAAAATTTCATTTAGGAAGTGATGTCATCGACTCTCAACTTTGCATATAACATTAGGTAAGGAGCTATTAGAATTACTAAACCAGCTGAATATTTTTTTCAATTTGGTCTATGATTAAAATCCTTTTGATGATCTCTTCTTTCGTTCTAAGTTGACAACTCCTGAAAATATTTTTACACAGAAGATAAGGGCTTCTTGTTTAGAAGTGATTTTGTACTTTCCTATCCTGTAATAGACAAGGTTATAACAGGTGAGAGTCGATGACATCACTTCCTGAAAGAAATCTGAAAAGATGGCAGCTTACTGGGAATGAGTACTACATTTTTAAATAATCAATATTGACCATATGAAAAAAATTTCCCGTGTTTTGCTAAATATGTAAAGTATATATATGATTGTAGCTACCATATCAGGAGAGAAATAGTCTGGCAAGGAATGTTCCTTTAAAGAAGCACATGGCAGCCATCTTGAAAAATGGCGGCTTTTACTCGTTATTTTATGATTTTAGCTGTGGGAAAGTAGTGGAGTGATTTTGTTCATATTTGGTATGTGAATACTATAAGCATGGCACACTGTCTAATGATATTTGAGTGCTGCATGAACAGCCTCCTAAAGGGTTTTGGGTTCAGCAATTCTAACGGCCCAGATATGTTGTTCATCATTCAAAGCATCTCGAAACGATGTGATTGACAATTTCTCTCTATATACAGGATCTATACCAGGGTACACAAGAGCGATAAGTCTTTTGATATCACTAGCTAAAGCAGGAATGGTTTCTTTTGGCTTTCGAAGGCGATTTTTAAGAGTATGTAACTTTGTATCTTCTTGAAATAGAGGGTCAAAATGATTTTTCAATGCATTCAACAGAGATGAGTAACAAGTTCTTTCACACGCAGTCAAAGTGGACAAGACCATTAACGCCATACATCTAAACTAAATTAGAACCTAGACTTTTGGCATTACATTGAAATGGTTTGTCTTTTTTAGGCGAAACCATCTTAGCAGGAACCTATAAAAGAAATTATGTTCAAATTATTTTTTAGAGTGTATTAATAAAGATGTAATTTTCTCAATTGCGTTAAGTATTTCTGTGATGTCTAGAAGATTTCTCCGATTGATCTTCCTTGAACCTAAAACACTACAACAATATAGCAATAATAATATATATCATACATGTAGTTACTGTTTTTGAATCATGATTTGCATGGAACATTAATAAATCAATCTTGATATTTGCTTTCATAAATACAAAGCCCTGGTGGTTTTTGTCCCATTTTCAATGTCCTTCCAATGAAGTTGAACAAATATTTCCTTAGTTCTATCAAAGTCATTCAAATGTGAGTTCATCATAATGGTAAATTGTAAGTTTTTGTAAGTATTCTCAGTTCAGCTATTCTTTTCAATCCACATTGATCTATGGAATAATTGATTCAGTCACGGCACACAGAACAATTAATCCATCATATCTTTTTATTGATCATTCCAGGCCATCATCTACTTTTCATCATCTGGAATATTTTTACTCGTCAGTAATTTATTGCCTTGTCAATTATTGCCAATGATGATAGCAGATGTACAAAAATGTAAATTACCCTATATCTCAACTATTATTGAAGATCCATACCTACATGTAAGGCCTATACAAATAGTTATTGGTGGTCTATGAGAAATTCCTCTACAAGGGAGGATAAAAGAATATTGGAATAATTTTGGGTCATATATGAACCCAGACATGTTTTATTCTTTTTTCAAAAGTACTAAAAATTTTGGAGTCATTATTTATGATATTGATAAACAAAGAATAGCTGCTAATACAGGAGTATGGACATTTTCCCTAAGGCCACTTTCACCAAAAAACCAATGGAGGACAACCTCTGAATTTTCGGGCCATTGAACTCCTTTGTCAAACCACCAAAGCACATCAGTGATGTCTGCTAGAAGTTATCTCTCATTGATCTTTGTCGAACCTAAAACACAACAATAATATAGTTGGATTGATTTGGCTGTAAAGAAAATTAAAGCCAAATATATCTTCATGATTGTTCATTCAAACAAAGATAGTATGTAGTTGTTTTGCACAGTAATAATTGTATCTTAACATAGGCCTCAGGCGCTTTCCTCAAATGGTCATTGCATCCTTCATGGTTTGTTTTGTCCCTTTAGTGCTAAGCATGCCTTCCCACCATGGATCCATGTCTTGCATCATTGCGAAGAATCCCTCGGCCAGTAAAGTTGTTGCTGATCTCACAGTATATGTCCCAACTGAAATGGTCATTGCATTCCTCATGATTTGTTTTGTCCCTTTAGTGCTAAGCATGCCCTCCCACCATGGATCCATGCCTTGCATCATTGCGAAGAATCCCTCGGCCAGTAAAGTTGTTGCTGATCTCACAGAATATGTCCCAACTGAAATGGTCATTGCATTCATCATGATTTGTTTTGTCCCTTTAGTGCTAATCATGCCCTCCCACCATGATGCCAACATGGATATTATCCTCACTGACTATGCATCACTTCATAACGTAGCCATCAAGTGTTTTAGACTTTTTTGCTCATTTGCTCCTCTTGCATATTGGTCCTCTGAAATTAACAATGAAAAAAACATTTCTTGTTTTGGCTACATGACCAAGAAAGGACTACTCCTTGAAGTTGCTGTACCACCTAGTCAACTGGTCGTATGGATTGTCTCTGGGTTCAAGATTGGTCTCTGTAGTTGGTCTGGATATCTGGTGTTGATCTATTTGATTGTCAACATCAGTAGTTACATTGAAGGTTACCATGCAACCATTCTTGAGTCAGCCTTTTATTCTATTTTATTCCCATTGTACTGCTAAAACCTTAGCTTACCATTGGTGACATCAAACAATAAGTGTAAGTGAATGTTGTTGCCCAAGATGTTGTCATTTGCCATTGCACCTAACAAAATGAAGAATTCCGCTTTGATGTTATTTTCAGCTTCATTTAGTTTTTTCCTTGATCTGTTTTCTAGCAAGCATGGCAAATTGAATAGGTTTGAGTTATTGATAATGAACTAGCTGTTTTCTGCTTATGTTTAAAAATACCATCCAGCTTATTTTCTAAATGGGGAAAAGTAGGAGAGTAGGGGATTAAAAATCTGAGTGATTGCCCAATCAGTCACTGGAGGGCCTTCTCAAAAGATGGTACCAAATAATTGTATGTTACCCATCTATCCATGCGTTGTGTTTAACCAATCATTCAATCTTGGGTGTATGGCATATATGTCACTTGTAACTGCCAATGATGTGATCTATGTGTCACTTATGTTAGGCAGTGATCTATGTGTCACTTATGTTAGGCAGTGATCTATGTGTCACTTATGTTAGGCAGTGATCTATGTGTCACTTATGTTAGGCAGTGATCTATGTGTCACTTATGTTAGGCAGTGATCTATGTGTCACTTATGTTAGGCAGTGATCTATGTGTCACTTATGTTAGGCAGTGATCTATGTGTCACTTATGTTAGGCAGTGATCTATGTGTCACTTATGTTAGGCAGTGATCTATGTGTCACTTATGTTAGGCAGTGATCTATGTGTCACTTATGTTAGGCAGTGATCTGTGTCACTTATGTTAGGCAGTGATCTTTTAGTTTAGGAAAAGCTGGTGAGCTGGTGATCAGCTGCTGCAGAATGTAAACAAAGCCTGCATAGCTGACTACCACTAAAGCGCTAATGTGTAACTTGACCTTTTTAACATTGCTGGCATTTGGTTGCTATTATAAGACAGCCACTTGCTTGTGAGATGTTACTAGGATTAGGGTTTCCCAATTTTGGGGGTGGTCTTAGTAAAATATGTCTGGGGGGCATTTGCAGGAAGGGATCAAAACAATTCTTTCAATCCTGCATAGGCAAGACAATTCTCTAAATAAACATTTTTGAATCAAGTTGATCCCTTCCTGCAATTTTGAGAGATTTAATGTTCAAGTTGACAGAATGTTCAGAGAGAATACATTTATTAACTAACCAGCCACTCATCAAGGTGCTTTAATCTGATAAACTTTCACTCAAATTAAGAGAAACCCTGGAAACATTAGAGGAAGGGGTAGTACTTTCACAAAGTGTTAATTTCAAGACCCAACTCAGTATTATTAATTACAAGCTGTTATACTATTTTTAAGATGATCACACATTTTAGATACCAAAGAGTTTCTGTGTAAGCATTAGGCCATATGATGGGAAATCCTAGCAGTGACGTCACTCACTAGCTGATAAGACCAGCTTGAGTAGCATTAAGTGCACAAACTAAAAGTTTGTTTACAGGCCAGCATAACATAAGTGGTGTGTGTATGTATTGTTCAAGGTATTGAATATTCTTCCTCTCATGATGTTCCTGGGAATCACAAGCCCTCATTGCTATATTACATTTTAATGTAATGCTGGGTTTGACATGTGCATCAAGAAGAAAATAGGGCTGTGATTGATTTAATTCATATTAATAACAGGAGGCTGATAACAAATGTGTTAGTGACACCATCACAGTTCTAGGCTGCATTTTTGAATGCCCGCTGTGCAAGTCTGTTGCATAATATTTAATGATTTATCTCTCCAGGTATCACGAAAAAAAAATTGTTCGCTTTTTATTCAATATATTAAGATGAACTAACATTTCTAAATTACGTTTTGTCAGTTAAAAGACCCAAAGAGTATAATCAGTCATACTAAATGGCCAAGAAAAGTATATTGAATAATGTTTACACAGAGGACACAAGTAATTTGTTCACATTTTGACTGAGGATCTACTTTTTTGTCTGCTCATATTTATACTCAATGTGGGGCTCGTCACTGTGAAAACCCACACAAAAACGTAAAAGGACTATTCTCTGTTTGGAAAACCTGGGCTAATAATTTTATATGAAAAATATAGCAATATGACCCAAATTAGATTATAAATATTCTAAAGAAGACATTTAAATCTATAAGATGTTAAAATATCACAATTGTCCGAAGCAGTGGTAGCCTGCAGTAAACTGATACAATAAAGTACAAGTCTCTATTTGGAGAAAGTCATCAGTGCACTAAAAAAAATATGAAAAATCTATAAATATCACCCAAATCAAATTATGACTATTCAAAAGAAAACATTCAAACATATATTATTTAAAAAACAAATTTGTCTCAGTTTTTAAGTGTCGTGATGGGCCCCTCTTCATTGCAGTTATATTGGCTAAGAACTGTTTGATACAGCTTTTTGGATTCCCTTTGGCTTGTTCACAGTTTTTTTTGATGTATCAGGATCTACCAAAGCCTGACCCAAGTTCATACTTGATGTTATTGCTTCCATGCGTTTGGTCTCTTTTGCAATGATTTTCGTCTATTTTGCTCCCTTATATCTATTTCTGTTGTAGGAACTGATTTCATCAAAGCATATATCTTTGTGACTTCAACACTTAATGAATACACAAAGACAACTGCCATATCATACCTGTTGCTGAACTTACAATATTTATACTTATAATTAGGATTCATGGCCAGGATTTCTTTGAATGAGGCAAAATATTTCTCAAGAATGAAGCTGGGTATAAGATCTTTGGAAGTTACCTCAGCCACATTATTGAATGAAGTTCTGTAGCCACCTCTTCTTCAAAGTCAGATGATGATGAGAGCAACAATTTCTTAATCTGATCTTTTCTTTCTTAGGAGCCCTTACTGGGGTATGATTGTGTTACATGCATCATCATATGCTAGAAATAAAGCTAGGAATCCAATGACTATAGTAGTGTACACTAGCTTTACCAAGTCCTGATTAAAATGTGTTCAAATGATCAGCTTTCTCCTTTGTGAAAGGATATGTGAGATCATCTTTTTGGAAGAAATCCCCTTCACCAACTTTCATAAAGTATGTTTTAATATTCTTTGTCTCTTTTCCCATAACTGAGAGGCTATCAGCTCTTTGGTTGTCATCTTCTGTTCCATCGATTTCTTTTACATTTTTTCACAATTGTTGCACAAAGAAATAGTAATGTACGGGATTAACTCTGTGAAACACAGCTTTTAAGTACTTGTTAATAGTCATTTTGTAGGTCTCTTCTTAACCTTAATTTGCCATCTTCCATCCCTTCATATTCACTGAGAACGAGCCTTCTTTTGTAGTGCTGCACAACATCATATGGTAAGGAAGATATGTCTCTGATATGTCAGAGATGCATTTCAAAGATTCTATAAAACAAGATCTACCTGGACCTGGTACAATGTTATGGTATAATATACATATTTTTGTGTATGCTTTAGAATGCAACTCTGGACATGTCATTACTTTGGGAGATCATTGTAACATTATCTACAAAACACAATCATGTATATTTCTATAACTTTATAAAGTTATGTGTTCATGTATGCTGATGAATACAACTCTGAAAACTACTTTTGAGATCATCTTCTCTTAAATAACACAATCATGAATGTTTCTATAACTATATAAAGTAATGTTCTTAATGTCAACATGAGTAAATGAGTAAAGTAACATTCTTTTTGTTCATGTGTGCTCTAGAAAATTGTTTCACATAACTTTTTTGAGGTTATGTATAACATTATGTATAACTTCAAGTTTTGCTTGCAGCATGAATTTCCTCGCAAGTGGCATCTTTTTCATCTTTTTGGGTCGATATAGATCTTTCAATAGGTTAAGGTACAAGTCAGTATCATGTTTTACTTCTGACCAGTTGTCTCTCGTTATAATAAGATTGTAAACATACCAGTGTAAGTTTTTTTTAGAATTTTTTGATGTGATATCCCAAATATACTTAGAATATGATCACTTCTTCCTATCAAATGGTATATTGCAAGCTTTTTGCATGCAAAACTACCATGGTGTGCTCAATCTCTTCTATGATCTTGGTGATATTATAGATATTATGTTTTTTTAATCTCTGGGCCACATTTTTGACAGAATTTGCCATCTTCCATCCCTTCATATTCACGGAGAACAAATTAGTGAATGATGATCGGATCAATGTCTCCTGATGTGACATAGTACATAGCCCAATCCCCCTCTTTAAAAACATTCTTATTTTCTATAAGCCAGTTAACTTGAAACATTTTGCTGGCGGATGGAAAGCTGTTCGATATTTGGGATTCCAGTTTCTTTTGAATAAACTGCACGTATTTGGGATCTTGTAGAGGTTCATGACAAGTACAGCCAGCTCTATTCTTGGCTTGGCTTATTCTGAATTGGAAAAAATAGGTTTTGCAGTAGCCATATTTTTCTTTTCCCTTTTTTGTTGTCCGTCCTTTCTCAGGGACTTTACTAGCTTTACTAGGGAGGGTGTTGTCGGATAATGAACCATTCTTTTCTGACTTTTCTGAATTCTTCTTGCCATAGAACCAAGTACATTGTCAATTGAGAATGGTTTCATGTGCCACTTCAGTGTCAACTATATTGTTTATTTATAACTGTGTGATCTGAGTTGTAAATTTTTAAGATGCCTTGGACAAACAGCTATTACTAGCACATATCAAAATTGTACCTTGTTTAAATTGTTAAACAAATTGTTAAACAATTCTCCCTGAAAATGTTTATATTATAATGAAGCAAATATTGGACATGAGTGCATTTATATTTCATTTGAGCTTGCTAAGGTCTATTATATTTATGTATGGTTTAAGAAATTTCAAGTCTTTAAATAATATAGAGTTATCGACAAGATTTTGATATTTGTTACTATACCTTTGAGCATCCATTTCTTCATGATAGTCTTTTGTGCTGATTGACCTGAAGAGTAAAAATAAAATAAATTCGGTAAAAATATGGTATGTCTCGGATGGCGTAAATGTTTATTACATCAAGACTTCCAACATATATCCCCAAGTCTTTTTCAATATTTTAAAAAATATAACCACAAACATTAATGTGATGTCATAGAACAATCGTAGAATATATAGATGCAACGAGATTTTTCGGAAATGCAGTATCAAAAATCATGGAAAACATCTAAGAAAACAAAATAGTCAGTTTGTAATGGACTTAATACGGCCCTTTGAAGAATACCCACTGTTGGGGTTTGAGTGGGCTAGTGTAGGAATTAACTGTTACTAGAGGTCTTCTTACCATATGCGTTCATAACAGGATTCATAGTCAATAGCTACAAACCAATCACATACCAGATTCTCAAAATTAAGATATTGATTTTTTTTTTTTTTTTAAAGGACACAATTCATTTCATTTGAGTTACAAATATCTCACACAGACACCACAAGGCAGATATGTGTGGTGGGATAGTGTATAATTTTATTTTATTTTCAGCTTGTATTGATATATTTTTCCAGTAATTACTACATTGTTCTTGTATGTTATATTTGAGGTGGGGCATGCATACCCTGCTTTTAGTAGAGAAGTATATTTGCTTAGGCCTCATAATAATTATCAAGTGTTTGTAAAAAATGTAAAAAATATGTAAAATAACAATTATCCAAGTCGTCAAAAAGAAATGTAAATAACAGTATTGAGATGAATTTACTTGTCTATTGTTGCACATGTCCATATAGAATTTAAATATATATCACCACAAATCATCCTACATAATTACAGATATTATCAGGAGCAAACATTTGTGTCTACACTATATATGGGTATTTAATATGGGTGATGATGGAGCATGCTATTTTTTAATGAAAACACTAATCCAACTTCACTATTAATTGATGAAAAACTTTCAGAAACTTTGATAAACAGTAATCACTTAATACCATATAAAAAAGTTTTTAAACAATTTTAATCCTTTTCTTGAATGTTTTCACTTTTGCCCACTGACATTACAGTTATTGTTTTTAAACAATTACAATCCTTTTCTCGAATGTTTTCACCCACTGTGTGTTTATTAAAACGTACTTGAAATGAACACCCATGGGCCTTTATAAAGAGGGAAGCCAAGTCCAGGGAGCCAGGTGCATATCATTAAATATGAAGTGAGTTAAATGGATGATTTGTTATTATTAAGAACTATACAGAAATTTGGACATCATTCTATTTTTCCAAATAATTTCAATGATGAAACTTGCCTGGTTACGATATTACGGGAAATCAATACGGGACGAAGATTGTTCACCTTCCTGGCTTACCACTGAAGCCTGTACCATGTAATCTCTTTATATAGGTTAGCGAGAGCGCTGCACCTGCACAGTTTTAAACTTTGGGGCACACTTTAAGATAAAAACATTTTACATTATATGCCTAGTATCATATTATCATGTTTCAAATAAACCTAGAATTACTAAAAAGAATTTGTAAATCCAAACCCAAAATTGTTTCTTCAATAATCAAATGTTATTCTATAACAATTGTAAGTCATCTTAAAGAAAAATGTAACTATTGCATGGAAAATAAGCCTTGAAGAATAGGAATTCTTAAAGCTTAAATTGTTATGTACCTTTAAAAGGGTTTTAGAAATTACATTGAAATATTCCTAAAAAAGATTCAGTCACAAAGTATACTTTTGGTGTGATGAATAAAGTGCACCTTTGTTAGCATTCTACCTAGCTAATTTTTGGTAAGGGCATATTGCCAACCTTCTCCAGGTTCCTCTTGGACATTGTTATTAGAAAAACATTTGCCATAAGATCATGGACTTTCACAGACCTTATGTACCCTGACAGAATGTTTCATGAAGTCGATCATCTTGCCCAGGGTACAAATATATAAGCACTAGTGCCAAAGGGAAAGGACCAAAAGTTGTAATGGAACTTAGCAAGAAAAAAGCAAACTCTATAAGTGCATACCAGTCAAGAAAAACAAACCCCATATAGCCCAAAACCATGATCTAACGTGAAAAGAAACAATGTCTAATACCCCTTTTCCCCCACCATTCAAGAATCAATATCACAATCCAAGACCAGAAGACCAAGGGACATTTCATTCATACTGAAGTCATTACAATACATGTTGAAGAAAAAATTAGAAATTGATAGCCAATACTCATAACCTCAAAAATTGTTGTAGATATAAGTACTCATACAAGATAGAGCATACAGCCTCAAATAATGTGGGATAGATAAAATCCAGTCTTCAAGTCCATAGGCATTTCAAAGGGTCAACATCCATTCACAAAAGCCGTCGCCATAATCCATAAAACACAATAATTCACAATGGTCATCAGGTGAAAACTATGGCTGGTTTCGATCCCTATTTCTCAACCATTAATGCCATAGCCGGGATCCACCTCAGAAGGTGCCAAGTGAAAATATTGTGACTACACATCTGAAATTATAGATGGGTCTTCGATTTAGCCACACGTGTGGATGTAACATATATATATGTAGCACCATTATTTACAAGTTTTGTTTTTGATGTACACAATAATTCCTCTTAACTTTGCATTGCTTTCAAAATTTGTCTGCTGTATTATGAATTCATATTTTGAATTAAATGCCATATGTCCATCTCTTACTATAAACTTAATATTTTAGTCTAAGACCTATTTGCAATGATTCATGATAAAGTTTAAGAATGTATTTTATTGTCTCTCATTTGTCTGCATTTTTGTCTAAAACAGAAAGAGGTAATATTCTTCTTATGTCTGTTAAAAACTATTTCCAACTTCAAATGTTTTGGAAAATCCATTTGTTTAAATGATTTAGTTTTTCCTAATGTGAATCGATAATGGTATTAGAAACTGAATATGTTAACTCAACACAAGTTCTTCCCTCCCCATTCTTAAATGATCATGGTATGGTGATTCTAGGTTAAAAACTTGCTTAGATCAATATCATGTTTGTATTTATTCAATTGTTCATAAGTATGATATTCAAGAAATACACATAAAGTTAGGAAATACTATTCATGTGAGAATGAGTAACAAAGACATTTAATATGGCAAATATATCAATGTGCCAAAGACTTCAATTTATATGTGATTCAATCATTTTTTTTTTTTTTTGTAATAGATATCATGTTTTTGTTAATATCCAGGCCACATTTTGGACAGAACAAATTAGTGAATGATGATTGAATCAATGTCTCCTGATGTGACATAGGACACAGCACTATCCCCCTCTTTAACCTCTTGACTACCTGAAGTGACAAGATTTCTTGTCACCTCAGAAATGACCTCAAAACAAGAAAATCGGTCACAAATTTTTTCTCCAAAATTGCTCTTATTTGAACAATTTTCATCCAATTTACACAAAAATTGTCTTAAAATGTGGAGAAATGATCTCTGCCATCTAAATCATTTTAAATGAGCATCAACTGTTGTATGTGGATGTAATAAAATATCAAAAGCTGGCAAAAATGAAAAATTCTTTGGTTTCAACTGATTAATCTATTACTACTTTTGTATCGATATACCCCAATCAACTTGAAGAACTTATAGGTATATAGTGTTAACCTGTTGATGGTACAATACTAGCATTCAAATCATGGGCCATAGGCAACTAACAATCAAGTTTAATGAAAAAAACATAATAAAATAAAAGTAATTACAACTAAAGATTTAACAAGCCGACACAGAACGCTTTTTTTGTAATTGTTTATGTTTTATATATCAACTCTCTTCAGTAAAAACTACAGTTGTACCTTAACCTCCCCTCACCTAATCCATTAACAAAAGGAGGAAAATTCTTTTATGACATCCCTCCCCCGATTCATCGATAGAGGATGGCTGATGGACATCACTCACATACTCAAGTATTTTTAAAACACAACATTTATTCATGAAAGGATTTTACAAGGGGTGATCAATAAGTAATGGACGCTTTTTTACATGTATGCTTTTTATGGACCAATCTCCTTTATATTTTCACCAGTGATACATCATTCAATTATCAATCAACTCTGAAGACTATACAAAAAATCAGTGGCAGTTGCTTGAGTCACTGGGAAGAAGGTGAATGGGAACCTAAATCCATTTAACCCTAAGTTGCAAATCTTTGCCCTTGGTTTGTGTCAAGATACTCTCATCTATCTTCATTTCGTCAAAGATTATGCCTCCAGCATAGGCACTTTTGGGCATAGATTGCTATAGTATAGCACTCACTTACTCCAAAGGTAGTTCATAAAGCAAACCTTTTAAACCCATGGCAGGATTCTACATATGATACATTTCACCCGTTTCTCTGAGGATTAAGAAAATGTATAATGTTTGTGGTTTGTGCTCCCAAGGAGAATTTTAATCTACCTCAACCTCCCCCTCACCTCATTCATTAACAAAAGGAGATGTTTCCACCTGCTATTTGCAGATGTCCACCATTGACTGCCAACTCACTTACACCATCCACAAAATACTATAACAAAAGGAGATAGACAGCATTCACTTATTCCAAAAATATTTCTAATAACATAACCATAAAGGGATTCTACACTAGATAAAGTTCACATATACATATGTACCTCTGAGGGTGGGGTGTGGGACTGTTTACAGCTTGAGCTTCAAAGGCGAAATCGTAATATGATTTATAAAGCTTATATTGTCCCCAGAGGGTCCTGTTTGGAACTGTAAACAGTTTTTGCTTCAAAGGAAAATTTGAAGATGACTTAACCCCCTTCTGCTCCTCTTTTTCCATTAGCAGAAGACAGAAATGATTGTCCATAAGTATTTCTTATATTATTCCTTTTATATGTTAAAATATGATAAAGTTTGCATGTACCTCTGACTCTGAAGATAATATTAGTTTATATGTACCTCCATCATATCAATCTTAGGATGAGTCACTGCTGTAGTTTCTTCAGTGTCTAAAATACAAGAGCTCATATTAGTTTTACAGTATGAGGTACTTTAGTTATTTATTTATTGTTAATTGATCTAGAGATCTGTTTTTATAATCACAAAAATGGTATGATGTCGGGATGGCTTGAAAAATATTAACTGGCCTTTGTGGTAATGCTTCACAAAGTCATATTATACTCGTATTATGTGAATGATTTTTGGTTTTCGTTCATGTCCACAATATCTTTGGCATAGAGAGAATTCAGATTGTCCTTTGTGGCCCAAGTCATTTGCCCATGTTTTAGATTAACAACTTTGATTATGATCCCTTTGGAATGTTTAAGGCTGTCTTAAATAAAACACAAATGGCCACCTTGATTAAAAACTAAATTTAGCAATTTCCTAGCACCAATAATGAAGGAAACATACCCTTAGCCATCTGTTTTCATTCATGTTTGTAGAGCTCTATAACCATGTTCAATACAAAAGGAATTAGTCCAAGTAGTATGTGTTGTCAATGGAGAAAATGGCTGTGAATCTAATATGAGCAGTGTTTTTCCTAAGCAAATATAAATCACAGGACCAATGGACTGGCAATATCAAAATTTCAACCAGTCCAGGCTAAGCATCATCAGTCATCTGGACCTGTAACTTCTGCTACATCACAGGTCCAAGTGAAAACCAACCAGTCCTTAAAATATTAAAGTTACTTCGAATTCAGAACTATAATTTAAAAAATTAATACAGGAACCGGAAATTACTTTTGCTACACTGGACGAAAACAAATGTAGTTTGTATCTTCACCCGGGATTGTTTAACCTCCATTTATCATACTCGATCAATTTATGAATCCCCATATAATTTCTCGTTATAATTATATTTATTTAATAGTTAGTGGACAGTAATGAAGTCCCCGTGTTGGAATTCCCGGTTAATTTGCTTCCATAATCAGAAATTTTACATCAAACGAAATACCATATGGTCACTACCCACAATTCATTTCGACCAATCAGAAAACAGTTTGAAGTTATTGATAGATTATGCTACGCAATTTATCCTCGTTTGCAGACCTGAAACTCAAAAAATATTTCAAAAAATCCTGTCTGTTTTAAAGATTTTCGATGTGATAATGAGTAAAATCTTGAGTCAATGAAGTTCAATGATCGGACTGATGTTTGAGGTAAGACTTTGGTGCATATCTTAGCCATCGGACTTGGACGGTCTTGTGGACTGGTTGGTTGGAATAAATCGTCAGTCCTGGGTCAACATCATCGGAGATGTCCCATGGTCCGACGCTTAGGAAAAACACTGAATATGAGGCAGTGAATTTTCAGTAAAAAAGTATGTTTTCCCCCCATTATCAATTGACTTGCTTGGGACACCAGAGAGATCAGAATCACTAGCAAATAGGCTCTCAATAAATTTCACTGCCATCATCATTTAATGCTGCCATTTATCCCAAGTGCAGAGATTTGTGCAACTTTTCTGGTGTTTTCTCTGTCTTGACATATATATTGAGATAATCTGTAATCTTTATATACTGATTTGCCCGAAGATCTGAAATAACATAATACATTTATCCAATAAGTAGAAATTGATTTTTAAATCTTCAGCTCCATTTGGACTGTTTAAGGCTTAAATAAAACACATATAACCATCTTGATCAAAAACTAAAAACTAAATATTAACTTTTCTTTGTGGTAATGCTTCACAAAGTCATATTATATATTGTGAATGATTTTTTGGTTTTTATTCATGTCCACACTATTTTTGGCAAAGAGAGAATTCAGATTGTCCTTTGTGGCCCAAGTCATTTGCCCATGTCTTAGAATAACATCTTTGGTCATGCTCCTATTGGAATGTTTAAGGCTGTCTTAAATAAAACTGCACACATATTGTTATGTTAAAAAGTGGCATTTTGGCAGACTCTGTTTATATTATACTATTGTAAACTATTTCTATGTATTAGAAGTATTTTTACCAAATTCAATGTAACTAAATTCTTGAAAATTGTCAAATAGCGAATGCTGTTCATTAATCCATATTATAGTGTTAATGATTGATGTAGGAATAAATAGGATGAAGCCTTATATGTTTGCAGATAATGCTTACGAGCAATGATGTTTACCGTTTCACTTGTACTTTTTCATGATACTGCATTTCATGTCTGTCACTTTATTCTTGGAAAATATAAAAAAATGAGAAATTGAACATACAAATCACTTATATCCCATATTATTTAGAGTGTTTCATCACCTTAAGTCTCTATTCTGCAATTCATTGTAATAGTCTATGAACAAGTTGGTGTCAGGTCTGCCAGTTATGTTGACTGTACGTCCTTAAACTAGTTCATCAGCTTGTTTACTGGAAAGGAAGCCTTTTTGTTGCATTTACTTTAAAAGAATACAACACTACAAAACGCAGATTCCTTAGCTCATCAGTCCTATCTGTTAACTCATGACGCAGTCTATGATTTCATATTGTAGCTCTGGAAATACAAACTTACCACAAGCTAACCGCTGCTAAAATCTGTGAATCATTTTGTTTGATACACTAAGTTATTAATTATAAGTAGTGGATTTTTATCAGATTGTATTTTAAATATTTTTAATAGTAAATGCATACTGTAGATAGGGTTAATTTGGCGATTTTACCATTTTTTGCATATTGGCGGCTATTTAATTTGGCGGATATGCAAACCGTCTTACGTTACTCTCTACAATGTTAAACTTACGCGCTGTTTGCGAATTACCTTGTAACTGGGCATGTTTGGCTATGTTCATTTTTTCTTTTGAGGACCACTTGCGATAATCACCACGTTTCTACATTTTTGTGAGATCATCCTTTACATTTTGCACCTCGATCGATGCTGCTACTATACCACGCTTTTCCTTTCTAGTTTTTCCCTGAGTATTAATGAGTAACTGACCAGTTCTGAGCCAATTTACGAGGTACATTTTTCATGTTTTGGGAAAAAACTAAACCGGAAGTGACCTAAATACACTGTTAGAAATACCCTAGATAATTCCTGGGGATTCATTCTAAATTTTGGCGAAGATTTATATTTAATTTGTAACATACTTTATAAAGTATACCTAGTGTTTTGTATATTTTTGAAATAATATAATATATATATAAAAAGGTCCTGCCTTGGAAATTGCAATGGAGATCATACCTTGCAATGGCACTACCTGTACCATGTTCTTCTTCCACTTATCCATTTATACATGTATGCTGCTCCACAGTCTAACAAGCTAGGGAGTGGTAACAAGAGCCTTGTACATGGTTACTCGATTAGAATACAGAATATAAATAATCATGTGATTGCAACATTATTTCAGAAAGACTGACTTGTCCTTTCCTATGTCAAAGACTGCAGAGTGATTTTGATATTCATGAATGTCAAAATCACTCTGCAGCCTTTGACACAGTACATACATGTAGCCTACTAGACACAACATTGAAATCTTAAGTTTATGTAAGTGCATGTCTTAAGATTCATCCTTTTCAGAAAGACATATGAAAACCTGTTCTGTGTGTTTCCCATCCTTTTGGTTAGCAGTTTTATTAGTGGAGCCTTTGACACAGATTAGTTTGTTCTAAATCATAACTACACATATGTAGCCTACTAGATACAAAATTCAAATCTCAAGTTTATGTAAGTGCATGTCTAAGATTCATCCTTTCAGAGAGACATATAAAACATGTTTTATGTGTTTCCTATCCTTTCGGTTTCATAATCCAAAGGAACAGTTTTATTAGTGGCAATGTATTTATAGTAATGCCTCATAAATACCTCCCTTCTCACTAGCCAATTAATAGTATAAGACTTCGTTTACCCAATCTCTGTGACAGAGCTATTCTTTAACATGTTCCTTATGGAGACAAGTGTTCGCTATGTACACCCCCGGATGTACACTATACAGTTTTCATAGTTACATATTGAAGAATTAGCAAAATATATAAGCACTAGAGCCAAAGGGAAAGGACTAAAAGTTGTAATGGAACTTAGCAAGAAAAGCAAACTCTAAGTGCATACCAGTCAAGAAAAACAAACCCCATATAGCCCAAAACCATGATCTAACGTGAAAAGAAATGTCTAATACCCCCTTTCCCCCCACCATTCAAGAACCAATATCACAATCCAAGACCGGAAGACCAAGGGACATTTCATTCATACTGAAGTCATTACAATACATGTTGAACAAAAAATTAGAAATTGATAGCCGATACTCATAACTTCAAAAATAGTTGTAGATACAAATACTCATACAAGATGGAGCATTCGGTCTCAAATGATGTGGGATAGATAAAATCCAGTCTCCAAGTCCATAAGCGTTTCAAAGGGTCAACACATGTTTCAAAACATGTTTAACCAATCAGATTGAATGACCTTTGACTTTTAGCGGCAACTACCAGTTAACATCGATGTAAAGACAATTATTCACATTAGATAGTACAGACGCATCATCGCAAACTACATCCAAAATATTACAGGCTAAAAAAGCACCTTTCGCTCTAGGTCCTTGTATTTTTTCTTCGCAGTTGCTTTGAGGTTTCTCCAAAGCATTTGGAGAGATGATGTCCTTTTCTTTGGGGGATATCCTAACATATTGACCTTGTCAGTGATCACTTCCCAATCTCATTGCTAAGACATTTTGGATGTTGTAGCTCTAAATTTGCCAAATAAAAGTTCAGAAAGCAGAATTACTGTCCAACAAATGATTGGTTAACAAGAAATTAAAATGATTTACTCTATTCTTTTTAGTTTCCATTTAAAATGGTTCCTTCCACCTAACTGAATACTCTGATTATGATGGTCTAAGAAATAGAATCATACAGTTGTAATTATCTTTTTCAAATGAAGGCAAAGAATCTTATTCCATTAGAAATCTTCTATTTATGTTTGAGCCTTCATTTTTGATTTTTAGCCTTCAAAGTAAAAGAATCAATCCCTTTTATTTATACACATATTTTGCCTGGACCAATCTACGAATGCTACACACAGATGCAATACTTTTTTCCAAGTGGATTTTGAGATGTGTTTCCCCATTTCTTTGAAATTTATTTGATTCTTGGAAACTTTTTCAATTAAGTCAATTGTTTTGTTTAAATATATGTGCAGGCCACTGTTAAGTCTTACCAATCTGATTGTTGTCTGGGTTTGACCCAATCTATTGTACAAAGATGTTGATATTGGATAGTTTTTATCAATTCTCAGTTATCAAGTTATTTTAGGAGTAGACCGGTGACATAGAAGAAACGCACAATCATTTTTGTAAAAATGTATTATAAAAATAAATGGAACATACCTTTGGATAAAACTTGAAAGTATCAAATGTCAAATTAAATGTGATTTCAATGTAATTTAAACGTCTGCAGCATTCTTTATTGGTTGTGTAGGATTGAGTAGGATTTTCCATGGTATTGTACTGTTCCAGTCTGACAGCCTAGCTTTGCTCTCTCACAAGACATACATACATTCATATAACAGGCACACTATTTCTATATACTTCAATATTGCATTGCTTGATAGAGGGATGAATGTAGGTTTCCCAATTTTAATCATTTCAACATTGAGTGAGGAGTGGCACCCAGAATATATAGGATTTTATAAACAATACAAACAGAAATGAACTGAATTAGGATATTGTCATAAAGAATTGACGACATGTTAGGAATGTTGGACATTTAAGATATCCCACGGGTGATATCAGACACATGATCAAATATTGCCTGTAGCTACATCTGGTTTCATTCCATCCTTTTTTTTATCCTGTTAAACTCTTTCAACCGAGCAATCATGCTAAAGATCAATTATCAATTTCCAGTATTCATATAAGACAAGGCACTTTTTATATTTCTCCAAATCAGTTAACTCACCAACTAGTTTCTTTGAGTTGGTTATAGTTCCTATTGAAGTTTTGAATTGATATCAAACTTGCCGAAACTCCAGGCAACCTTTTTGGCGTCATCTGCATAGACAGGTAACATATTCAAATTATTACAGTTTTGCAGTCAATATGTATGAACCCTCCTAGTCCAAGGCGGTGGACTCCCTTTGACATCAGGGTAAATGAAAATGGCTCCTTAAAGAAAGAGCACAGACTGCCTTTTGTAGAAAACGCATACTCGAGGAGTCCACTTATACATTCCCCATGATGAGAGAATAAGGATCCCAGATCAACATTTTAGTTGGCCACCATGCTATAGGATATAGAAACTTCTTAATCGAAAGATAATTGAATTGTAATATACTGGATGCTGTTGCCAATATGTCAGAACCTAAAAATTAATATATCATATAAACAAGTGGATTTGATTTATTTAGTACAATTTGTAAGTTAGAAGTCTGTCTCTCTGAAATTTTTGCTTGACATATCTATCAACGCTATTTGTACAATTTTGTATCAATGTAATCTGGCCCTGTGAGTAAAGAAAATCATACCTTTCTGTAGATTGATCATGCCTTTGTGGAACTGACCCTGCTCAGCCAACCCTCATAGTTGATATTGACCGCCTTTTCTCATCATTGCCAAAGAGCCTTAGAAGTTACAAATTGAGCATGTCTTATTCACATTTTAATTGTTGGGTTGATATGTTTATTTCATTTTTTTTATAACTATTCATTTACAGTAGAACCTGTGAAAGTGGAACGCCCTTCGTTCTGCCAAAAAGCTTTCCACTTAGGAGGTGTTCCAGTTACGGAGGTTTTGGGATCACGGGATTTAAAGAACACACAAGATCAAATTGAGCTTATATACATTTATTTACATTGTTTTAAAACATATTGTACATATCAATTTATTTATTGATTTATTTACACAGAGTGATCACTACAGTTTTGTACAATAATTTGTTCAATCCTTGAAAAAGTCTTTTAAAGATGTCTGCCTTGATGTTTTGCACTTCTTCTTGGCGATTGCTCCAAGGACGGTGTCTTCCACTCCCAGAATCATGTCATGCTCCTTCGGTCCAATGGAGAAGGTGTGGTCTTTCAGGACTTGGAGTGCCTTGAGGACATCGGAGATGCTGTGAGATTTTGGAACAAGGATACCATCCTCATGCTCAGGTTCATCCACTGGTGCGCTGTCAGTCTGACTCATGTCGTTGATGAAATTTTCAGCCCATTCATTATCATCGTGTGCATGGGGACTCTCTTCACTCTCCAACTCCAGATACTCTTCTGCTGTCAGTTGTTGGCTGGGTGACTTGGATCGTTGTCAATCAGGAGAAGAATTCTCCGGTCTTGAGCTGCCATCTTGCTATTCAGCTTCTGGCACCATGACTTGAAAATCGCAGAGGTCATCCATGCCTTCTTGCTGTCTTGCCAGTCCACGGGCAGTAGTCCCTTGTCTTGGTTCTTGAAGCATTGAGGGTTTGCAGATTTCCCGATTACTAGAAGTTTCAGCTTGTCTGTGCCTGTAGAGTTGGAACCGACAAGGGCGCTAAGTTTTTTGTTGGATATCTTGACCCATGACAGCCATCCCCAGTGGTGACGAATGATTTGGCAGGTATGGCACGCCAGAAAATTCGAAGTTCATTATAAATATTGTCTGGGCTGTACTATTCAGTTATAGCTGGTACACTTATTTCCTTCCACTGTTTTACAATGTCTGTATCGACGCCTTGGCTGTCTCCGGAAATAACCTTGTAGGAGATATTGTGGCGCATCCTTAATGACTGGAGCCAACCATTAGATGCCTTGAGGGCTTGTTCTTGAATATCATGCTAACTATGGAATAACTTAGAATTAGCCCATAAGAGCAAATGAGTTACAAGAATTACTAAACGTAGTGTCAGAGTATAGCTCTAAGTGGCGTATGTCTTATCATGCTGGAATTAACAGTAAAAGTAAGATTATTATCTTTAATGAAACAAAAAACAATTTGAAAATAAAATGGGCATGCGTAAATGGGAAATTCAGAACGATACTGTCCCAGAAACAAGATCGCACACTTATGCTGGCAACATACTCCACGCTCAACTTAAGAATGATGAATCAGTTACCAAGCAAAAAATAAATTGAATGGTAGCTTTTATTCAGTTAAACCTATTGGCATCCAAAAAGGAGGACTAAATCCAATGGTAGCAGTCAAAATACTAATGTCACTTATCTTGCCAACAGCTATGTTTGGTTGCGAACTGTGGAACAACTTATCATGTGAAAATATATACTCTCTAGATGTTGCATATCGTCAAATAGCAAAAATAATCCAAGGCTATGAACACAACGTGTCTTCGGATGTTGTTCTTTATACTCTTGGGTTGTTACCTATATCATGTTACATCAATAATGCAAAACTGTTATTTTTCGATTGCTTAAGCAGAACATCTCATGTAATGACAAGGCGAGTGTTTTTATTTAGGCTGTCTTCATTTTTATTTTTTTATTCATGAAATTATGATGTTGAACCTTATCAGTGATTATGTAGACAGTTTTGTTAAAACAGGGAAAACCATTCATAAAGTACTATTTAAAAAAATACCAGGTACATTCACAAGAAGAGCAAATGTGGTTAGCAAAGATAAAAGCAAATAGTAATCTTGTAATGTTCAGCAACATTCAAATTCAAATTGAACCAAGTTTTGCATGGATAATAGGCAAACGAAATCCTACACACTTGTGGCAACTGGCTTACCTTGTTTACCTTTCAATTATTCCAAACTATAAATCCTTAAAATGCAAAAAATGCAATATCCTATGCAAAGATATAGTTGCACACTTCCTTAGGTGCTCATACATGTTAAACGAAAGAAATGATTTTCTTGAACATTTAGTTGACATTTTGCCAGTCAATGATAGCGTTAAGCTGTTATCAGCTTCTGAAGATATTTTTGAACAAACTATACTCGGTAGTAGAGTAGATATTTTCATAAATGATGATATTTACGATCAATTCATCATCGAGTGTGCTACATCTCTCTATCATTTAGACAGTTACTTTAAAGTAATCAAATCCTGATCCTTGTATTTACCTAGAATTGCACTATGAGAAATCACATGTCGATAATCATGATATTGGCAATGAACTCAAGCACTGTTTTTTGTAAATATGTTCCTTTGTAGTTATAATTCTTGTATATTAAAATAATGTAATTTTATATGTTTGCTCTCCCTTGTGGAGGAATAAAAGATACAATACAATACAATATATCCCAAAACCATGATCTAACGTGAAAAGAAACAATGTCTAACTTCCCCTCCAAGCGAGAACCAATATCATAATCCAGGACCAGAACACCAAGGGACATTTCATTCATACTGAAGTCATTGCAATACATGTTGAAGAAAAATTGAAAACAATTGATAGTCAATACTATCATCAAAAATAGTTGTCAAAAATAGTTGTAGATACTAGTGCTCATAAAAGATAGAGTATTCAGTCTCAAATGATGTGGGATAGATAAAATCCAGTCTCGAAGTCCATAGGCAATTCAAGGGGTCAACATCCATTCGCAAAGCCATCATAATCCATAAAACACAATAATTCACAATGGTCATCAGGAGAAATCTATGGCTGGTTTCGATTCCTAATATAGACAAATTTGAAGATAAGACTGATATTGTCACATTGAAATATGATAATAAGTGAATAATATATTTGTAATAGTTTGCACCGGTATAACCATGCGCAGTAGAATGATACACAGGGTTTCCCTAAATTGTAGAAACATGAATGTTTCTCATAATTAATTAATTCATATATCCCGAGGATTTCACCTGTTCTCTTCTTGATCAAACATTGTTTGATTTTTGATTTTTTACAATAAAATAAACTGACATCTTATCATTTTTATTTCCATATGTTATTGACGTGAGAACTCAATGATCAATGGGAAAACACTGCTAAACTTGCACACTGAAATAGGTATACCAGCAGGCCTAGGAAAATATGGCTACAAAAAGATGCTACACCTAAGGGCTACAGGTGGACAAACTAATCCCCCTGAAAAGTATTTTATGGTGCAGATCACTAAATTCATGATTGCATTGAAAAGCTTTGAATGCTAATTTTCAAGAATCGATGTATTATCAAAGAAGAAATATGAAGAATTCATATTGTTTATTTCGAGTAATTATTTAGTGTCAAGTTTTGTCTCTAGTGACAGCATGTTACTGAATGTCTCATCAAATGACCTAAACTACAGCAGCTAAAATAAGCATACCGATATATATCACCCCCTTCAATCTATTTTTACAGGTTTTTATGATTATTTCACATTTTTCTATATTTTGCGTAAGCAGGGCGGTGAATTTTCTTCATTTTTCTTCAAACATTTCGTCTTACCAAAATTTATTATATCTGTCAATTTCAAGAAAATCGCGCCGCTAAGTTTGAAAACTAATTCAAATAATGACGTTTTCTCCATTGAGCTCCATTATAAAAATGGATTTTTCAAACTTAATATTTTAAAATTCTACGTGGTGAAAAGTTGCATATTGAGTAATGTTATGGTGTAAAAATTCAAAACAAAAAGGAATAAAGAAAAAATGCCACAGAGCAGTCTCATAAGCATCTCTTTAACAGAACCATCAACTTAAATTTCTCTTGGTGTAATATTGCTAAAATATACTGATTCTTGACTAATTGAATAATATATACATGTATATATGGTTTTACACATGATACAAATCTACCTTAAGTGTTTGTTATAAATGTCTCTATAATAGTCTTATCGAACTATATTGCATCAGTCCAGAACCAAACTTACGAAATATATCAAACTTAAAATTATATTACCATAAACCACAATAATGTATATGAAAATAGGCACCAAAAATCTACCTAAACGGTTTGTTATAAATGTCTCTATAATAGTCTTATCAAACTATATTGCATCAGTCCAGAACCAAACTTACGAAATATATCAAACTTAAAATTATATTACCATAAACCACAACAATGTATATGAAAATAGGCACCAAAAACTAGCTTCAAGGATCCCAAGTGCGCAGAATCTAACTTTTAAGAAGTTACATTCCAAAATGACAATATTAAATCGAAGAAATATGGCTCTGACTGTAACTTACGGAAACTACAAAAATAAGAAATTGACATGAATTCAACTTGATTTAAGAGATATGGCTTTGACTTAAAATCTCAGAAATCAGAAATATAACATCAATTTACAGATAAATATGACACAGAAAATCTGTATAAGATTAGTATCACAAGAAGAATCTTTCAAAATAAATCAATATAAATGGCCTAAATTTAGTTAAAAAGAAGTTTCTATCATGTTATGAATATTTGTGCACCATTGGTTTAATGAGAATTTGCCTTTTTCTGAACCATTTTTCTGTACTTGTGAGTTCATTTCTCTCTTATTCTTCAACTTATCCTAATTTTTTCAACATAAATATATAAGCACTAGTGCCAAAGGGAAAGGACAAAAAGTTGTAATGGAACTTAGCAAGAAAAAGCAAACTCTAAGTGCATACCAGTGCATACCCCCTTTCCCCCCGCCATTCAAGAACCAATATCACAATCCAAGACCAGAAGAGCAAGGGACATTTCATTCATACTGAAGTCATTACAATACATGTTGAAGAAAAAATTAGAAATTGATAGCCAATACTCATAACCTCAAAAATTGTTGTAGATACCAGTACTCATACAAGATACAGCATTCAGTCTCAAATGATGTGGGATAGATAAAATCCAGTCTCCAAGTCCATAGGCGTTTCAATGGGTCAACATCCATTCACAAAAGCCATCGCCATAATCTATAAAACACGATAATTCACAATGGTCATCAGGAGAAAACTATGGCTGGTTTCGATCCCTATTTCTCAACCATTAATGCCATAGCCGGGATCCACCTCAAAAGGTGCCAAGTGAAATATTGTGAGTTCATTGCCAATGTCTTAAACAATTCCCACATCCTTCAGCATCTCAAGTGGTAAAACTTGAAACTTCGAAATTAATGATTTGTATTTTTCAGCAAAGCCCAGAAAGAATTTCTTAAGCTTTATAGAATTATAACCTTGACCTAACAGTTTGATCACTAAAGTATTGTGTCTTGACTTAAAATCTAAATGTTTAGAGCATGCCCTGCCATATCTAATAAGCTGGGATACATAGACCCCATATGCTAGATTTAATGGAATATTACTGTCTAAATGGGGAAAATTCACAATATCAAAGTTGAAATCATCTCGTTTATCATACAACTTACAATATATACTGTTGTCTTGTTCAATGTTAATGATAAGGTCAAGATAAGGCGCATTCATGTTCGATTCATTGGTCTTTTTAACTCTAACTTCGAAGGGTATATCTCATTTACAAAATTTTCAAATCCAGGGTTGTCCAAACTCAACAGGTCATCTATATACCTATCTGTTTTATTAAAAAGTTTAGCTATGTGGAATTTTGTCTTATCTTTCATCATCTTTTGCAAAAACTTATATTCATATGAGAATAGAAAAAGGTCTGCCAAAAGAGGAGCACAATCTGTCCCCATTGGTATTCCTATATTTTGACATAAAACAGTATTTCCAAACTTTACATAAATGTTATCAATCAAAAAGCCTAAAACCTCACAAAGTTTTATTGCAGTAAAAGAAATAAACTTTTCATGTTGATCACTAGAAAAGAAAGCTCTATTTGAACTACAATTTACGAATTTAAATCTACTACCTTTCATTGTGTTTTTAATGATACCAAATATTTCCTCTTTCAATTTGTTATGGGGAATTGATGTGTAAAGTGTGGAAAAATCCCATGTGGAAATACATTTAACTTTTTAATAATTAGGTTGATCAAATTTAGATAAAAGGTCCTTCGAATTTTTAAGGATCCACATATGGTTAACCCCAGAATTTCTAAAAATAGCATTACAGTAAGACTCCCTATTATTTTTAACAGCTTGGAGACACCTAGTCAATAGCCCAGAAACCTTTTTAGTAGAACAAACCCTAGAACCAGCAATAAATCTAGATTTATAAGGGTCTTTATGTAATTTAGGTATCCAATAAATTTTAGGCAAATGTTCTTGTTTCTCTGTTGGTTTGATCTTGTGTCTAATCAAGAAGTCTAAATGATTTTTGACTATTTCAACTTCATTAGCATCAACCTTAACATACGTTTTAGTACTTGTATATTTGTTTGAAATGTCCAATTCTGTCATAATAATAGACAAATAGAATTTTTTACATGTAACAATAACGTTATTTGACGCTTTGTCTGTTGGGACTAAAACAAATTTTTTATGAAAATTTTCTAAATATTCAACAACTTGAGGGTCATCTAATACCTTGTCATTAGATTCAAACTTTTGACCTTTAAGTTTAATTATTTTACTATTAACAATATCTTTGACATTAAGTATCCACTCATCTAATGAAGATTTATCAGCATGCTCACGTCTAATCCAATCGTTAGCATATTTTTCAACAGCATCAAAATTTTTTTTTTTATATCTCCATAAAATTGTATTCTGTTCACGAAATTTAGGACCTTTTTTAATCAGATTTCTTGATCAGATTTTTTTTAATCAGATAAAATAGATAATGATGTGTGCTATCAACTTTATAAGGGGCCTTTAATAAATCGATTTGATAAAAACTGGTGAGGTGGATATTAATACACTTTGCAATTAATGTATGTATGTCATAATCTGTCTTTGTTTAAGTGTAGGGCATCCAAAGTCAACTGTACTTACTATTATATTGGTACATAAGTTCAAGTAGATAAGCGAAATTAAAAACATGACATACAAAGGTAGTTTTTAAATATCACCTGGCTTGAATTAGAGTACTTGATACATTTGGTATAAAGGGCCAGACAGATAATAAGATTTTAAATAAAACTAGAAAAACAGCAAGGCCATGGACTAGAGAATACCCCCGAACAACACATATTTTATAATAAATTATTTTGTGATGGACATAATACTATTAACCAGGCAGTATTAGTGCCTTTTTAAGGAAAAACTACTTTGTTGTATATTATTCCATTTTGAATTTAAAAACTATTTACAAAAATGAACTTTTACAGAGAATATGGACCATTTGAATTTGAATTTCTTTTTGAGATAGTGAGCCTATAAAGTATATTTTATTTAAAAACATGTATAACCGAAGTGATTATTTAAAAACTATTTACAAAAATGAAGTTTTACAGAGAATGTGGACCGTTTTTAATTTTGAGGAGAGTTTGAATTTCTTCTTGAGATAGTGAGCCTATAAAGTATATTTTATTTAAAAACCTGTATAAACGAAGTTGATTTAGAGGCATTAAAGATGTAGCTAAACTGTAATTTTTTGGTAGCTTTGAATTAAGCAACAATTTTGAATGTAAAAATGACTGATAGGTACACACATACTAACAGCTTTTATTCAAACAATATTTAAGTTAAAGTAGAAATTGTATTAAAAATTAATGTCACTGGAATTTATTGTGTAATTAGTCTAGTTTAATAGTCCAATAAATTACATGCCAAACATATATTTAAGTTTCTGGTTAAGTTACTTTGAACACAGCTTAAACATATCATTTAACGTCACAATTTTGTCAAAAAATTATAGCCATTTTGAATTAGGACATTTTAGAAATTCCTTTTGTAAAGAGATAGCAATTCATACAAAAATTTGTAAAGACACATTCAAATGTTGCTCTTTTAAGAAGAATGACAGCCATTGAAAATTGAATGGCAATATTGAAAATTCCTACATCAATCAATAAAATTTAAATCAAGTCAACCAACCAGTTATTATGATTGCATTTTTAAGGAAAATGGAAAATTTGTGGTGACCATATTATACAAATATTGAATTATGTGGAGTTGAATATCTGTATATTGTACGCCTGGTGTTTTTCGCGTGCGATTTAGTTTCACGCTTTTCTCGAGTATTGCAAAGTCCCAAAAATGTCAGAAAATTGCAGATTAAATCCCCGGGAATTTATTATTACCTGGGGCCCTGATGCCTTTTGTTATGTGTAAAATATTTAGTTTCTCTGCTTTAATGCCAAAAATGACGATGCAATAGAGGTTGATTTGCATATTGGATGAAAATACTTTTTACTAAATTCCCGGGAATTAAGTGATGTGACTTCGTTTGAATTGAATATATAGTGGATTCACTAAAAATGACGTCATTGAATACCTCTATATACTTTTAGTCACACGGTATCTAATCGACCAATGAGAGAACGAGTACCACGGCATGGAGTTATTGTCTGGACACACTTTCAGATGGATGAACAATTAGGCATACGGACAAACAGCTTCTCTATATTTTACTCAATCTTCATCCAATAATGGGATTAAAAAGCATAGACAGTGACATTCAATTGGACTCTGAACCAAATGATGGTAACAAAATGACCAACTTCTTTTTTATCAGATTCGTGTGATCCTGTAAAATCGCTTGGTACTATAATGCTGCCTTTGGTCACTTGGTGCAGTATTTTCAAGTACTACTATTCACTTGATACTTTTCACATATACTTGAAATCAGTCTGTATCGATGGTTACCATGATGTCTGGAAGGATTATACTGCTAGTGGTGGCGGTGTTATGTATCTGGCATGCAGGGCAAGTAAGAGCATCATGTGATTGCAAGCTTAATGCAGCTTCCACAGTAAAGCCAGAGATCATCAACTCAAAACTGGAATCGCAACAACAAATAATTGATGGGTAATTTATTTAATTTTTATGTTTCAATACTTTTTATTCCAGAGTAAAAAATGTTAAAGCAATTACATACAGCATTACAGTTACAAAAAAATTAATAACAGTATACCTTTGGCATATTAAGTGGAAAATCCCAAGATCACTATTTCAATTAAATGTTTCAAGGAATCCTAGACTTCGAAGAAATATTTCTTAACTTTTTGGAAATTAATGAACTATTTCTACAAATAAACATGATGGAAATCTTTGGAGGATTCCTAGATTAACTTATTTTACTTTTTGAATGATTCTTAGATTAACTTATTTTACTTTTTGAATGATTCTTAGATTAACTTATTTTACTTTTTGAATGATTCTTTAATTGTTTTCAAATCCAGCCTAGAGGAAAAGTACCAGAAGATGGCACTAGACAATGCATTGAAACTTGAGCGTCTGAAGAGTGCCAAAGGAGATTCTCAAGAAATGACAAGTATTATTTATCCTCAAGGTAATTGAATCAGATGATAGATTCAAATTATAATACTATGTCAAATGCAATTAAATTACTCTTTTACAGGTATATGTAATATTAACATGAAAGCCATTCATGGGGCAGTGAATTAAAAAGTCTGTATATAGAATATACTTTAATGTTGCTGCTATTGAATATTAAGGAACATGAAAGAGTCAATAATCGAGATATTTCGCTACCACACTCCATATCATGTTTTAAATTCCTTATGTTTATAACGTATAAAGCTTTGTAATCACTTGTCACGCAGCTCTCCATTTATACGGATTCATCACTTATAAAATGCTGTGTATGAATAATCTTGTTTTGACATAGTTATTGGTAGGGAATCATTGTGATATTTGGCATGTAGTCATTACAATGTAATCCACCTTATAAACAAGGAACCAGAGAGAAAAAACGATTCATTCTTGATGAAAAGAACATTAGAACTTCAACTTCAATTCACTTAAACGTATAATGCATAGCTATATACATAAAGTGTGCTCGAACATATGAGCAAAATATCTAATGTAGGGTAAAACTTTTATGTCGCCACTAAAAGTGGTAATTGTTATAGCCTCAAACATTTGTGGGGACAGTTTTTGGCAGTTTGGAGTTTGACATCTTTAACAAATGACAGGTGGTGACATTTTGCATGTTAATGCCTTGTTTTTCCTAATTATAGCTAAAAACCAGAAAGTATTTTAAGCTTCCAAAAGTTATATGGTGATATTTAGCAGGAAATGAATTAAAATGTCTCGCCTTATGCTACACAAGTTTGTTTTTCTATTCTCAGTTAGTAAGTGTCCCAAGAAGAACCATCTGCGCTGCAAAGAATCGGGAGAGTGCATCCATAAACTATTGGTGAGCATAACCTTCACTTCAATTATATACAATACATAAAATATGCAAGCAGAACTGGCCAGGCCTTACAGCAGGCTTTGACAATTAATTGTAACCACTAAATAGAGCAGAAGCCTGGGGAACCTGTGCCCATGTATACTGTTCTTCTACTTAATTTGTCAAATTTGTCAAAATCTGAATATTGGCGGAGATTTAATTTGCCAAACTTAACAGGTCTAAATACCTTTGAAATTGAATAAACTCTACTTACCTACTAATTTTGGATGCAATCTTACTTAGACTTTCAAACATCAAAATGGTCCAATTTATTGGATAAATCTTGAACCAAGATACACCATTTTTCCAAACAGAAATTACATTGGACAAAATTTCCTGGGAATTTCTGAAAAATTGGCGAAGACAGGAATTGGCAATTTTATGCAATTTGCCAAATTAAAACAACAGCCAAAATAACAGTAAAATAACAGTAGCATAGTACCCCACACAAGTTTGTGATAACTTGGAACTGTGATTTCGAGACTGTACCTTATACTATCTGTTATAAACGTTAGCACACATAAGTAGAGGAAATTTCCAACATTATAATTTTTGGGTTTTTATTTTCCTTCAATAACATTAAAAACAGAATCAACTGAACAAAGGGTGTTATTAATGCATTTAAACCAATTTGATGTCATAAGTCAAAATTAAGAATTGCTGATTTTAACAAGTTTACTTACTTATCACTTATTTGAACAATAACACTCCAAAAGTAGGCCTTTGTGGTATTTTGAATAGTCTATGGGTAGTCTGTCAATAAGACAGGTCCATTAACATTTTATTTTGGAAATATACTTGCCCTAGATATCTAGTTGTCCAGTTGTTGTCATGCTTGAATCATATAAATGTTAAAATGTACTAGAGTTTCAATGTCATATTCGTTGAAACAATGTAGCAATTTTGTAAAACATTGGCCACTATGTAGCATTTTGAAATTGCTGCCATTTAACCATTATTAAACATGTGGCTAAATAAACTATTTCCAATGTTGGAAATTGCCTCTAGTTTATGTGTGCTAAATTTGATATCAAATGGTAAAGGATAGTGTGTTCAAATCAAGGGTTTAAGTCATTATAGAAAACTTGTGTGGGGTACTATATAACTTACAATTCAACAAGTTAAAGTTTCACTTTACTCAATTACAGGGCTGTGATGGAGTGTTGGATTGCCTAGATGGATCTGATGAGACTGATAGATGCGGTGAGTTAATATGATTATCCCATCAATAGTTTTATAAGGGCATGGGGTTTTGATTCTTTCAATCACTCAAACTAATAGAGTAAACATTCATTTGGTGTTTCAGGTGGTCTTGATAATCTCATGTTTTGATAAAAATCTTACATCCAGTAAAAAAATAAATTCAGATGAACTTCGAGTTCTAAATCTTAGCCTAAATGATGATGATATTTACCAAGATATTTTTCAAGAAAGTATGGATTTTTGCCTCTAATGCGCTTTTGTAAGGATTTTGAGAACAAGGATAAATTATGCAAGTTATGCATCACAGTGCTGGTATAAAATAAAGACATTAATCTGTTGACAAAGACAAAATAATGATCAAAGGAGTTTTGGCAATATTGCACCAGTAATAGACTTTAGTTCCTATATTTTGTATGTATTTTCATCAAAAATTATTGAGAATTAAGAAAAACAGAGGTGCATGACTAATTCTGGCCCAGTTACTGTGTAAATATTAGGACTTAAAAATTAGACTCTTAAAATTAACTTTCAGTTGATACTTTGGTGCCAGGCAAACCAATCGTAACTGTCCTCCCCAAAAATCAGAATTGTTTCCCAGACGCTGCCTCGGATGTAACACTTATCGGCACAGTAACAAGAACGGAGACATCAGAATTTTTCCCTCAAGTTTTTAAGGGAACTGCCATAGGAGAATATAGTTTTATAGATAGCGACGGAAGGTAAATGCAAGAGTGAATTTTCAAGTGGCTATGTACATCATTGGAGGAGAGTATACAAAATGTAAAATATGCACATTTTGGGGGATATGTATCTAGACAATATAAGAAACTATGGGGTTTCAAACCACTATGGTCATGCCCAGTGATCATGAAAATTGGATGGGGGAGAAAACAATTTCTGCTAGAAAATTCGAAAAACTATTGAATTACTGAATGGATGGGCACACAGTATGATAACATATTTTGAGTCTTCTGAACAGATACACTTCTAAAATATGAGATCTATTAAAAAAAGGTGCAAGGCCATCAAAGTGCACATGTCAATGTTATCATAACTTAATTAATGCCATTGCTGACTTCATAAAATAAGTTTCCATATGTTGTACAGTAAAACCTGCGAACAGGGAATGCTCTTGGGACTGGATGAAAGTTTCCTTGTTCAGAGGTTTTCCTTATAGAGAGGGGCCGCACTTTTAGCAAACTTGCCGAATAAGCATATTTGTATACATATGGGCATTGATTGATTGTACCAATGTTGACTCCATACTTCGTTGCTAGACCTTGTTGTGACATCTTGGAAGATGTATGAAGGTCTCCCACCTCCCTCTATTGGCATTCTCCCTATGTTGATTTTAGCTGCTGCTGCTAGTGTCTAATGATGTCTAGTTGATGTAATTATTGATAGATTTGGCACAACATGACACATGTACTTATCTGTTATCTCCAAAAAACAATTGTTTTGGTCCCTAGATTATCACAACTGATTTGATGTAATTAGGTTTGTCGAAAGGCAGAATTAGTGTCATGATAATAAGGAACAAACAGATTAGTATTACTTTTAAAATATATCAGGGTAATTAACAGTGGGTAGAATGCTACATCTTGTAAACAATTGGCTTATCTTAATCTCAATCATACTAATCCAAGCTTTTTAGAATCAGATATTGGCTTAAGACTTTCACACCTCTGAAAAATAATGGAATATACAGTGTCACCAATATTCCATATTCCTTGTTCACAGGTGAATTTTCATATTTTGCCCCAAAATAGTGTTCCTTGTTCCCTGTTCACAGGTTTTCCCTACAGAGAGGGTCCATCAACATGTAAGTCAATGGAAAAATATTTGGTTCTTTTGAAAAGCATTCCTTGTTCATAGGTTTTCCCTACAGAGAGGTATTCCATCGGACAGGTTTTACTGTATATGTTATCAATTTTAAAATGTTTATATCCTAACTGTTTTTTTAGATTATGTGTATTATAACTGAAATCACCTTTTTAGTAATTGATGAAACGTAACTATTATATAATTGAGCTTCAACATTAATGATAATATATTTGTGAAATCTATACATGTACTGAGGTGTTGATCCTCAGACGCATTATAATAATGTTTGTGCTTTTCATGTTATTTATGTTTCAGGGATATCAAGGGTGTCTTGGAAGTCAGTCTTACCCACTTTGCGGCATCAGGTGAAATGACATGGGACTGGATTGATGACAAGTATAAATTTAGAGGACATGCATTTCAGCCCCTTTTCCTTGAATCGCCACTCATAGCCACTTTATACCATGGATTTGATTTTAAGGAGGTTTGCTCAAATGCAATCTGGCATCCCTATGACGAAATTAAAATATAATGCTTGTTCTAAAATCTAAAATTGGACTTAAGATTAGTTAAGCATCATGAACTGTTAAGACTACATGCAGCTGTTAAATAATAATTATTGACTTACTAACTTATAATCTGATTACATTTGAAAATGTTTTGCTCTTACAATTTTTTACTTCCCACAATTTTGCTCTCACAATTCTTATATTATGATTAAAAAACATTTAACTCTCCCCAAGAATATGCTGTCAAGATAATCATAAATACTTGTAAATCTGAAAATAAAAATCAGGAACATAAAATCATATACATATTTTTGTTAAATCTAAAAACATTTCGGATCAATGTCATGAATATGACATTCAGAAAGGACAATGTCCTTGGACTTTTTACTTAGCATCATTTACACTATGTAAAATCCCATGATTAATACAGTATCATAAACCTATTAAACATACATATCAGTTGTTTTAATTCGTTTTAACCTGTTATCATAGGTTTATGTATAAGACATAATTATAACAATGAATGATACGGACTTTTTTGCAGTTTCTCCTCTGATACTTGTATAATTTGTTTTAATTTGTTATCAGCTGTTATCAGCTGTTATATTCCATCTGGTTCAACTGGGAAAAACATATTATACTGGATGATACATTTCTCTGCTCTTGCGTATAATTTGTTTACATTAGGTTACATGTTGTTGACACAACATGTTGACACTATCTTGTTGACATAGACATATTGAGTGTTTTGATAAAAGCGGGTATTGATAAATTAAGTTTTGACATTTGAAAGTTGTAATGAATTAATATAAATGATTTTTCAAAATAAGTCACCAGAAGTGATTAGTGCAGCAGTTGAAAGATATATTTTAGTTTTACATTTATAACGTGCTTGCAAAAACACGGGCGCCCATTTAGATTATTAGCGGTTTTATTATAATATTGGATTGCTTCAATGCGCTCCATGAAAGAAAAATGTGGGCACTTTATTAATTGAAATCAATATGTCTTAATATTAAAGCTACATTGTTAACGGAGACAACGTAAGACTTCGACATTTTAACCCATTTCAAAATTCGGTGTTTTTATTTTCCATAACGGCTACTAGTATTTGTGTGCCATAGTTATCTCAGCTTTCGGGAATCACGGTTATCGTGATTTAAGGGCAGTTATAAAAATATACAAGGCGATGGTTTAAAATGGACAATTTTCAAAACTGCTCAACTTCACGTTTTTAAAGAATGCTTGCCCGGCGAGGGGTTTGCTATTGCGAGAGAACAAAAACATTGAATTAGGATTTTTCCTAATACGTAATCATTAATACTTAATACTTAATCATTAATCAACAACTTTTATAACCGTCTCTCTGATTAAATATCATGCCAATTAAAACCACGATTGTGTTGACAGGATTAAATGCGATATCTATGGAATAATAATTTAATGAACTCAATAGTCTAAATGATAAATAAGTTCATAATTTAGTCTTGGCTGACTAGTCTTGTATCATCAGAGTTGGATTGCAAATACCTCCCTAAATCAAATATTTATAATTGTTTTTATGTCTCTGATCCAACCACTAAAGTTTAAAAGGAACACTATAGTGTCCCGTGAATTTATTAGACTCCAGATTGAAAATCTGGAGTCTATTGTTTTTGCCAGTATTCTTATTATTATTAGACTCCAGATGAAAATCTGGAGTCTATTGCTTTTGCCAGTTTTCTTATTATTAGACTCCAGATATCAATCTGGAGTCTATTGTTTTTGCCAGTATTCTTATTAGACTCCAGATGAAAATCTGGAGTCTATTGCTTTTGCCAGTTTTCTTATTATTAGACTCCAGATGAAAATCTGGAGTCTATTGCTTTTGCCAGTTTTCCTATTATTCTTTCTTTCTTTCTTTCCGAACACTTTTTCTCAGCAACTAGAAGAACTTACTTAAATCTGATAACATAGTCAACTAGGTAATGAAACTTAGTTTCTGGGAAATTAGGTCAAATGTTTATCTAGGTCAAAGGTCAAGAACTAGGTCAAATCGTGGGTTCTCACTATTTTACAAGTTTTCTCAGTCGTCCTTCGGTATTTTTGCTCCGGGTTTTTTTCATCATGTTTCTTAGAAAAAAAGCTAATTCCGTTAGGCAAATCGTTTTTTGATAACTCTTACCGATTTTGAGAAATGACGTCCGAAAAGTAGGTCAGAACATAAAAAGTTCTCCAAATTCAACGTGTGAATTATCAAATAAGTGTAGAATTATCTCAGGAATCCGAATCTGCAAACAAAATTTCGATCCGACTACCGGTTCAGAAGTTATAGCATTTTGAAATCTCAAAATCGCTAAATTTGGTGCCCCATGTTAAGTCAATGGGGAAAAAGACTTCTTCGAAGTGTAAAATACGAGATATAGACTGAGTACAGCTTAACGTAATGAAAGCCTATAAAAGAAGGGGACCTCGAAGGCTATCTAGCTTTAAAATTTGGACAGCAAAATGCCTAGGTCAAAATCTAGGTCAAATTTATAACATTTTCTTATTTTTACGATTCTGACACTACACTTAAATAATTTGCTTCAAAATTTTGTATACAGGTAGCAAAGAGTGTGCTTATAGTGATAGCCTTTTGCCGTCAGAAAGTATTTTGACCCACTTTTGAGATATGGTGTCCGAAATGTAGGTCAAACTAAAAAGTTAACCAAATTTAACATATGAGCTATGAAATAAGTGTAGAATTTTCTCAGGAATCTGAATCTGCAAACCAAATTCCGATCCGACATCTGGTTCGAAAGTTATGGCGTTTTGAAAATTTTGAGAAAAATTGATCTGTTGATATCCTGATAGAAAGTCAAGGAAAAAAGATTTTTTTGAAGTGTAAAATACGAGATATAGATTGAGTACAGCTTAAGATAATGAATTCCTATAAAAGAAGGGGACCTCAAAAGCTACCTAGTTTCAATATTTGGACACCAAAATGCCTAGGTCAAAATCTAGGTCAAATTCATAGTTTTTCCTTATTTTTGCGATTCTGGCACTACACTTTTAGGATTTGCTTCAAAATTTTGTATACCTGTAGCAAAGAGTGGGCTAATAGTGTAAGCTTTTTGCCGTCAAAGAGTATTTTGACCCACTTTTGAGATATGGTGTCCGAAAAGTAGGTCAAAATAAAAAATTCTCCAAATTTTACATATGAGTTATGAATTAAGAGTAGAATTTTCTCAGGAATCCGAATCTGCAAACCAAATTTTGATCCGACTTCCGGTTCCAAAGTTGTGGCATGTCCAAAAAGTAGGTCAAAATAAAAATTCGCCAAATTTAACGTATGAGTTATGAATAAGGGGTAGAATTTTGTCAGGAATCCGAATCTTTAAATCAAATTTCGATCCGACTTCCGGTTTGAAAGTTATGGCGTTTTGAAATTTCGAGAAAAATCGATCTGATGTTATCCTGATAGAAAGTCAAGGAAAAAAGATTTTTTTGAAGTGTAAAATACGAGATATAGATTGAGTACAGCTTAAGATAATGAATTCCTATAAAAGAAGGGCACCCCAAAAGCTACCTAGTTTCAATATTTGGACACCAAAATGCCTAGGTCAAAATCTAGGTCAAATTCATAGTTTTTCCTTATTTTTGCGATTCTGGCACTACACTTTTAGGATTTGCTTCAAAATTTTGTATACAGGTAGAAAACAGTGTGCTTATAGTGTTACCCTTTTGCCGTCAGAGAGTATTTTGACCCACTTTTGAGATATGGTGTCCGTAAAGTAGGTGAAAATAAAATGAGTTATGAATTAAGGGTAGAATTTTCTCAGGAATCCAAATCTGCAAACCAAATTTCAATCTGACTTCCGGTCAAAAATTCCTACTAACCTACCTACTTACCTACTCGGCTACCTACTTAGCTACCTACTCAGCTACCTACTCAGCTACTTACTCCGCTACCTACTCAGCTACTTACTCAGCTACCTGCTCAGCTGCTCACTCAGCTACCTACTCAGCTACTTACTCAATTACTTAATCATCTTCTTACTCAGCTTCCTACTCAGTTACTTACTCAGCTCTTTACTCAGGTAAATCAATCTGGAGTCTTAAATTGAACTTTGTTCAATTTACAAATCTAGTTATTATTATTATTATTTTTTTTTTTCTTATTCTTCCTCCTTACAAGATTTCTCACCAACTAGAAGAACTTACTTTAAGCTGCTTACATGATCAACTAGGGAATGTATCTGGGATTATGGGAAATTAGGTCAAATTTTTATCTAGGTCAAAGGTCAAGAACTAGGTCAAATCCAGTACTTTGTCACTTTTTCCCATTATCTTGGTCGTCCTTCAATATTTTTGATCCGGTTTTTTTTCATTGTGTTCCTCATAAAAAAGTAGAAAAGCTAGGGTCGATTTAGTTTTTAGGTATCTCAAACCGATTTCGAGATATCCGTGTCCGAAAACGAGGTCCAAAAAAAAGTTCTCCGAATCCAATGTCCAGGATATCAGTCTTATAGGAAATTTTCTCAGGATTCCGAATCTGAAAACCAAATTTCGATCTAACTTCCGGTTCAGAAGTTATGGCGTTTTGAAAATTCAAAAATCGCTAAATTTGCTGCCCCATGTTAATTCAATGGGAAAAAATATTTTTGAAGTGTAAAATACGAGATATAGACTAAGTACAGCTAAACATAATGGAATCCCATAAAAGAAAGGGACCTCAAGACCTTCTTTTCATAAAATTTTGGACACCAAAATGCCTAGGTCAAAATCTAGGTCAAATTCAAAGTTTTTCCTTATTTTTGCGATTCTGACACTACAGATTAATTATATTCTTCGAAATTTTGTATACATATAGCCAAGAGTGTGCTTATAGTGGTAGCCTTTTGCCGTCAGAAAGTATTTTGACCCACTTTTGAGATATGGTGTCCGAAAAGTAGGTCAAAATAAAAATTTCTCCAAACTCAACGTATGAGTTATGAATTAAGAATAGAATTTTCTCAGGAATCCGAATCTGCAAACCAAATTTCGATCCGATTTCCCGTTCGGAAGTTATGGGGTTTTGAAATTTCGAGAAAAATCGATCTGATGGTATCCTGATAGAAAGTCAAGGAAAAAAGATTTTTTTGAAGTGTAAAATACGAGATATAGACTTAGTACAGCTTAAGATAATGAATTCCTATAAAAGAAGGGGACCTCAAAAGCTACCTAGTTTCAATATTTGGACACCAAAATGCCTAGGTCAAAATCTAGGTCAAATTCATAGTTTTTCTTAATTTTTACGATTCTGGCACTACACTTTTAGGATTTGCTTCAAAATTTTGTATTCAGGTAGAAAAGAGTGTGCTAATAGTGATAGCCTTTTGTCGTCAGAAAGTATTTTGACCCATTTTTGAGATATGGCGTCCTAAAAGTGGGTCAAAATAAAAAAATCTCCAAATTTAATGTATGAGTTATGAAATAAGGGTAGAATTTTCCCAGGAATCTGAATCTGCAAACCAAATTTTAATCCGACTTTCGGTCAAAAATCCCTACTTACCTACCTACCTACATACCTACTCGGCTACCTACTTAGCTACCTACTTCTCGGCTACCTACTCAGCTACCTACTCAGCTACTTACTCAGCTACCTACTCAGCTGCTTACTCAGCTTCCTTCTCAGCTACCTACTCAGCTACTCACTCAATTACTTAATCATCTACTTACTCAGCTTGCTACTCAGTTACTTACTCAGCTACCTACTCAAGTAAATCAATCTGGAGTCTTAAATTGAACTTTGTTCAATTTACAAATCTAGTTATTCTTATTATTCCGTAGCCGTTTTTTCAGAAACTATAAGGTATCCAGTAAAGACCATTATTCAGTTTATTTAGGTTCAGTATCTAGTTGGTGGGAAATTGGGTCACATTTTTATCTAGGTCAAAGGTCAAGAACTAGGTCAAATCCAGTACTTTGTCACTTTTTTCGATTTTCTCGGTCGTCCTTCAATATTTTTGATCTGGGTTTTTTTCATTGTGTTCCTCATAAAAAAGTAGAAAAGCTAGGGTCGATTTAGTTTTTTGGTATCTCAAACCGATTTCGAGAAATCAGTGTCCGAAAACGAGGTCCAAAAAATAGTTCTCCGAATCCAATGTCCAGGATATCAGTCTTATAGGGAATTTTCTCAGGATTCCGAATCTGAAAACCAAATTTCGATCTGACTTCCGGTTCAGAAGTTATGGCGTTTTGAAAATTCAAAAATCGCTAAATTTGGTGCCCCATGTTAATTCAATGGGAAAAAATATTTTTTTGAAGTGTAAAATACGAGATATGGACTAAGCACAGCTAAACATAATGGAAGCCCATCAAAGAAAGGGACCTCAAGACCTTCTTTTCATAAAAATTTGGACACCAAAATGCCTAGGTCAAAATCTAGGTCAAATTCATAGGTTTTCCTTATTTTTTCGATTCTGACACTACACTTCAATAATTTACTTCAAAATTTTGTATACAGATAGGAAAGAGTGTGTTAATAGTGTCAGCCTTTTTCCGTCAGAAAGTATTTTGACCCACTTTTGAGATATGGTGTCCGAAAAGTAGGTCAAAATAAAAAATTCTCTAAATTTAACGTATGAGTTATGAATTAAGGGTAGAATTTTCTCAGGAATCCGAATATGCAAACCAAATTTCGATCCGACTTCCGATTTCAAAGTTATGGCGTGTCCAAAAAGTAGGTCAAAATAAAAATTTGCCAAATTTAACGTATGAGTTATGAATTAAGGGTAGAATTTTGTCAGGAATCCGAATCTTTAAATCGAATTTTGATCCGACTTCCGGTTCGGAAGTTATGGCGTTTTGAAATTTCGGAAAATCGATCTGATGGTATCCTGATAGAAAGTCAAGAGTAGAGAAGAAAATGTTGAAAAATTCATCCATCCTTCCTATCTGATCTTATCCTATCCTTCCTTTCTATCCTTCCTTTGTATCTTTTCCTTCCTATCCTTCCTTTCCTCTCCTATAATATCCTTTCTTCCTATTCTGTTCTATCCTATCCTTCTTTCTTATTCTATCCTATCGTTCCTTCCTATTCTGTCCTATCCTACCTTCCTATTTTATCGATCCATCTTTTTCTGAATGACTCAGCTTATTCTAGATGACTCGGCTTATTCTAGATGACTCGGCTTATTCTAGATGACTCGGCTTATTCTAGATGACTCGGCTTATTCTGGATGACTCGGCTTATTCTGGATGACTAGGCTTATTCCATCCACCCATCCATCTTTTTCTGGATGACTCAGCTTATTTTGATGACTCAGCTTATTCTGGATGACTCGGCTTATTCTGTATGACTGGGCTAAAAAAAAGTCTAGATCTGGAGTCTGAAATTGAACTTCGTTCAATTTCCAAAGTCTAGTTATTATTAGACTCCAGATGAAATCTGGAGTCTATTGTTTTCGTCAGTTTTCTTATTATTATTCTTCTTATTATTATTCTATCCCAGTTTTCTCAATAACCATAAGGTCTTCAGTAAAGTCAATCATTTGGTCAATTTAGGTTCAGTATCTAGTTCTCTGGAAATTGGGTCAAATTTTTATCTAGGTCAAAGGTCAAGAACTAGGTCAAATCTAGTACTTTGTCACTTTTTTCGATTTTCTCGGTCGTCCTTCAATATTTTTGATCCGGGTTTTTTTCATTGTGTTCCTTATAAAAAAGTAGGAAACCTAGGGTCGATTTACTTTTTTGATATCTCAAACCGATTTCGAGATATCAGTGTCCGAAAACGAGGTCCAAAAAAAAGTTCTTCTAATCAAATGTCCAGGATATTAGTCTTATAGGAAATTTTCTCAGGATTCCGAATCTGAAAACCAAATTCGAATCAGACTTCCAGTTCGGAAGTTATGGCGTTTTGAAAGCTCAAAAATCGCTAAATTTGGTGCCCATGTTAAGTCAATGGGAAAAAAGATTTTTTTGAGGTGAAAAATACGAAATATAGACTGAGTTCAGCTAAATATAATGAAAGCTTTTAAAAGAATGGGACCTCAAAAGACATCTAGCTTTAAAATTTGGACACCAAAATGCCTAGGTCAAAATCTAGGTCAAATTCAAAGTTTTTCCTTATTTTTGCTATTCTGACACTACAGATTAATTATATTCTTCGAAATTTTGTATACATGTAGCCAAGAGTGCGCTAATAGTGTTAGCCTTTTGCCGTCAGAAAGTATTTTGCCCCACTTTTGAGATATGGTGTCCGAAAAGTAGGTCAAAATAAAAAATTCTTCAAATTTAATGTGTGTGTTATGAACTAAGTATAGAATTTTCTCAGGAATCCGAATCTGCAAACCAAATTTCAATCCGACTTCCGGTTCGGAAGTTATGACATTTTGAAAGCTCAAAAATCACTAAATTTGGTGCCCCATGTTATGTCAATGGGAAAAAATATTTTCTTGAAGTGTAAAATACGAGATATAGACTAAGTACAGCTTAAAATAATGAAAGCCTATGAAAGAAGTGAACCTCGAAGGCCACCTAACTTCAAAATTTGGACACCAAAATCCCTAGGTCAAAATCTAGGTCAAATTCATAGTTTATCCTTATTTTTGCGATTCTGACACTACACTTTAATTATATTCCTCGAAATTGTGTATACATGTAGCCAAGAGTGTGCTAATAGCATTAGCCCTTTGCCGTCAGAAAGTATTTTGATCCGACTTCCGGTTCCGAAGTTATGACGTGTCCGAAAAGTAGGTCAAAATAAAATTCGCCAAATTTAACGTATGAGTTATGAATTAGGGGTAGAATTTTGTCAAGAATCCGAATCTTTAAATCAAATTTCGATCCGACTCCCGGTTCGGAAGTTATGGCGTTTTGAAATTTCAAGAAAAATCGATCTGATGGTATCCTGATAGAAAGTCAAGAGTAGAGAAGAAAATATTGAAAAATGCATCCATCCTTCCTTTCTGATCCTATCCTATCCTTCCTATCTACCCTTGCTTTGTATCCTCTCCTTCCTATTCTATCCCTTCTTCCTATTCTATTCTATCCTTTCCTATTCTATCCTATCGTTCCTTCCTATTCTATCCTATCCTTCCTTCCTTTTTCATCCATCCTTCCTTTTTCATCCATCCATCCTTCTTTTTCTTGATGACTTAGCTTATTTTGGATGACTTGACTTATTCTGGATGACTCAGCTAAAAAAAAGTCTAGATCTGGAGTCTGAAATTGAACTCGTTCAATTTCCAAAATCTAGTTATTATTTTTTTTTTCTTATTCTTCCTCCTTACAAGATTTCTCACCAACTAGAAGAACTTACCTTAAGCTGCTTACATGATCAACTAGGGAATGTATCTGGGATTATGGGAAATTAGGTCAAATTTTTATCTAGGTCAAAGGTCAAGAACTAGGTCAAATCCAGTACTTTGTCACTTTTTCCCATTATCTTGGTCGTCCTTCAATATTTTTGATCCGGTTTTTTTTCATTGTGTTCCTCATAAAAAAGTAGATAAGCTAGGGTCGATTTAGTTTTTTGGTATCTCAAGCCGATTTCGAGATATCCGTGTCCGAAAACGAGGTCCAAAAAAAAGTTCTCTGAATCCAATGTCCAGGATATCAGTCTTATAGGAAATTTTCTCAGGATTCCAAATCTGAAAACCAAATTTCGATCTGACTTCCGGTTCAGAAGTTATGGCGTTTTGAAATTCAAAAATCGCTAAATTTGGTGCCCCATGTTAATTCAATGGGAAAAAAATATTTTTTTGAAGTGTAAAATACGAGATATAGACTAAGTACAGCTAAACATAATGGAATCCCATAAAAGAAAGGGACCTCAAGACCTTCTTTTCATAAAATTTTGGACACCAAAATGCCTAGGTCAAAATCTAGGTCAAATTTAAAGTTTTTCCTTATTTTTGCGATTCTGACACTACAGATTAATTATATTCTTCAAAATTTTGTATACATATAGCCAAGAGTGTGCTTATAGTGGTAGCCTTTTGCCGTCAGAAAGTATTTTGACCCACTTTTGAGATATGGTGTCCGAAAAGTAAGTCAAAATAAAAATTTCTCCAAACTCAACGTATGAGTTATGAATTAAGGATAGAATTTTCTCAGGAATCCGAATCTACAAACCAAATTTCGATCCGACTTCCCGTTCGGAAGTTATGGGGTTTTGAAATTTCGAGAAAAATCGATCTGATGGTATCCTGATAGAAAGTCAAGGAAAAAAGATTTTTTTTGAAGTGTAAAATACGAGATATAGACTGAGTACAGCTTAAGATAATGAATTCCTATAAAAGAAGGGGACCTCAAAAGCTACCTAGTTTCAATATTTGGACACCAAAATGCCTAGGTCAAAATCTAGGTCAAATTCATAGTTTTTCTTTATTTTTACGATTCTGGCACTACACTTTTAGGATTTGCTTCAAAATTTTGTATACAGGTAGAAAAGAGTGTGCTAATAGTAATAGCCTTTTGCCGTCAGAAAGTATTTTGACCCATTTTTGAGATATGGCGTCCTAAAAGTGGGTCAAAATAAAAAAATCTCCAAATTTAATGTATGAGTTATGAAATAAGGGTAGAATTTTCCCAGGAATCTGAATCTGCAAACCAAATTTTAATCCGACTTTCGGTCAAAAATTCCTACTTACCTACCTACCTACATACCTACTCGGCTACCTACTTAGCTACCTACTTCTCGGCTACCTACTCAGCTACTTACTCAGCTACCTACTCAGCTGCTTACTCAGCTTCCTTCTCAGCTACCTACTCAGCTACTCACTCAATTACTTAATCATCTACTTACTCAGCTTGCTACTCAGTTACTTACTCAGCTACCTACTCAAGTAAATCAATCTGGAGTCTTAAATTGAACTTTGTTCAATTTACAAATCTAGTTATTATTATTTTTTTTCTTATTCTTCCTCCTTACAAGATTTCTCACCAACTAGAAAAACTTACTTTAAGCTGCTTATATGATCAACTAGGGAATGTATCTGGGATTATGGGAAATTAGGTCAAATTTTTATCTAGGTCAAAGGTCAAGAACTAGGTCAAATCAAGTACTTTGTCACTTTTTCCCATTATCTCGGTCGTCCTTCAATATTTTTGATCCAGGTTTTTTTCATTGTGTTCCTCATAAAAAAGTAGAAAAGCTAGGGTCGATTTAGTTTTTTGGTATCTCAAACCGATTTCGAGATATCAGTGTCCGAAAACGAGGTCCAAAAAAAAGTTCTCCCAATTCAATGTCCACGCTACTGGTCTTGTAGGAAATTTTCTCAGGATTCCGAATCTGAAAACCAAATTTCGATCCGACTTCCGGTTCGGAAGTTATATCGTTTTGAAAGCTCAAAAATCGCTAAATTTGGTGCCTATGTTAAGTCAATGGGAAAAAAGATTTTTTTGAAGTGAAAAATACGAAATATAGACTGAGTTCAGCTAAATATAATGGAAGCTTTTAAAAGAAGGGGACCTGAAAAGCCATCTAGCTTAAAAATTTGGACACAAAAATGCCAAGGTCAAAATCTAGGTCAAATTCAAAGTTTTTCCTTATTTTTGCGATTCTGACACTACACTTTAATTATATTCTTCGAAATCGTGTATACATGTAGCCAAGAGTGTGCTAATAGTGTTAGCCTTTTGCCGTCAGGAAGTATTTTGACCCACTTTTGAGATATGGTGTCCCAAAAGTAGGTCAAAATAAAAATTCTTCAAATTTAACTTATGAGTTATGAATCAGGGGTAGAATTTTGTCAGGAATCGGAATCTGCAAACCATATTTCGATCCGACTTCCGGTTCGGAAGTTATGGCGTGTCCAAAAAGTAGGTCAAAATAAAAAAAATTCTAAATTTAACGTATGAGTTATGAATTAGGGGTAGAATTTTATCAGGAATCCGAATCTGCAAACCAAATCTCGATTCGACATCTTGTTCAGAAGTTATGATGTTTTGAAAGCTCAAAAATCGCTAAATTTGGTGCCCCATGTTAAATCAATGGGACCGAATAATTTTTTGAAGTGTAAAAATACAAGATATAGAATGAGTACAGCTAAACATAATGAAAGCCCATAAAAGAAGGGGACCTCAAAAGCTACTTTCCTTCAAAATTTGGACACCAAAATACCTAGTTCAAAATCTAGGTCAAATTCTTAGTTTTTTCTTATTTTTGCAATTCGGACACTACACTTCAATGATATTCTTCGAAATTTTGTATACATGTAGCAAAGAGTGTGCTTATAATGTTAACTTTTTGCCGTCAAGAAGTTTTTAGGCCCACTTTTGAGATCTGGTGATCGAAATGTAGGTCAAAATAAAAAGTTCTCCAAATTTAACGTATGAGTTATGAATTAGGGGCATAATTTCCTAAGGAATCCGGATCTGAAATTAAAATTGCAATCGGACCCCCGGTTAAGATTCTAAGCCATTTTGAAGTTTGAAATTCGCACTTGCCAGTATTCACGATGCAGATTGATCAAATAAACTTTCAAAAAGTCCTACATACCCTACTTTACCTCCCTACCTACTCAGCTACTTATTTGACTACTTACTCAATTGCTTAATTAGTTATTACTTACTTAGCTACTTACTCAGCTACTAACTCAGCTTTTTACCCAGTTACTTACTCAGCTACTTACTCAACTACTACTAAGGTACTTACTCAACTAATTACTCAGTTACTTACTCAGCTCTTTACTGATCTATCTAGGTCAAATAAATCTGGAGTCTTAAATTGAACTTGTTCAATTTCACAAATCTAGTTATTATTATTATTCTTTGGGAGTTTTTTCAATAACTATTAGGTATCCAGTAAGGACCATAATACAGTTTATTTAGGTTCAGTATCTAGTTGGTGGGAAATTGGGTCAAATTTTTATCTAGGTCAAAGGTCAAGAACTAGGTCAAATCCAGTACTTTGTCACTTTTTTCGATTTTCTCGGTTGTCCTTCAATATTTTCGATCCGGGTTTTTTTCATTGTGTTCCTTATAAAAAAGTAGGAAATCTAGGGTCGATTTAGTTTTTTGATATCTCAAACCGATTTCGAGATATCAGTGTCCGAAAACGAGGTCCAAAAAAAAGTTCTCCGAATCGAATGTCCAGGATATTAGTCTTATGGGAAATTTTCTCAGGATTCCGAATCTGAAAACGAAATTTAGATCAGACTTCCGGTTCTGAAGTTATGGCGTTTTGAAAATTCAAAAATCGCTAAATTTTTAGCCCATGTTAAGTCAATGGGAAAAAATATTTTTTTGAAGTGAAAAATACGAAATATAGACTAAGTTCAGCTAAATATAATGAAAGCTTTTAAAAGAATGGAACCTCAAAAGCCATCTAGCCTTAAAATTTGGACACCAAAATGCCTAGGTCAAAATCTAGGTCAAATTCAAAGTTTTTTCTTATTTTTGCGATTCTGACACTACACTTTAATTATATTCTTCGAAATTGTGTATACATGTAGCCAAGAGTGTGCTAATAGCGTTAGCCTTTTGCCGTCAGAAAGTATTTTGACCCACTTTTGAGATATGGTGTCCGAAAAGTAGGTCAAAATAAAAAGTTCTCCAAATTTAACGTTTGAGTTATGAATTAAGAATAGAATTTTCTCAGAAATCCGAATCTGCAAACCAAATTTCGATCCGACTTCCGGTTCTGAAGTTATGGCGTGTCCAAAAAGTAGGTCAAAATAAAAATTTGCCAAATTTAATGTATGAGTTATGAATTAGGGGTAGAATTTTGTCAGGAATCCGAATCTTTAAATCAAATTTAGATCCGACTTCCAATTCGGAAGTTATGGTTGTTCGAAATTTCGGAAAATCGATCTGATGTTGTCCTGATAGAAAGTCAAGAGTAGAGAAGAAAATATTGAAAAATTCATCCATCCTTCCTATCTGATCCTATCCTATCCTATCTTTCCTTCGTATCCTTTCCTTCCTATCCTTTCCTTCCTATCCTCTCCTATCATATCCTTTCTTCCTATTCTGTTCTACCCCATCCTTCTTTCTTATTCTATCCTATCGTTCCTTCCCATTCTATCCTATCCTACCTTCCTGTTTTATCCATCCATCTTATTCTGGATGATTCAGCTTATTCTGGATGACTCGGCTTATTTTGGATGACTGGGCTTAAAAAAGTCTGGATCTGGAGTCTGAAATTGAACTTCGTTCAATTTCCCAAGTCTAGTTATAATTATCTTAGACAATAATGAAGCGGTACAATCGTGGGAGTGTTAATTAATCGGAATGCAAGTTTGATACAAAATAACTCCTTTGGATCAAATATTTAAATTTTACTAGAGTGCGGGGGGGGGTGGAAACGAGTCTCCATGCAAGCACTTAATATCAAAAGAAAGATTTCAGTACCCCTTGACTTCGCTCCCGGACTTCACTATTCACCACCTCCCCTCCCCCTTCCCCAATTATCTTTTATGACCCCAGATTGTTCGTTTCTGTGCCCCCCCCCCCCCCCTGTCCATGGCAAGTAAGTAATCTATGTGTATATCGGCTCCCTCCCAATGGTGGGCAAAACCAGATGCAGGCATAGAGATTGACAAGGTGAGGGGATTAAAAATAAAAATAGTTTTGTTTTAGAGGCAGAAATAATTCCTAGATGACCTGTCTTTACTGTAATCAAGATGCTACCTAACCGCAGTTTTAAAAGTTATTTATCTTTTGTGATAATCTAATACTACTTATAGATTGGTTTTCCAAATGTAAGACCCCGTATAAGACCCTTGTCTCTGATTGTGAAACATGTGTATGCATCAAATCCGAGGAATATTACATTATGTGAAACAGTTCCAAAATGTTTTGTCTTGAACTTAATCAAATAGCAATATATTTCAACATGTGGAAATTGTTTATTAAAGTAATGTCGGGCACTATAGGTGAACGGGTTTTCAGTTTTGCAATAAATCCATGCATATCCAATTGTAGCAATCATACGGCCAGACCAGGGGAACACAGATACCCTTCGTATTCTTACATTGTCTGCATGTCAACCATACGGCGACCGCACGGTCAGCCTGCCTTTCGCACCTCTCATACACGTGTAAAAATTCTAAGATCACATTGATTCCTCGTTTTCAATCCCTGGTTTTCAAAGCCCGTTAGATGTTAATGAATGGAGATTTTTAAATGTGCTTTCATTAAACAGCCAGGAAAAATAAACTATTTTTCATTTCCCAGGAATCACATAATCCGTCAAAATTCATTTAATTTAAAATGTACCTAATATATTACATGTATACAATCAGACAGACTGGCTATTCTAATCCGTTATGAAAAGCCATTTGTTTTTTCCTCTACAGGATGTTTCTGCGGAAGTTAATTTGTTTATCTTAGTGTTTAGAGGCAATGTCCTTTGACGCTTTCGTGAAATAAATGAACTCTGTGATGGACTACAATTGTATATTTTTACAGGAACAGTTACCCGAAGTAAACCACTGTTACATTATTTTCATTTTAGGTCTCTCTAATTAGTTGTACTTATACCCGTAGCCAAGGGGGGGGGGGGGTGTTCAAGGAGTCCAACTCAACAGAATTCGAATTGAATACAAAATAAATTCATAACATATAAATATATAAATACATAATGTCTATCCAAGTCTTCTTGCATTTTCTGAACTTCAAATGCGCCTTTTGATGTGTGATAACAAAATACTAAATAAATACTTAATGTTACTCCAGCTTGTTTTAATAGTAATTTGGCAATTAAACATGCATAATGTGTGTACTGTGTACAACCCGAATCCTCTCCCGATCAGGTCACGTTTTATATTTCTCTGATGTAATAACTGCCCTGTCAACCCTCACGCATTAGGCGTGATTGTTACGCATTTGCTGGAAAAATAGAAATCACGCATCAATTTAGCGTGTATGATCAAATATCACGCAAATCAAGGATTTTGTTGAAATTTTTAAAAATCGTTTTTTGTGAAATGCCGACACGGTAAAATACCGAACGGCGAAAAAAGCGAACGAATTCCGTTCGGTCTTTGCATGCGCTTGCCGTTTATTTGATTGAAATCATTCAAATCAAAGTTGGCATTCGAGAACAAAAATGTGTCCAGTCAAAAATAGATTTCTAATGTTTGATTTTGAGTAGTTGTATTTATTGATCCTTGTTTTTCAATCTACAGATGGTTCACTGAATTCCGAAGTAAACAGAAAATAATAAACATTTCCTTGGTTCCCATGATACTGCTTATAACCCAGGCCCGTAGCCAGGATTTGCCAAGGGGGGGGGCAGTTTTCAAAAATGTCTAGGGGGTTCACATTTGACAATTTTGGTCCAAATATGGCTAAAATCACACGAGAAATGCTCAAAATGGTGAAAAACTGCATGATTTTGAAAGAATCTTTGGCCAGGCCCCCCCCCCCCGGATACGGGCCTGCCTATAACCTATAATACTCATTTATTAAAACAAATATTAATTTATCCGTCTGTCTGATTAGATTTTGTTCCCTGACTCAAACCAGAGACATATAAAACATATATATTTTATATGTCTCTGCTCAAACAAAGTCAACCCCGATTTCAGTTCTTAATTCTTCACTTGAAACGATATAGCCAACATGATACAACATGAATTTGGATTCATTATACATATATAAAGCCTGTTGTTATCAAAACCCATAAATCCTCACCATATAAATATAGTTTTATTGATGACCAAAAACAGATATCAGGGGCGTAGCCAGCTTTCAGTCAGGGGGGAGGGGGTGCGATCGCCAAAAAGATTTCGGTTTTCAGTCAGGAGGGTACGATTGTGGCCTGAGCATCATTTTAAAGCTCCTTTCTTCTTCTTTCTCAGGGTTTTATTGTTAAGGGGGGGGGTTGTGATGGGTGCGATCGCACAACCCCCCCCCCTGGATACGCCCACGGATATTTTGGCAACTTCCACGTTTACCCCCCCCTAATCATTTTTGCTCCCCCTCTAAATATCAGACCAATCAGGCGATGAGGCATGGATCAGGATACCCTGACTCCCAAGCTGTGCGACTTCTGGCAACCGCTTCACCTATATTCCCGGGGGAAATGCTTTTTCCTTTGAAAAATTATCAAATATGGTCGTGTGTGGGCAAACACGGAGGAGGAGGAGAGGGGTGCGTGCATTGCGTGCGATCCCTCATCAGTTGTGTAATATTTATTTCTGTTTTCAAATGAAATAATTTCACCCTTGCCCAATTGGCTATAATGCGCGAATCAAATAGCATGGAGATCAGATAATTAGATTGATTCGTTTTTTCGCAATCAGATGAATTAACTTATTGTTTTCTCTGATTAAAAGGCGGTTTGAAGCTACTTTTATAGGATTTGTAAATTCGCAATCAGACTGGCTTATTTTAATATTTAGTCAGTGCAAGAGGAGGGGACTATAATGTAGAAAATCGTTTTGATTTCGACACTAACTGAAATAGTTTATCACAATAAATTGTTAAATACGGAAACAGAGATCGGTTTAAAAATGAAGAGAGGCAAAAAACTCTATTTATACAATGTTATTAAAACCCGGGAATTAAAAGCAATTTTAGACTGTTAGATCTTCTGTAATCGAGGTGATGTTGGTACACTGCCACCGTTAGAAAAACAAAGACTAAGACAAAGACTATATAGCAATTAATCCTTTTGTAATCATTAAATGTTAAATGTAGATTCTTATTATTTCGTTGGACAATGTTCAGACTTCTGACCAAGATTTATTCATTTATGTTTGTATTTAAAAAATAGTATTTCAATCAGACAGACGTTCTAATGAGTTAAAAAAATACATTTGTCCATCACCTCTCAAGAAGTTTTCAAAAGTAATCAAGTTGATTTGTTTATTTTAGTGTTTAGCATTGTTTTTCATAACTTGACGCTTCCATGAACAGAATGACTTTGAAATGAGTATTTATAATTTTAGCTTTTATACGACATGCTTATTGTATATTTCTATATGAACGTTGTAGTTATGTGATGTAACATCGCCCCCCCCCCCCCCCAAATTACAGGTATACAACTTTTGGTCGGAATACTTTAACTTGCGATTAAAAGCAATTTTAGACTGTTAGATGATCTTTTATGTAATCTAGGTGATGTTGGTAGACTTCCCCAGTTAAGAAAACAAAGACTTAAGACAAAGAGAACTATATAGCAATAATCCTTTTGTTATCACTAAATGTTAGATTCTTTATTGGACAATATTTTGACTTCTGTCTCCGATTGTTATGCAGATATGTGTATATAATCATGTGAACAACATATTACGTGGAAATTCCCATATTCATTCTCATAATGTCTTACAGCTATTTCGCAAATGACATGCATGTAAGCCTAAATAACATGTGGACGTAATATTGCAGAACTGAGCGAAAAGAAAGGTTGAACAAATTAGATTAAGATATTTTATTTTTTAAATGCACAAAGGGCAACAGTTGAAGAGCAAAAATTAAAGGCATTGTGAAATAGATCGTGCTTTTGTATGATCCTCTTCTATAGTGCCCTACCCTTTGTATTCGTTGACTTCACTTCTTAAAAGAGAGTTTCGTCTTCTCGTAGTATATAACTAGACTCTGCACGTAGCGTAATAGTGCCCCTATTAGCCATGTACAGGGGCGTAGCAAACTTGGGGGGGGTAAGCGATTGCCAAAAAAACAATATGGGATTTCAGTCTGAGACAAATGGTCAAACATGAGTTTCAAAAAACTTCTAGAATTACCTTATGTAAATATTTACGTTAGCTTGTTTAATTAAGGTCTGACGTTATGAAAACAAAGTGCCATTAATTTCTTAACCGTATAATACAGTATCATCTGTTTGGTCTCGGTATATTCCAGTTTAATTTGTATTATACAAAAAATGATATGTATAATTTGTATTATACCACTTTGAAACCTGTTATAATAGAAAATGATATGCGTATAATACTGTTTAATCTGATCCTGACTTAAATTATATCAGGTTAAACTGGAATATATTTTGGTTTAATCGGGTATCATTCTCTAATGATATTTGAGTCCGGATCAGATGTTATAATATTGAATGATACTTTCTGTGATATTGGATTAAACAACAAATTAAACATCAATATAAGATGTTATCACAAGTATTAATCATAGGATTTTACATAGTGTTATTAGACATTGACCATAATTAGACTTAAAGGGACAAAGTGCGTAAATCAAGTCTCACTTTTGATCTTCATGGTATTTCCAATGGATTAATAAGTACCCAATCTTTCATTTGACACTAAAAAAAGCTCAAACAGACCACATCAGAGTTGACACGAGATCATGACAAAATATTTTTGATCTATCAATTTATATATGTCAAGTTTTTAGCAATGCCATAGAAAGATGGCATTGTTGTTTGGATTAATTATCAATTCAATTTTGACAGGATTTTCAAGCATACGCCATCTTTTAATCCAAGAGTTATTTAAAACATACACTATTTGTGAAAAGTGGTAATTCACTTTTTTCAATCTCTGAACTTCAAATGCTGTTTTCTATGCGAGTAATTTTATTTTCACTTCAGTATTATCCCAAATTAAAGTTTTTATCATATTTGATTGACTGTGAGTGGCATGTCTCAAACAATATGTTGTCCTTTTTCCTTCAAAAATAGGCGCATTGCCTGTTTAACTATCTAGAATAGATTATCATAAAAGAGGTTACAGGCTCACTACTAACTGACAGGCCCTCTTTTTGGACATAAGAACTTACTCCTGTAGATTTGTCATTCATAACTTTCTAAACATGTGGGTATTTTTATTATTATTAATTATCTTGGAAAAATAATTTAGCAAATATCTGACAGCTTATTATCCTATCCAACAAATTGTGTGAGGGTGGAGACATCATCCATTATAAACACACATCAAGTCATGTAATCTGTGTTGAATGGTGAGTGGTCTCGTTGATGGGACCTTGGAGACAAAGTCTAGTGTCTAAGCTTCCCCAAACCATCATCAGTGATCATGTGACACGAGGGTGATATTAGTGTGTCAACTCCTAATGTCATTTTTGTAGAAAAGGTCGGACATCCCAATCCGCAGACGTCCGTAAGTACGTCCGTCCGCAAGTACGTCCGTCCGCAAGTACGTCCGTCCGCAAGTACGTCCGTCCGCAAGTACGTCCGTCCGCAAGTACGTCCGTCCGCAAGTACGTCCGTCCGCAAGTACGTCCGTCCGCAAGTACGTCCTTAAGTCCGTCCGTAAGTATGGGCGTCCGTAAGTACATCTCTCCATCCATCCGTAAGTATGTGCGTCCGTCCGTAAGTATGTGCGTCCGTCCGTAAGTATGTGCGTCCGTAAGTATGTGCGTCCGTCCATCCGTAAGTACGTGCGACCGTCTGTCCGTAAGTACGTGCATCCGTAAGTACGTGCGTCCGTCCGTAAGTATGTGTGTCCGTCCGTAAGTACGTGCGTCTGTCCGTAAGTACGTGCGTCCGTCCGTCCGTAAGTACGTGCGTCCGTCCGTCCGTAAGTATGTGCGTCCGTCCGTAAGTACGTGCGTCCGTCCGTAAGTACGTGCGTCCGTCCGTAAGTACGTGCGTCCGCCCATCTGTAAGTATGTGCGTCCGTCCATCTGTAAGTATGTGCGTCCGTCCGACTAAAACGTTATACCCACCTATGCCCAGTCACAAGCCTGTGGACCCTGCTTTTATATCTAATGTGGATTTTTATCTTACCAATCATGACTTAAATATTAATATGGGTATTTCCCATAATTAATATATACTGAATTTTAACTTTCCAAATATGACTTCAATATTAAGTATGTGCGTCCGTAAGTATGTGCGTCCGTTAGTACGTGCGTCCGTCCATCCAGGCAATAACTCGAATATCGTTTGCCCGATTTTGTTCATATTTATTTTGTATACATATACCCTATGGAGGTAGAGGTTCTGCTCAATTTTCAAAATGGCCGCTCATTTAAAAATGGCGGCCATTTTAGTGCAATATGTAAAACTGTAATAGCAATATGAATTAATTGTAAAAAAATTATATAGGACATTAATAAAGCTAAAAATGTAGATATTAAAGAAGCATGTGGCAATCATCTTGAAAAATGGCGGCCTTTACTCATTATTTTACGATTTTTGCTGTAACTTGAAAAGTAGTGGAGCGATTTTGTTTGATATTTGGTATGTGAATACAACAGTGTGTCTCAAAAAAAATGTTACACTTACAAAAAGTTAAATATCTTTCATAATTTTGACTTTTCCCCTAAAATATATTTTGGATACCAAAAGACAAATCTTTCTCGAATAATTTGTCACCATCAAATTCAAAATCTGTCATTGATTGGCTCCACATGGCAGCTTTTAGTGTCCAATGGTAAAATCTGACTTGCACCAACTTTTAAGTGATTGGATGGACCAAATGACAAAAGAGGAACAGTTTCTTGAATATTTACCTTTCTTCTGAGTAGACGCTTGACATTTAACTGAGTCATTATGTTATTTTCCTATTTGTCTTACATATGGTCATTGGATCTATCCACATAAACATGTGGTCCCCTCAACATGTTCTCCAAAGCAAATCTGAGGCACCCTTGCCCATGTGCATATGCGTTGTAATATCACACTAGTACTGCACTGATTCTATCAATTATTTTTGCAAAAGTTCATTTAGGTCAGTTTGTGATGCTGTAAAGCGCTTTCAGAGGCCCTTCGAAAAACAAAGGGTGTAAAGTGGGATGACCCTGGGGGCTAATCCATTGGATAATTCAATGCTATCTTCTGGTTTCCAAAGAGTTCTACCAAACGATCTGCCACAGGCCTTTGCACCATCCTGTTGCCATCATACGTAACATAATTTAACACTGACAATGAATTTCTATCCAGGAAAGAAACAACTGGATCATTGATCATATCAAGATATCACTGTCCACAGCATTCACACCAAAAAAGAATTGATCACCACATGTCCAACCACTGAGAAGTTGGCGCAAATCAGATTTCACATGCGTCTTTAAAATCTGTCCTGTGCAGCAAATCTTGGATGGATTTTGAATCTGATGGTGTGGATGAATTCGAGAAAGACTTATCTTTAAGTATCTAATTATATTTTAGGGGAAAAGTCAAAATCATGAAAGATATTGAACTTTTTGTAAGTGTAACATTTTTTTGAGACCCACTGTATAAGCATGGCACACTGTCTAATGACACTTTTGGTAGAAGGCGGCCATTTTTCAAAATGGCCGCCTTCTACCAAAAGTGGAGTGATTTTGTTCATATTTGGTATGTGAATACTATGAGCATGGTACACTGTCTAATGACACTTTTGGTAGAAAATGGCATTTGGAAAACTGGCTGCCATTTTTGCTGTATATTTTGCTTGTAAAAATACCAGCCATGGCTGTTTGATGGGATTTGCTACGCTTTGACGTTGCTGTTGTCTAGTTTGTTAAGGGTGTCTCTTGTTGACGAGATATTAATTTGAATGGTTTCCAATTCTTGCATTTCTGGTATTGATATTCCCGTTATTCCATTCTTGTGATATTCCGTGTTTCGTGTTTTGCAATAAGTGTTGGTTTTGTGGAGAAATGTCTTTTTATAAGGTTGGTATATGACTTGGCTTCAAGGATTCATCTATTGGAGGTGTATCCTATTGTTGAGATATTAACTTGGTTTTACATGTTTTTTTGGCTGTTCAGTTTTAATTATTTTCAGTTAGTTTTCATATAACATAAGTGTCTTGACATCAGCTTTATATTTTTTTTAATCATTGTCAAGGTGCACTGACACCAAGCCTTTGAGAGAGTTCATGGCAAGTCTGGTAATTTTGCAGCCATGTGCAAACCAAAAGTAACAAAATCCTGGTGGAGATGGTGTGATTTCTTTCTCTGAGAAATGTTTCATTGGCAATGATTTACCATGCTGGCGAGATTATTGCGATGGAACACTAAGCTGAGAAAGAAATCATGTATTGATGGTTAAGCCTTTAGATCTTCAAATAACATAAAGCACATGAGCTCTCTGTTAGAAAGGGCACCATTCTGGTACCAGATATTAAGATATTTTTTACATATGATTATGAGTCAAAATATTTCCACACAAAATATGATCCTTAATATTTTTATGGTGTTGTTTTGCCTGATTGGCTAATTATCCCAACGAACGAAGTTCGGTAGGGGTATAGTGAAGCCCTCCGTCCGTCTGTCCGTCAGTCAGTCAGTCCGTCCGTCTGTCCGGAAGATAACTCAAATACTAGTAGATGGATTTTCTTCATATTTAGTGGAAAGATGTATATTGGTGAATAGTTTTACGCAAAAAAAGATTTTTTCAAGATGGCCGCCGCTTTAAGAATGACGGGACTTTTTCGCAAAAATCATAAATTTTTCATTCTAAACCAAAGTAATTAATATTATTGTTTGAAATTTTGGTAGTATATTCACAACATTTATCTATTTCACATATATTCCGTGTTTTTCATCCTGACCCCCAGGGGCCGTGTATGGGGGGACAGGAAAACAGAAATTTTCGCTAATTTCTAGATCTTTCTGAAGTATAGCTTTATTATACTCAAATGAAAGGCAATTAAGAGTAGATTGCAAATATTGTATCTTTTTTCTGATTCGAGCCTCGTAAAATTCAAAATGGCCGTCTAATGTACGATTTCGCAATAATTTTTCGATCCCTTCAAAGTATGGCTATATTATACTCAAATTGAAGAAATTTTGGAGTAGATCACAATTATGGTATTATTTTTCAGATTTGTATCTCCGAAAATTCAAAATGGCTGCTTTGCAGGAATTTGCAATTCTAAAATCTAATTTTTTCAATTTTAACCAAAGTAATGAGTATAATTGATTGGAATTTGGTAATTGATATTTTGTTCGTTGGGATTTGCTACTCCGCGGAGTTGCCGTTATCTAGTTATTATATTGATTGCTCTTGTTTGATTGCAAATCAAATTTCATATGGCCAACCGGAAAATTCTCTGACAAACTTGATGATTTTTCATATCTAATTGTGCTGAAACTACAGAATCCTATTAAAATAACCATTTTTCTATATAAGGCCATTAAAATTAGTTTGGACAACTCACTGAATGCTGATATATTTTTATAGTCTCTTACAAAAATAATAAAATTTTTGAAGAGTTTGATCAGTATGTAATGCACCTATCCACCATAATCACATTGTACCTATCCATCCAGTGTTCTCCCCAGGATTTCATCTCAAGTGGGTGCAAATCCAGCATACCAGCATGGCAATTGGGAAGTTATCTGTAAAAAATGAAATCATTGAAGCATATCGAGAATGAATTTATTTTTAGATCAATGGATACTTCGTGCAATATTCTGTTGAATATACAGTATATACATTATACTGTATAAAATAATATGGATTTATCATAACCACCAACAACTCAATGATTTCAATAAATATTTGACCAATGTGAGGCTTCGAACGCCCCCCCCCCCCCACCAGCTTACGCACAAGCTTAATATGTTGGATTAAATGATCATATTTTATCAACAACATACCAATGTTTTAGTGTTCTGTCTATGTACTCATAACGCTGGTGGGACACATTCCAAGCATATAGCTTGTATTTCTTAATAGGGAAATACTTGATAAGTCTCTGATGTGCTTTGTGTTAGCAGCGTCTTTTGTAACGATTTCTATGAATTCGGTGACTATGTCTGGATCTGCTCCATTTATATAGCAGAATGCACTTAGGAGAACACGATCCCAATGATTCATATTAGGCAACCAGAACCTTCTCCTTACCTTGTCTCTTACAAGAATAATTAAAGGACGATTCTCGGTTTGGAGAACAATCTCCTGGGCTAATAATTTTTTTCATGAAAACTATAGAAATATTACCCAATAAATTATGAATATTCAAAAGACCAATTTGTTATTTTTACATCTTGTAGATTTAAATGTCCTCAATTGAAGAGTTTGATCAGTACGTAATGCACCTATCCACCATAATCACATTGCACCTATCCATCCAATGTTCTCCCCAGAATTATATCTCAAGTGGCTGCGAAATTAATATTTGCACAATTGTGTAATAATAATACATAATATGCCTATTTTTCTTTATTTTTATCATATTTTCCATTATTTTTTATCATATTCCAAATGGTTTGTCAAACTTGGTCTTTGTCTCCATGCATTACTTTTATCAAACATTATATTGTATATTTCTTTGCCATTTTTTATACAGTTTCCCTTCCCAAATATGGTCAAACTAGTGTTGCGTCCAGTTAGAGATGCAAGCTGTCAAACTAGCAGAGATCGCATGAATTGAAATGATTATCAGCTATCACGATTCCATATTGATGGTTGATAAGATTGAAAATAAAATTAAATCCTCAATACAAAATAACCTTTTTATGTTGCCATATTTGTGGCATCAATTGCAATTTATGAGGCCCATTCCCAGCAATGGAACTCCTTATAGTCCATTTGTCATTTTCTTAACGTATGAATATTTAAAAACACTGTGCAGATACTATCATTAGGGTTTATTTGAGTGATTTAGCTGGGTTGCCAAAAAATTAACGTTGGGGAAAATTTTTGTATCTATCACCATAGTAACATACCATACTTATCCTAATTTTTTCAACATAAATATATAAGCACTAGTGCCAAAGGGAAAGGACCAAAAGTTGTAATGGAACTTAGCAAGAAAAATGGAACTTAGCAAGAAAAAGCAAACTCTAAGTGCATACCAGTCAAGAAATACAAACCCCATATAGCCCAAAACCATGATCTAACGTGAAAAGAAACAATGTCTAATACCCCATTTCCCCCCACCATTCAAGAATCAATATCACAATCCAAGACCAGAAGACCAAGGGACATTTCATTCATACTGAAGTCATTAGAATACATGTTGAAGAAAAAATTAGAAATTGATAGCCAATTGATAGCCAATACTCATAACTTCAAAAATTGTTGTAGTTAAAAGTACTCATACAAGATAGAGCATTCAGTCTCAAATGATGTGGGATAGATAAAATCCAGTCTTCAAGTCCATAGGCGTTTCAAAGGGTCAACATCCATTCACAAAAGCATTCGCAATAATCCATAAAACACAATGATTCACAATGGTCATCAGGAGAAAACTATGGCTGGTTTCGATCCCTATTTCTCAACCATTAATGCCATAGCCGGGATCCACTTCAAAAGGTGCCAAGTGAAAATATTGTGAGTTCATTGCCAATATCTTAAACAATTCCCACATCCTTCAGCATCTCAAGCTTTATAGAATTATAACCTTGACCTAACAGTTTGATCACTAAAGTATTGTGTCTTGACTTAAAATCTAAATATTTAGAGCATGCCCTGCCATATCTAATAAGCTGGGATACATAGACCCGATATGCTGGATTTAATGGAATATTATTGTCTAAATGGGAAAAATTCACAATATCAAAGTTGAAATCATCTCATTTATCATACAACTTACAATATATACTGTTGTCTTGTTCAATGTTAATGAGAAGGTCAAGATAAGGCGCATTCATGTTCGATTCATTGGTCTTTTTTAACTCTAACTCCGAAGGGTATATCTCATTTACAAATTTTCAAATCCAGGGTTGTCCAAACTCAACAGGTCATCTATATTCCTATCTGTTTTATTAAAAAGTTTAGCTATGTGGAATTTTGTCTTATCTTTCATCATCTTTTGCAAAAACTTATATTCATACGAGAATAGAAAAAGGTCTGCCAAAAGAGGAGCACAATCTGTCCCCATTGGTATTCCTATATTTTGACGTAAAACAGTATTTCCAAACTTTACATAAATGTTATCAATCAAAAAGCCTAAAACCTCACAAAGTTGTATTGCAGTAAAAGAAATATACTTTTCATGTTGATCACTAGAAAAGAAAGCTCTATTTGAACTACAATTTACGAATTTAAATCTACTACCTTTCATTGTGTTTTTAATGATACCAAATATTTCCTCTTTCAATTTGTTATGGGGAATTGATGTGTAAAGTGTGGAAAAATCCCATGTGGAAATACATTTAACTTTTGAATAATTAGGTTGATCAAATTTAGATAAAAGGTCCTTCAAATTTTTAAGGACTACATATGGTTAACCCCAGAATTTCTAAAAATAGCATTACAGTAAGACTTCCTATTATTTTTAACAGCTTGGAGACACCTAGGCAATAGCCAAGAAACCTTTTTAGTAGAACAAACCCTAGAACCAGCAATAAATCTAGATTCATAAGGGCCTTTATGTAATTTAGGTATCCAATAAATTTTAGGCAAATGTTCTTGTTTCTCTGTTGGTTTGATCTTGTGTCTAATCAAGAAGTCTAAATGATTTTTGACTATTTCAACTTCATTAGCATCAACCTTAACATACGTTTTAGTACTTGTATTTTTGTTTGAAATGTCCAATTCTGTCATAATAATAGACAAGTAGAATTTTTTACATATAACAATAACTTTATTTGACGCTTTGTCTGCTGGGACTAACAAATTTTCTAAATATTCAACAACTTGAGGGTCATCTAATACCTTGTCATTAGATTCAAACTTTTGACCTCTAAGTTTAATTATTCTACTATTAACAATATCTTTGACTTTAAGTATCCACTCATCTAATGAAGATTTATCAGCATGCTCATGTCTAATGCAATCATTAGCATATTTTTCAACAGCATCAAAAAATTTTTTTTATTATATCTCCATAAAATTGGATTCTGTTCATGAAATAGGACCTTTTTTAAACAGATTTAAAATAGATTATAATGTGTGCTATCAACTTTATAAGGGGCCTTTAATAAATTGATTTGATAAAAACTGGTGAGGTGGATATTAATATACTTTGCACGTCTGCATTATAAACCTTACTTTAGAAATTTAGTTTAGGTACTATATAATTGATAAGTGATAAGTTGCAATTAAATATATGTATGTGTGTCATAATCTGTCTTGGTTTAAGTGTAGGACATCCAAAGTCAACTGTACTTACTATTATATTGGTACATAAGTTCAAGTAGATAAGCGAAAATTAAAAACATGACATACAAAGGTGGTTTTTAAATATCACCTGGCTTGAATTAGAATACTTGATACATTTGGTATAAATGACCAAACAGATAATAAGATGATAAATAAAACTAGAAAAACAGCAAAGCCATGGACTAGAGAATACCCCCGAACAAAACATATTTTATAATAAATTATTTTGTGATGGACATAATACTATTAACCAGGCAGTATTAGTGTCTTTTAAGGAAAAACTACTTTGTTGAATATTACTCCATTTTGAATTTAAAAACTATTTACAAAAAATGAATTTTTACAGAGAATATGGTCCATTTTTAAGAAGAGTTTGAATTTCTTCTTGAGATAGTGAGCCTATAAAGTATATTTTATTTAAAAACCTGTATAAACGAAGTTGATTTAGAGGCATTCAAGATGTAGCTAAACTGTAATTTTTTGGGTAGCTTGAATTAAGCAACAATTTTGAATGTAAAAATGACTGATGGGTACACACATACTAACAGCTTTTATTCAAACAATATTTAAGTTAAAATAGAAATTGTATTAAAAATTAATGTCACTGGAATTTATTGTGTAATTAGTCTAGTTTAATAGTACAATAAATTACATGCCAAACATATATTAAAGATTCTGGTTAAATTACTTTGAACACAGCTTAAACATATAATTTAATGTCACAATTTTGTCAAAAAATTATAGCCATTTTGAATTAGGACATTTTAGAAATTCCTTTTGTAAAGAGATAGCAAATCATACAAAAATTGGTAAAGACACATTCAAATGTTGCCCTTTTAAGAAGAATGACAGCCATCGAAAATTGAATGGCAATATTGAAAATTCCTACATCAATCAATAAAATTTAAATCAAGTCAACCAACCAGTTATTATGATTGCATTTTTAAGGAAAATGGAAAATTTGTGGTGACCATATTATACAAATATTGAATTATGTGGAGTTGAATATCTGTATACTGTACGCCTGGTGTTTTTCGCTTGCGATTTAGTTTCGCGCGTGATTTAGTTTCGCGCGCGATTTAGTTTCGCGCTTTTCGCAAGTGTTGTAAAATCGCAAAAATTTATCATCAGAAAATTGCAGATTAAATCCCCGAGAATTTTTATTACCTGGGGCCCTGAGCCTTTTGTTTTGTGTAAAATGTTTAGTTTCTCTGCTTTAATACCAAAAATGATGATGCAATAGAGGTTGATTTGCATATTGGATGAAAATACTTTTTACTAAATTCCCGGGAATTAAGTGATGTGACTTCGTTTGAATTGAATATATAGTGGATTCACTAAAAATGACGTCATTGAATACCTCTATATACTTTTAGTCACATGGTATCTAATCGACCAATGAGAGAACGAGTACCACGGCATGGAGTTATTGTCTGGACACACTTTCAGATGGATGAACAATTAGGCATACGGACAAACAGCTTCTCTATATTTTACTCAATCTTCGTCCAATAATGGGATTAAAAAGCATAGACAGTGTCATTCAATTGGACTCTGAACCAAATGATGGTAACAAAATGACCAACTTCTTTTTTATCAGATTCGTGTGATCCTGTAAAATCGCTTGGTACTATAATGCTGCCTTTGGTCACTTGGTGCAGTATTTTCAAGTACTACTATTCACTTGATACTTTTCACATATACTTGAAATCAGTCTGTATCGATGGTTACCATGATGTCTGCAAGGATTATACTGCTAGTGGTGGCGGTGTTATGTATCTGGCATGCAGGGCAAGTAAGAGCATCATGTGATTGCAAGCTTAATGCAGCTTCCACAGTAAAGCCAGAGATCATCAACTCAAAACTGGAATCGCAACAACAAATAATTGATGGGTAATTTATTTAATTTTTATGTTTCAATACTTTTTTTAGAAATACTTTTTATTCCAGAGTAAAAAATGTTAAAGCAATTACAAACAGCATTACAGTTACAAAAAATTTAATAACAGTATACCTTTGGCATATTATGTGGAAAATCCCAAGATCACTATTTCAATTAAATGTTTCAAGGAATCCTAGACTTCGAAGAAATATTTCTTAACTTTTTGGAAATTAATGAACTATTTCTACAAATAAACATGATGGAAATCTTTGGAGGATTCCTAGATTAACTTATTTCACTTTTTGAATGATTCTTAGATTAACTTATTTTACTTTTTGAATGATTCTTTAATTGTTTTCAAATCCAGCCTAGAGGAAAAGTACCAGAAGATGGCACTAGACAATGCATTGAAACTTGAGCGTCTGAAGAGTGCCAAAGGAGATTCTCAAGAAATGACAAGTATTATTTATCCTCAAGGTAATTGAATCAGATGATAGATTCAAATTATAATACTATGTCAAATGCAATTAAATTACTCTTTTACAGGTATATGTAATATTAACATGAAAGCCATTCATGGGGCAGTGAATTAAAAAGTCTGTATATAGAATATTCTTTAATGTAGCTGTTATTGAATATTAAGGAACATGAAAGAGTCAATAATCGATATATTTCGCTACCACACTCCATATCATGTTTTTAAATTCCTTATGTTTATAACGTATAAAGTTTTGTAATCACTTGTCACGCAGCTCTCCATTTATACGGATTCATCACTTATAAAATGCTGTGTATGAATAATCTTGTTTTGACATAGTTATTGGTAGGGAATCATTGTGATATTTGGCATGTAGTCATTACAATGTAATCCACCTTATAAACAAGGAACCAGAGAGAAAAAACGATTCATTCTTGATGAAAAGAACATTAGAAACAAAATGCAAACTTCAATTCACTTAAACGTATAATGCATAGCTATATACATAAAGTGTGCTCGAACATATGAGCAAAATATCTAATGTAGGGTAAAACTTTTATGTCGCCACTAAAAGTGGTAATTGATATAGCCTCAAACATTTGTGGGGACAGTTTTTGGCAGTTTGTGTTTGGAGTTTGACATCTTTAACAAATGACAGGTGGTGACATTTTGCATGTTAATGCCTTGTTTTTCCTAATTATAGCTAAAAACCAGAAAGTATTTTAAGCTTCCAAAAGTTATATGGTGATATTTAGCAGGAAATGAATTAAAATGTCTCGCCTTATGCTACACAAGTTTGTTTTTCTATTCTCAGTGAGTAAGTGTCCCAAGAAGAACCATCTGCGCTGCAAAGAATCGGGAGAGTGCATCCATCAACTATTGGTGAGCATAACCTTCACTTCAATTATATACAATACATAAAATATGCAAGCAGAACTGGCCAGGCCTTACAGCAGGCTTTGACAATTAATTGTAACCACTAAATAGAGCAGAAGCCTGGGGAACCTGTGCCCATGCATACTGTTCTTCTACTTAATTTGTCAAATTTGTTAAAATCTGAATATTGGCGGAGATTTAATTTGCCAAACTTAACAGGTCTAAATACCTTTGAAATTGAATAAACTCTACTTACCTACTAATTTTGGATGCTATCTTACTTAGACTTTCAAACATCAAAATGGTCCAATTTATAGGATAAATCTTGAACCAAGATACACCATTTTTCCAAACAGAAATTACATTGGATAAAATTTCCTGGGAATTTCTGAAAAATTGGCGAAGACAGGAATTGGCAATTTTATGCAATTTGCCAAATTAAAACAACAGCCAAAATAACAGTAAAATAACAGTAGCATAGTACCCCACACAAGTTTGTGATAACTTGGAACTGTGATTTCGAGACTGTACCTTATACTATCTGTTATAAACGTTAGCACACATAAGTAGAGGAAATTTCCAACATTATAATTTTTGGGTTTTTATTTTCCTTCAATTACATTAAAAACAGAATCAACTGAACCAAGGGTGTTATTAATGCATTTAAACCAATTTGATGTCATAAGTCAAAATTAAGAATTGCTGATTTTAACAATTTTACTTACTTATCACTTATTTGAACATTAACACTCCAAAAGTAGGCCTTTGTGGTATTTTGAATAGTCTATTGGTAGTCTGGCAATAAGACAGGTCCATTAACATTTTATTTTGGAAATATACTTGCCCTAGATATCTTGTTGTCCAGTTGTTGTCATGCTTGAATCATATAAATGTTAAAATGTACTAGAGTTTCAATGTCATATTCATTGAAACAATGTAGCAATTTTGTAAAATATTGGCCACTATGTAGCATTTTGAAATTGCTGCCATTTAACCATTATTAAACATGTGGCTAAATAAACTATTTCCAATGTTGGAAATTGCCTCTAGTTTATGTGTGCTAAATTTGATATCAAATGGTAAAGGATCGTGTGTTCAAATCAAGGGTTTAAGTCATTATAGAAAACTTGTGTGGGGTACTATATAACAGGTGTGGACCATTTTTCACGTATAGCAGGGGTGGACAATTTAAAGCAGACCTCAGTAACTTACATTTCAAGAAGTTAAAGTTTCACTTTACTCAATTACAGGGCTGTGATGGAGTGTTGGATTGCCTAGATGGATCTGATGAGACTGATAGATGCGGTGAGTTAATATGATTATCCCATCAATAGTTTTATAAGGGCATGGGGTTTTGATTCTTTCAATCACTCAAACTAATAGAGTAAACATTCATTTGGTGTTTCAGGTGGTCTTGATAATCTCATATTTTGATGAAATCTTACATCCAGTAAAAAAATAAATTCAGATGAACTTTGAGTTCTATAAATCTTAGCCTAAATGATGATGATATTAACCAAGATATTTTTCAAGAAAGTATGGATTTTTGCCTTTAATGCGCTTTTGTAAGGATTTTGAGAACAAGGATAAATTATACGAGTTATTCAACTCATACAAAATTGCATCACATTGCTGGTATAAAATAAAGACATTAATCTGTTGACAAAGACAAAATAATGATTAAAGGAGTTTTGGCAATATTGCACCAGTAATAGACTTTAGTTCCTATATTTTGTATGTATTTTCATCAAAAATTATTGAGAATTAAGAAAAACAGAGGTGCATGACTAATTCTGGCCCAGTTACTGTGTAAATATTAGGACTTAAAAATTAGACTCTTAAAATTAACTTTCAGTTGATACGTTGGTGCCAGGCAAACCAATCGTAACTGTCCTCCCCAAAAATCAGAATTGTTTCCCAGACGCTGCCTCGGATGTAACACTTATCGGCACAGTAACAAGAATGGAGACATCGGAATTTTTCCCTCAAGTTTTTAAGGGAACTGGCATAGGAGAATATAGTTTTATAGATAGCGACGGAAGGTAAATGCAAGAGTGAATTTTCAAGTGGCTATGTACATCATTGGATGAGAGTATACAAAATGTAAAATATGCAAATCTTGGGGGATATGTATCTAGACAATATAAGAAACTATGGGGTTTCAAACCACTATGGTCATGCCCAATGATCATGAAAATTGGATGGGGGAGAAAACAATTTCTGCTAGAAAATTCGAAAAACTATTGAATTACTGAATGGATGGGCACACAGTATGATAACATATTATAAGTCTTCTGAACAGATACACTTCTAAAATATGAGATCTATTAAAAAAGGTGCAAGGCCATCAAAGTGCACAGGTCAATGTTATCATAACTTAATTAATGCCATTGCTGACTTTATAAAATAAGTTTCCATTTGTTGTACATGTCATCAATTTTAAAATGTTTATAGATTATGTGTATTATGACTGAAATCAACTTTTTAGTAATTGATGAAATGTAACTATTGTATAATTGAGCTTCAACATTAATGATAATACATTTGTGAAATCTATACATGTACTGAGGTGTTCATCCTCAGACACATTATAATAATGTTTGTGTTTTTCATGTTTTTTATGTTTCAGGGATATCAAGGGTGTCTTGGAAGTCAGTCTTACCCACTTTGCGGCATCAGGTGAAATGATATGGGACTGGATTGATGACAAGTATAAATTTAGAGGACATGCATTTCAGCCCCTTTTCCATGAATCGCCACTCATAGGCACTTTATACCATGGATTTGATTTTAAGGAGGTTTGCTCACATTCAATCTGGCATCCCTATGGCTAAATTAAAATATAATGCTTGTTCTAAAATCCAAAATGTTTGGACTTAAGATTAATTAAGCATCATGAACTGTTTAGACTACATGCATCTGTCAAATAATAATTATTGACTTACTAACTTATAATCTGATTACATTTGAAAATGTTTTGATCTTACAATTTATACTTCCCACAATTTTGCTCTCACAATTCTTATATTATGATTAAAAAACATTTAACTCTCCCCAAGAATATGCTGTCAAGATAATCATCAATACTTGTAAGTCTGAAAATAAAAATCAAGAACATAAAATCATATACATATTTTTGTTAAATCTAAAATGTTTTCGGATCAATGTCATGAATATGACATTCAGAAAGGACAATGTCCTTGGACTTTTTACTTAGCATCATTTATTAGACATTGACCATAATTAGACTTAACTATCTAGAATAGATTATCATAAAACACGGGATACTAGAGTATCCGCGTATATTGAGTATGACCGGTTCTTAGGCTACGAATATGACCTGTTTTGGAAAGTCATGAGAGGCACAGCTGCTTAAAAATGGAAAATAAAGGTTAACTTCTATATTATCCTTTTTGAAATTGTGTTTGTTGAATATAGTTTATGCTGAATTTAATAGTAATGTAACAAAAAAATGTTAAACATGAGCTATTTTAGCAATGTAACTGTTCATAATGGAATATCAATCAGAAAGTACAGATTTCTCGCCTTAGAGCCAAATCATTAATATCACAGTAGAAAAAAACAAATCCCAAACCTTTTTATGGCTAACCTGAACAAGATCTCCAAATCTCAGTTTATATGATCCCCCGTAGAGTGAGCAAGAGAAGGATTTATCTTTTCCCAGAGGATACGCTTGTGAAATGTCATGGAAACGAGTGTAACACGGCCCACTGATTGATGTGATCGGAATGTTACCGGTGTAGAATACGAGTGTATGTATTGAGAGCACCTAAACTCTCCATTATGGTACCCTCGAACGTGATCGTTCAAGGTGTCCTTGCTTTTATAAATCTTGCCACACTGATCGCATTCAAAAACATCATAAACAGAGGTGTGCTTTCTGGACATATGCCTTGTAAGACTATTTTTGTGTGTGGTGTTAAATTCACACAACGCGCACAACAGTGTCTTGCGTTTTGTGGCATCGGGATCGCTAGTACCAATCAGCTGTTGAACACCTTTAGGGGTAGACTGACAAACTTTATAATATGTTTATATTTTCAAATACATGATAAACTTTTCTTTCCATACATTGTAATGTATTGGTATAAAACCTGTCTTAATATATTACTGAAATTCGATAAAAATGTTCTAAAAGCATATTTTGCCATTACTTTCGCCAACATTCTGAAATCGGGTCAACTGATTTAACCACAAATCTACAAAAGGTCTGAAATGGGACAACATAATTATAATCAAACAAGGCTATTGTTTTCGGTCTACGTTTAACTGAATTCTTTTGGAAAAAATAGGCTCTTGACACTATAAGTCATCTACTCTTATTTAGTTCTTCCCACTTTATATTGGAGACCTACTGCAAGCGTCTGAAGAGTCTCAACATTTTGGTATTTCGAATTACCTTTTGCATCTGTCACCGCTAAAAGTCGTATCCAAACACAGGTTAAATGCCGATCCAAGACATTTCACAACCGTATTCTCCAATAATGGGGCACCAGTGACATTCGTATTCTCAAAAATTCAAAGATGTATCATATTTGGACAGAGCAGGCTAAATTATTTAAAATATTCATGACTAATTCGTAGATCTAGCTATATATTATACATAAGATGTGTCATCCTCTTCGGAGTTGCGTTGTGTTACACAAAAACTGATCAAAGATGCTGGAAACTAGGATTTTACGGCTTCAATCTAATATTAATACGTTTTCTCTTGATTAAGGCCCCTTGTGATATGCCTGGCATTATAAGTATACCAATTATCATTCATTGACCAAGTAGGATAAAAAGAAAACGTTCGAAAGTGTTCATAAAAAGCAAGTACTCACCTCGTCTGTTTATAGGAACAGAAATACGGTCACACTCGTAAGCTTAGAACCGGTCATACTCAATATACGCGGATACTCTAGTTACCCGTGATAAAAGAGGTTACAGGTTCACTACTAACTGACAGGCCCTCTTTTTGGACATAAGAACTCACTCCTGTAGATTTGTCATTCATAACTTTCTAAACATGTGGGTATTTTTTTAATTATCTTGGAAAAATAATTTAGCAAATATTTGACAGCTTATAATCCTATCCAACAAATTGTGTGAGGGTGGAGACATCATCCATTATAAACACATATCAAGTCATGTAATCTGTGTTGAATGGTGATTGGTCTAGTTGATGTGACCTTGGAGACAAAGTCTAGTGTCTAAGCTTCCCCAAACCATCATCAGTGATCATGTGACACGATGGTGATATTAGTGTGTCAACTCCTAATTTCATTTTTGTAGAGAAGGTTGGACATCCCAATCCACAGACATTCGTAATTACGTCCGTAATTATGTTCGTAATTACGCAAGTAATTATGTCCGTAATTACGCACGTAATTATGTCCGTAATTACGTCTGTCCGTCTGTAAGTATGTCCGTCCGTAAGTCCATCCATCCGTAAGTCCATTCCCCGATGGGACACAGAAACATCCTACTCTATTTTTAGGCTTATTACAAGACCTTGGCCACTTCGGCTACCAGTGTTATCCCTATTGGCACTTTCCAATCAGTTTTTTTCAACAGATTTCACTGGTTCATGCCATTTAGGCAGATTGCCGAAATGCCTTATCCTGCTTAATGTAGGACTCCCCCATAGAAACATACTTATATTTTACCACTCTCTTTGTGACGTCACTTTAACACTGATCATGGTTTTGAAAAATAGCCACCCTTTCAAACATTTTATATCTCAATTTGATCAATTATATCCACTAAATATTTCTAGTTTGTGCATTTTGTGTTATACCTGCTGCATTGTCCTCTAAAATTCCTATCAAGGCCTCATAACTGCAGGCAGGCAGGCATCTTAAGGCTGTAGAACTGTTGAAATGGGACCATCTCCACTGTCATCACTTTCCTGCTCTTTGTGTACTGGGTGCATTATCACCTGCTCATCTGCATCAACCATAATCTCTAGTATTAAAATAAAATAATCATACCAAATCACATAAGAATATCAGTTGTCACACATTTCAGCGTGTGATATGGGAAATCTTCCACAAAAGCAAAATTGTATCACCACGAAAGTGAAGCTCATATGCAGTTTCAATCAAATTATCAGTAAGAAATTTTGCGGCCTTCTCAGTTCTCCTATAGGTGTTATCTTTTCTCTTTTAATTTCAACATCATTATCTGATATTGACGCAAATTGCTTGTTTGGATCCCCTGGGCTCTGGACCCCCTGGGCTCAGCATGTATGCCGCCTCTATGGTTCAGTGTATGAATGATATCATTTTTTCCAAAATATTATACTATTATGTCATGAACTCATTTATTCCTCGCATACTCTTTCAATTTAGTAATGACATCATTATGAACAGTATCCAAGGCAAAAATATGAAACGTCATCACTGGTTGCCTCTAGTAATGTGTGAGAGGGGAAAACACACACTGTAACCAACCATCCAATCAGATTACTGGAATTTTACATAGTATGCGATAAATCAGTGTTCAATCAATACGCATGACTAGAACTATAGTCACCTTAATATTCTACAAAAAATGAAATTTTTGAAGTGCTTTAAATCATTAGTTTTGAATAATGCTATTCATTCTATACCCTAATAAAATGTATGTAAATGTGTATATGTAAAACATAAATACAATATTTACCATCTTCAAAATAACTCGAATAATAAAAGGACAGTTGAGCAGTGTGTGTGTGTAGAAAATGTCCGTTGTGCTTCCTCTGGTGTGTTCAAGTGTTAACATCAGCTGCCTCTAGTCAGATCGACTGACAAAACAACCTTTTTGGCATTGTCGAGTTGGCCGAGAGGGCTTGAGCGCCGGCACGTTTGAGCTAGGCGATTGGGCTCTGTAACCACAAGGTTGCGAGTTCGACACACATGTGCTCCTTGTGGTTTTCAATTATTTATCTACCCGCTTTGGTCTTCATTTGTGTGGATAGTGGTATCATCTATCATTGATAAATCATCCTGAAAAACAATGATTCACTCAGACAAAATATGATAGTCAGACACTTTTCATGTGAGTGGCTGTCACTTAGAAATAATGAATGCAGGAAATGCTAAAGGATTAAAAATTTTCCGATTGGAAGTTTCTGATTGCTTTTTTGGCAATCATTATGTGATGTTTGAGTAGCCTTACTGGGTCTGATTTTAACTGCTGATTGTTTACTAGAACTTATCTTTGTTTTGTGGATATATCTTCAGTGAAACACACAACTAAATCGTTACTCTTTTGATATCTTTTATCGGTTCAGTCAAAATATTTTAGCATTGGCCTACTGGTAAATAAAAGGATAACAACAATGAGTTAAGGTTAAGGAAGTTATGCAATACCTCCATTCTTGTTTGTTCATTGTCTCTTTAATTTTCCTCAGTGCTCTTGATTCACCCTCAGTTTGTTTAAAATATGTTTTTAGCAATTCCTTTGTACTGTAATGAGTTTCATTCCAGTAAATATTTTGTTGGTATGTTTTGAAAAGCAATGGGTTGATTTAGGAGTCAGTAAGGTCTGCTCCCCATCAAAATAATATTTGATGTAGACATGTATGACAAGGTTAACAGATGCATGACATTTTAGGCCTCCATTTTAGGCCTCCATTTTACTTCACAACTCATTTCAGCTTTGCCAATGAAATTATCTAGATATGATCTTTACCATCAGGGCTGACATTACAATCAGGTCTGAGCCAAAATCCTCTACACACATGTCACATGAAAATACATGCTCTTTCATTTATGATGTTTTTATTAATTTAATGCATATTAACCTTAACATTTTTTATTATCCAAATATCTTATCCAAAATGTATTTGCAATTTATTTTGCAATCTTTTGAGCATGTCTTGACATCAGCTTTATATTTTTTTTAATCATTGTCAAGGCACTCTGACACCAAACCTTTGAGAGAGTTCATGGCAAGTCTGGTAATTTTGCAGCCATGTGCAAACCAAAAGTAACAAAATCCTGGTGGAGAGGGTGTGATTTCCGTCTCTGAGAACTGGTTCAACTAGCTTAAACAAGTCCTCAAAACTCTGTGGAGTCTCCCTAGTCTGGTACCAAAATAGGACAGGATTGTTAATGACTACAATGTTAAACAAAGTGGTTACAGAAAGGTTATATTTGCCATGCACATCCCTTGCAAGTGGTCTTATCTGTGGCACTGGATTATTACATTACTACAGAATTAAATTATCGTTTCAGTAAAAACTACAGGAATGGAGATAATGTTTCACCCATTGTTGGATTAATAGAGGACAATCAGGCACAACAACACCATTAGAATATTTAGGATCATATTTTGTGTGGAAATATTTTGACTCATAATCATATGTAAATATCTTAATATCTGATACCAGAATGGTGCCCTTTCTAACAGAGAGCTCATGTGCTTTATGTCCTTTGAACATCTAAAGGCTTTACCGTCAATACATGATTTCTTTCTCCGCTTAGTGTTCCATCGCAATAATCTCACCAGCATGGTAAATCATTTCCAATGAAGCCATTATCGTGTAACCATCCTATTAGGCTTAATGGAGTAGCCATCAAGAACAAATGGGAAAAAATCCATGGATTTGAGAAATTTGATATGGCAATACACTTAAAATCTGAATTGCAGATCCTGAAATTTCCTACTGGTTCCTTCTTTCGTGGCATGTTTGCAAGTGAGTACGAACAATAAAATGTGCTGATACACTCACATTTACCACCATAACATGAGTTTTTTATAGTCTCTTACAAAAATAATTTTTTAATCAAGAGTTTGATCAGTACGTAATGCACCTATCCACCATAATCACATTGTACCAGGTATCCATCCAATGTTCTCCCCAGGATTATATCTCAAGTGGGTGCGAAATTAACATTTTCACAATTGTGTAATAATAATACAAAATATGGCTATTTTTCATTATTTTTATCATATTTTCCATTATTTTTTATCATATTCCAAATGGTTTGTCAAACTTGGTCTTTGTCTCCATGCATTACTTTTATCAAACATTATATTGTATATTTCTTTGCCATTTTTTATACAGTTTCCCTTCCCAAATATGGTCAAATTAGTGTTGCGTCCAGTTAGAGATGCAAGCTGTCAAACTAGCAGAGATCGCATGAATTGAAATGATTATCAGCTATCACGATTCCATATTGATCATTGATAAGATTGAAAACAAAATTATATCCCCTTATAATACAAAATAAAAGTGAAACACCTTTTTTTATGTTGACATATTTGTGGCATCAATTGCAATTTATGAGGCCCATTCCCAGCAGTGGAACTCCTTACAATGTTCCACTTATATTCATAAGCTTCCCTCTCAATGACCAAAGTCTGCATACCTGCATCCTCCAGACACAGCCTATATTTCACATGTCCCCCATTGATCACCATTCCCCATGCTATATGAATCATGTGTAACTTTGGTGCACTTTTTAGAAAGGATAATATGTATACATCTGAGATCACATTTTTCGGTTTCTTTTATTTTTGTCAATTAGTTCTGGGTTGGTAAATTTTAACCCATGTTCCTTAAGCAGATGATTTTTACAAGTCCAACATCTGATGAATGCCTTGGAGCATGGACCATAAATGTAACGTCTTTCTTCCTCATTGTAAAGCTCTTTCCCTGCCTTACAAATATTTATACACTCTCTGATTTCTGTCTGTGCCTAATCCCCAAGCATAAGATCTAGAATATTGACACCAGATGTAGAAAAACAGTAGCTGTACATGGACTAATATCAGTATATATATATATATCAGTTAACCCTAATATAAGCAGAACAGGCCCTAAAAATTGGTGAGGCATTGAAACCATAATTAGTTGAGGCAAATTAAAGCTACATAAGGTGTATTTCCACCATCAGACTTTATTAACCTGTGCAGATGATCAATTAGTTAAATCAAATACTAGCAAAAGTCTATAATCAAGTGATTGATGAGAAAAAATAAACAGATTAAGGCTGCATGAGATCCATAACTACCAATAAACATTTCCATGTTCTCTGCAACATGAACTTGCAATTTAAAATAATATCTTGAAAGTAATTGCCATTTTGAATCTTTGTGACATATTTTGCAGAAACTTTTATGTATATAAACTAAATAAAGATACCATACAATTACAAGCTAATTGATGATGTACTTGTGTACATATTGGCATATTTATTTTACTAAACAGGACGTTTTATATCCTGTCTGGATCCTTTTTTAAATGTATAAAAACTGAGCTGAAGCGCTACAAAACAATTAAATAAAAACAATATTACATCATATTAAATCACCAAAAATTCATTCCAAATTCCCGCCAATTTATAGTTCCCTTGATCTCTGTTCATATTATTATCGTTTTTCATTATAAAAATAGATTCTTTAATCCATCTTTCAAGTCTCTTATTGTCATTGTCCAAAACCATAGTATTGTCCCAGTCCATTACACAATTATTCTGAAAGATGTGGTCCGTAATGGCTGATTTATTCATCACCCCTCTCATATTTTCTTTTGCTTGGCGCGTGTAACATGAATTGTCCCTCGAATCTGCTTCTATCTTATGTTCTTTAATTCTAACTTTCAAAGGTCTTGAGGTTTCTCCTATATACGATTTGTTACACATTTTGCAAGGTACCTCATAAATAACTCCTGATTTATCATTAATGTCTATTTTGTCTTTAGGGTGGTGGACTTAAATATTTTTCAGAGTCATGTAGGGTTTCACTGCTACATTAATTTTATGTTTTCTAAAAATTCTCTGGAGCTTCTCCGTCGTACTTTTGATATACGATAAAACTACGGTTCCTAACAGCTTTTCCTCTTCATCTTGATTGACCTTACGTTTTACATTTTTCATTGTGGGGGAAATAGTCCATTGGGGATATCCACAATTTCCGAACGCCTTTTTGATATGTTCAATTTCTATGGCTTTATCCACATCTTCTGTTACAAGGTTTTTGCATCTATTAACCAATGTACAAACAACGCTCATTTGATGTCTTAACTGATGATGCAAATTCCAATTGAGATACTGATCTGTATGCGTAGGCTTACGGTAAACCAACAATTTTACTGATCCATCACTTTTCTTCATCAACAGGCTATCCAAAAAATGGCATTTTGTCATCTTCATTCTCTTTGTGGGTAAATTTAATGCTTCCCGTTGAGTCTATAGAGTTTAGGTGATCATTAAAAGCTCGTGCCTCACCTTTCTTAATGATCAACCTTAAAATTACATGGCAATCTAGTATCTAACTAACAGATTCAGACTCAAAAATTGCTATTTGTAGTATTACCAAAACCAAAACCAGCCTATTAATATAAATACAGAAAATCATGAGTTTCAGTTAACACCATTTTTCGATACACTGTACGAAACGCAATTGTACATTTAAAGATACTCTATTGAGACTGCTCTGTGGCATTTTTTCTTTATTCCTTTTTGTTTTGAATTTTTAACACCATAACATTAACTAACTACTCAATATGCAACTTTTCACCACGTAGAATTTTAAAATATTAAGTTTGAAAATTCCATTTTTATAATGGAGCTCAATGGGAAAAACTACATAATTTGAATTATTTTCAAACGTAGCGGCGCGATTTTGATAAAATTGAGAGATATAATAAATATTGGTAAGACGAAATGTTTGATGAAAAATGAAGAAAATTCACCGTCCTGGTTACGCAAACTATAGAAAAATCTGAAATAATCATAAAAACCAGTAAAAATAGATTGAAGGGGGTGATATTCATTTCTAATGTGCCTTTCACTACTACAGGGTAACCATAATTTTGGTACTGATTTGATTTTTCAATGAAAATCATTTCTATAGTGTATAGTCAGTTTAAATAATACAATTGCTATATTTCTTTACTGAACAGTGCAATCATTTATTTATTTATCAACAGTTGCAAACTACATATTATACAGTTAGTAAAATATTAAAATAATTCTATTAAAATTAAAGCATTGAGATGATACTTAAATAATTACATATTATATTGATAGGCATATTATATTATAGGATTTAAGCCAATGACTCAATGCATTGTAGATGATTAAATTTAACATATGTCCTGATTCTAGACTATGAACGAGGGTGGTAGTCCAAATTCAAAGCCTAGACTAGAAGACATAAGTGAATTGAAGCATCCACTATTCATTGAATCATGTGCTTAATTCAATTTCACACATTGCAAAATATTTTTTACAATTTCACTTAACAGAATGATATTTTTTCAAAGATATGTTGTACTTTTTGCGATTTTGTTCATATTTGGTATATGAATACTATAAGCATGGTACACTGTCTAATGATACTTTTGGTAGAAGGCAGCCATTTTGAAAAATGGCCGTCATTTTAACGTATTTTACTATAACTCGAAAAGTAGTAGAGCGATTTTGTTCATATTTGATGCGTGAATACTATAAGCGTGGCACACTGTCTAATGACACTTTTGGTAGAAGGTGGCCATTTTGAAAAATGGCTGCCATTTTTGCTGTATACTTTGTTTGTAAAAAAATGCCAGCCATGGCTGTTCGATGGGATTTGCTACACTTTGGTGTTGCTGTTGTCTAGTTGAAGGATGGATGGACGGACAAATGGAGGGGTCTCTTAGCTTATCCCCTAATCTTCGTTGGATTGAACAATTGTGAATATGGTTTGTTGGACAAATAAAACTGATTGAATGTCTAAAAGCAAATAATGAAGTGGTTATTTATTTAAAATCATTAAAATCTCAAACATGCTTGCTTTGGTTTAGTCACTTAATTCCTAAATGTCCCGTAATTAGTATCTATATACCTTATTAGATGCAGTGAAGGAGTTAAATCATTGGGATATGAATAAATCATGCAAAACATATTTTGTACATATTTCTCATCATTTAGGGTTATCCAGTAGTTTACAAGCTGACCTTTGCAAAATATATTTCACTTACTATCCTCATTCGCTATCACGCTATCTAGTTTCTTTCCAAATTGGCCTGAATTGCCTGGTTTATTGGTTTTAGCGAACCGTCCGTTTCGTCGAACCATCATTTTGCTAAGGTTGTTTGTGATGAATATACAATATTCAGTTACATATAACTGTACAGCAACTTTATGCAAGGGAAGGTAATTGTGTGAGAGCACATAAAGTACACGAAGTATTGCCCCACTTGTCTCAGTGAATCTTATAAACAGTGCATAAAGTTTTTTCTATGCAATGATTGGCTCACAGTTACTTATAGTGTAAGTTATTTTATTTCTATACAGTGTGGAATAGAGTGTATAAACTTTTACAGTTTCAAGCAGGTTTTAGTGTTTTCTGACCAATGATATATTCAGACTTATTCATTTCACGATTATGTAATACTGACCTACATATCTGTATAGCATATCTTTAAAGCTATTAATTGTATCAGTGAATCACGGATTATCCGTTTTATGGCAAAATACTGAAGATACTCATGAAATGTAAAACAGTTATTGGTTGTGACAGTGAAAGAAACGTGTCACTAATAATGCAAAACAATATGTACGTCATGTGATATTAAAATACAGAAATGAATCCTTTCTATCAAATTTCATATAACGTTTCCATTTACCTGATCAGGGCTGTAGAGAAGCTCTACACAGCTGATGGCTGGTGATTGACAATGGTATGAAAATCTAGGAGTTCCTGAATACAAATTGAGGTTTCATAAATAATAGTCTATCAGAGACATTGAATACATTGTTTTTATGTTTCTGAATGATAGATAAAGGTTTTGGAGGAAATACTAGTTACCTAATGATAAGCACAAATTGAATGTTCAAAATACATACTTGTTACAATTTGGGCATGAAATACAAAATCTCTCTTGTGAGTTCACACACGCTAAATACAATAAAATAACATATCTTTACTTCGAAATGGAGATAATAACATGTTTATCAATTAATTATGGTTGTTGGTGGTTGAGGAACCTTATTGAGGGTTTATGATATAAAATACAAGAAAAACTTACTGTAGGTGATGCCTGTTCAAATATCCCATTGTCAATGTTGGAGTAGCAAAATGCTCCAATAGTGGCTGGGTTATTTGTCACATGATCGATAAACAAATTATAATGTGAAATGGTGGGAAATTCAAATACAAATCTAAAATTACAACTTGAAATATGAAATACTCTTTAGATGGTGCTGCCATCTTAATATAACAAGTAAATGTCCCATTTACATAAATAACAGAATAATGATACAAATAATATGATATAAAATTATATGATTGTTTGAGTACAAGGATTCCATTGTTTGAATGTTTGAGTTTTAGGATTAGATGGTTCAAGAGAAACCACATTTGAAAAAATATTGAGTGATCGAGGGATCAATGGTTCGAGAGTTCGAGAAACCACAAATGAAAAAATATGTATATATATATTTAAAAATCATATTCTAAATGTTCTACTCACATCCTTATCGTTGGAGAGCCCAAGGATCAACTTCATTTGCTGCATTAGAATCAACGAACTCCCAGTGATTCGTTCCTGGCACCATCATGAGCTTTAGGGCCTTGTACAAGCATCTCATTTTTGATATCTTTGTGTGTCAGATCAAGTACTTGTTGTAGTGAGTAATTCGTATTGCTAGGTTTAGTGCCATATTTCTATAAAATATTTTAACTAACTTCAATTAGTTAGCATTCTGAGATTGAATTTCTTTTATATCCTTCCTTCGAGTGTCAGAGTTCATACATAGCTCTTGGAATTTTGAAACCTGAACAATATGATCATCTACACTTTCTAAGTGCTGACAGTTTTATGATAATCATTTGAGAAATTCTCCAGGCTGAAAAGATTTATTGGTTCTCTTGTCCCAGGAACATGGAAGACTTGTGAATCCCTTAATCACAGCATGGTTAATTTTGTATAGTGTGGCAATGATATAATTGCAGGTGCCAATGTTTTCAGTGATACAAGAGCACCAACAAAAACATATTTGTCCATCATTGTTAATGGCAACATGGCAAAGTCTTTCTCTGTCTCTCATTATCAAATTATTATTTTAAAGCTATAAAATTAGTTTAATAAATAAAATTAGTAGGAAAGCCCAAGTTATAGCAGGCATGCCTAGTGCAGCACATTGTTCTTTCAAGGATGCTGGTCCTCCCCAAGTAACTACCTGACCCCGTAATGTGTGATTGTTTGCATCAGAAGCTTTTCATATTAATGTAAAATTCCTGATTAACTCTCTTTAAGGGAACTTATTTTTAAGGCTCAAAAGATGGGGACGAGAATTTGAAGGTCTATGGAGGCTCTTGGAGACGATTTAGAAACACAAAATAACAAATAGAGTTTCAAGGTGTAATTTAATTAAGATAAATCATATATTTGCTTGAACAAAATAAATGGAATGTGTGTGTGTATTAAGGTCAAGGAAGGAGTTAAGTGATGGCAAAATGAAATGAAGAACTTGAAGACTAAATGAAGACTGTCGCGGACTCTCACCATTTAGAATATGTGTTGCCAATCCGAGTTGCCAATGCCAAAGACAGTTCAAATTCCGTGCCTCTCTCTTTTATAGAGGAACCAATCATGAACGCATTGTTAATAACGTCACACACTATTTTCAATCTAGAATCACCATTCTTGCCACATTATCGATATCATACATCGCCGTCGTATATATAATTACGATCATAGAGTTCATCTTTAAGTTATTATGCAGAAGATTCCACATTTAATGCTTTTAATCACATGTTAACATCGAAACGTACTGGTTGTCAAGTGAGACTATTTTCGAATGCAGTCCAATATGGCGGATGACACCAGGAAATTTCTACGAATTCCCATGTTTCATGTCATAAATTCTTCAAACTACATATATTTTTACAAAATATTTCAGGTTTTGTCTCCTCAGATCATCACATGGAAATAACAACGTCTTATCCCGTCGGAAACTGAAAATATTGACAACGTTTTTGAAATATACAAAATAAAGCATAACACATAAGAACAGAGCAAAGTAAGCAAATCAAAATAACAATTCAGCAGTTCGAATGAAGGTGTAGCAACATATACAAACTTAAATTATAGAAACGAACTGCTGGAATGTTACATTAACAATAGGCGAAAATGACAGATTGAAGATTGTGAGGCACTTGTAACATTGCAAGATAAATGAGCTACAGAGTCCTTTCCTGTTTAATTCTTCGAAAGCCGTCTGGCATTCCTGAGTCCAGTTGAAGCGACTATTCTCTTTTGTCAGATCTTGTAAAGTCCAGCTGTCTCCGCAAAGTCTGGAATATGTTTCTGATAACAGGACACACCCCCTAAAAACTGACTCCTTTTACAGAAGTTGGGGTAGCATTCTCCTTGAGTTTCTCTACTTTTCTGGGATCTAGTCCCACCCCAGCGGAGGGTGCAACATGTCCAAGGTATTCTACCCGTCTCTGGAACAAACAACACTTCCTTGGTTTCGTTTCAAGTGAGCTTCGCCCATTACCTGTTCTAGTCTGTTGACAGCCTCAGTATAGCTGGGAGCAAAGCTAATTACATATCTAAATAGACTAAGGTTCCATCCAAATGCAACCATTTCATCACCTGTTCCATCAACCTACAAAATGTGGAAGGAGCATTAGAAAGGCTGAAGTGTATGTTTTCACCCAGAATCGGTCAACAATGAACAGTATTTTTAGACAGACAGCGTATGTGGCATTCATGGCATGTTCTGAAAGATTTGGCACAATGTCCAACAAATTGTTTCCTACAAATCTAGACTGGGTGAACTCTTTGTATGCAATTGTACATTATTCAATAATTCTTATGTCACTTAACCATGTTTTCTAATTTCTAAGTAACAGCAGGCATGCCCATTGCAGGACATTGCTGATCCTCCTCCAGTAACTACCTGACCCCATCTGAAAATGTTCATCAAAAGAATAGAAGATGACAGAGTTAAGATTGTGTGGCACTTGTCACATTGGTAGATAAATTAACTGCAAAGTCCTTTCCTGTTCGTCACTTGTCTCAACTTGACTTGACTTTTGCACAATAACATGTCCTTGGATAATCCTCATGTGTTGTCTCGGCTTTGCTATCTCGGCTTTGCTATCTCGGCTTTGCTATCTCGGCTTTGCTATCTCAGCAATCCTATATTACCCTGTCATGTTGTGACATTCTTTCTTTGGGATATCTTTAGAAGGGGACGTCTATTGAGTTGGTGAAATTCCTATGGAGAGTAGATGCCTTTGAAGTGATATTTTGAATTAAGAAGCAACTTTTAAAACAAACCTTTTGTTTTTTTGGCTTGTGACGGCCAGTGGCCCCTCCAGATTTGGCCATTGACTTTACAGTTGTCGAACCCTTGACCAGCACCATCTCACCAGGCTTGGAAGTATGAGTATGTGGATGCCCACTAGAGAAGCTATCACCAGTCTGTATAACCATGGCACCACAATTACCTCCAAGTTTACACGTCCAAGTAGTAGGTTTAGAGTTTGACTTTTTTGTGTATTATATGATGATCGAAATGAAAAGTTTACCACCAGATAATCCTCATTAATCTTTCAATTCTTTTCTTTCTTGTCGTGTATCACATCTTTAAGCATCATGACATTAAGCATCTGAATGTCTATAACACAAATTAAGTCTGATTGTATTAAATACTGGTTACTGTCTTTTTTGGTGAGCAAAGGTAGACAAAGATATCCCTCCTTATGGAGCTGACACATTTAGCCATGTGAGCTGAACAGGACCCAACCATGTGGGAATTTAGGATGCACGAGGTGACAACTGGTGTAGCACATGGTGGAACTTTTTTCTGAGCTCAAACACCTACATGAAACTGCTCATTTATTGTGGATTTAATTAATAAAAGGCTACAAAATATCACCATCTATTTGCACACCATTGTAACCATTTGTTAGATGCCTACCTCAAATCGGAGTTTGTCATTCCACCATGCAAACTAAATTTGTCTATTGGAACTTATTGACTCTTGCAAAAAGCATCCCTCCTCTGAGATTGACATAGTTTTCACTGACATAACTTAATATAATACCATTTACTGAGATTCCATTAGTCCAATATCTCTGCATGTGTTTTTCACCGAGTTTTCTCTGTTTAATGCAATCGTTCAACATCTTGTTGCACAGATCTTTAAATATTTCTTCGTATACATGGTTGTTACTATCTTTAAAATTCATGTATTTTTAAGTTCCAGCTTACTTAACACTTCTCTTAAATGGAGAGGAATATTGTGTCTGATTTTGTGGTCCATTCACCGGCACACTTATTGTATTCCATGCCACTTGCCATGACACACGCATACAACGATCTTCAATCAATGTAAGATTACAACTAAAAATATATATGGATTGTAATTTCGTGTAGTACTGCAATATCAATTATATAAAGGGACATGTTACTAGTCGGTACACTCCGGACAAGGCCGTAATAACCAAATAAATATTTTAAGAGAGGAAAATTTCAGACAATTTTACAAAAAATTAGTGATTTGGAGCTGGCATTTAATCTTTGATTTTTAGTGTTATACATACTAGTATTAACATAAACACCATAAGAAATATTTAGGATCATATTCAATATAAAGGACATGTATGGAAATTTTTTAATTCATAATCATATGGAAACATCTCAAGCATCGAGCATTTCAAGTACAATGGAATGGTATTAAATAGTGAAAACGTGCAACTATCATAAATAATTGGCTGATAAGAGTCGCAATAGTTGCTTTGATTAAAGTAATATTGAACACTATGCCCTGAATTAATCGGCGCATAAAATCTGGATGGGGGGATTAGTCAGCCTTAATTCATATGTGAATTATCTCCTTTAATCTATTATATTTCTTGAATTTCACAGAAAATATTATTTAATTATAATCATTTATTTACATTTATTTACTAGAACCCTCCCCCCGATATCCATTAAGTTTTCCTTACATTTTTGTCAAGTTTTTGTTTCTCTTCAACAGACAAGTGTTGCCTAAATTGTGTAAATCTGAAATCTGACACAATATTTCAAATTTCCCGCAAAGCTCAATACAAAAAGTCAAAGGTTTCTGCCTTGCACATGCGCGCATATAAAATTTGTCTCATGATGCTGCCTCGCGCATGCGTGTATATTTAATAAAAGCTAATTTCCTGCCTTGCACACACGTGCATATATAACAATCTTAAATTTCTGCCGGGCGCATGCGTGAATCAATCTTTTTAATAAACTGTTGCTTTGTGCAACCCCAATATGGCATCCCCCGTGCGAACATGTAAATATTTGTAATTTTATGGAATACGCAGGAATTTAAGCATATATAAACAAGAACAATGGCTGAAACAGTACAGATAGATAAAGAATTTAACACGGAATTGACCGGCATTGAAAATTATAGTGAAGAGTTTGAAGCGATGATAAAACAGACTTTGAATTACAAAATTAACCTTAAAATTAGCGAGATGAAATTAATTAGTTCAGTTCCAAAGAAATGAGGTAAGTGATGAGAGGAAGTGTAGCGCAGGGAAGAGAATATCCATTAAATGGTCCCCACAAATACTACAATACTATGGATGCTGTTGCAAGTGAATGTCTTTATGAGATGAATACAATTTAACAAATACTTTGAAATAGAATGTTGATCATCAATGTTATATGTACTAGAAGAATACAGTATTATAATAATAATTAAAATCAAAATGCAATGTGTAGAGTGTGTAGAGCTCTCAAAATTATCTTACAATAATTGTTCTTTCTTGAGAGAAAGTTCATTTGTGTCCTTTTAAATTGAATATTTGCAGACTAGTTCATCACACAACATGGTATCAGAGAACATCTCATGCTGCCACATATGTCACTTGCGACCCAGACCACATCTCATGTTTCCACATACGTCGCATGCGACCCAGACCACAAAATATATTTGAACAGGTATCCACCCCTTAGATACGCCTACTGGTAAGGGACATATTGCTATGTAAAGAGGCTAAGATTATTTGTTTACTTTTGCCCTAAAGGCTCTTGTACATGTATGATTAAAGCACTAGTGTGCGGTATTGTCTATTTCATTACAAATGTCACAAAAAACTCTTGTTCTTCCCATCATTGAAATGATCTTTCTTTCAATTTCTGAGAAGGTTTGGTTTGGTCTCTACACTGTCGTTCAACTGATTTCATGGAAAAATTGGTGGTCAAAAATGATGTGAATTTCCTTAGGTAAATATTTCAGATGGAAATTTACAATTTTATTCTTGTATAGATATTTTTGCAAATTGTAGACCTGAGGTCTGACAAATTATTTGTGAACAGTGAATGAAAGACATGAAGTAAATTATAATACAATCAAATTAGGTTATTTTCTATTCAGTTAACTTCTATTTGAGCCACCTTGATTTGCTATTGCTAAAGAATAAGAGGATTTTTTGGCCTACATATGAGGCTGCCGAATTAGTAGTTTGAGAGAACAGTAAATACTTCCCTAGAATAACATTTTGTTTCCTTAAAATTGAAATATGTCTGTCTCTTTTTTAATTTGTGGCTTACTAGTAGCTAAATAGGTTGGGATTTTGAAGGTAAGACAAAGATTTAACATCTATTTGAGCCATCTTGATTTGCTATTGCGAAAGGATAAGAGGATTTTTGGCCTACAGATGAGGCTGCCAAATTAGTAGTTTGAGAGAACAATATACACTTCCCAAGAATAATACTTTGTTTCCTTAAATCTGAAATATGTCTGTCTCTTTTTTAATTTGTGGCTTACTAGTAGCTGAATAGGTTGGGATTTTGAAGTTAAGTCAAAGATTTAACATCTATTTGAGCCATCTTGATTTGCTATTGCTAAAGGATAAGAGGATTTTTGGCCTATAGATGAGGCTGCCGAATTAGTAGTTTGAGAAAACAATATACACTTCCCAAGAATATTACTTTGTTTCCTTAAATCTGAAATATGTCTGTCTCTTTTTAATTTGTGGCTTACTAGTAGCTAAATAGGTTGGGATTTTGAAGGTAAGACAAAGATTTAACATCTATTTGAGCCATCTTGATTTGCTATTGCGAAAGGATAAGAGGATTTTTGGCCTACAGATGAGGCTGCCAAATTAGTAGTTTGAGAGAACAATATACACTTCCCAAGTATAACATTTTGTTTCCTTAAATCTGAAATCTGTCTAGTCTCTTTTTTTAATTTGTGGCTTACTAGTAGCTGAATAGGTTGGGATTTTGAAGGTAAGACAAAGATTTAACATTTATTTTGAGCCATCTTGATTTGCTATTGCGAAAGGATAAGAGGATGTTTTGCCTACAGATGAGGCTGCCGAATTAGTAGTTTGAGAGAACAGTATACACTTCCCAAGAATAATACTTTGTTTCCTTAAATCTGAAATATGTCTGTCTCTTTTTTAATTTGTGGCTTACTAGTAGCTGAATAGGTTGGGATTTTGAAGGCAAGACAAAGATTTAACATCTATTTGAGCCATCTTGATTTGCTATTGCAAAAGGATAAGAGGATGTTTGGCCTACAGATGAGGCTGCCAAATTAGTAGTTTGAGAGAACAATATACACTTCCCAAGAATAATACTTTGTTTCCTTAAATCTGAAATATGTCTGTCTCTTTTTTAATTTGTGGCTTACTAGTAGCTGAATAGGTTGGGATTTTGAATGTAAGTCAAAGATTTAACATCTATTTGAGCCTTCTTGATTTGCTATTGCTAATGGATAAGAGGATGTTTGGCCTACAGATGAGGCTGCCGAATTAGTAGTTTGAGAGAACAATATACACTTCCTAAGAATAACATTTTGTTTCCTTAAATCTGAAATCTGTCTGTCTCTTTTTTTTAATTTATGGCATACTAGTAGCTAAATAGGTTGGGATTTTGAAGTTAAGTCAAAGATTTAACATCTATTTGAGCCATCTTGATTTGCTATTGCTAAAGGATAAGAGGATTTTTGGCCTACAGATGAGGCTGCCAAATTAGTAGTTTGAGAGAACAATATACACTTCCCAAGAATAATACTTTGTTTCCTTAAATCTGAAATATGTCTGTCTCTTTTTTATTTAATTTGTGGCTTACAAGTAGCTGAATAGGTTGGGATTTTGAAGGTAAGTCAAAGATTTAACATCTTTTTGAGCCTTCTTGATTTGTTATTGCTAATGGATAAGAGGATGTTTGGCCTACAGATGAGGCTGCCGAATTAGTGGTTTGAGAGAACAATATACACTTCCCAAGAATAATACTTTGTTTCCTTAAATCTGAAATATGTCTGTCTTTTTTAATTTGTGGCTTACTAGTAGCTGAATCGGTTGGGATTTTGAAGGCAAGTCAAAGATTTAACATCTATTTGAGCCTTCTTGATTTGCTATTGCTAATGGATAAGAGGATGTTTGGCCTACAGATGAGGCTGCCGAATTAGTAGTTTGAGAGAACAATATACACTTCCCAAGAATAACATTTTGTTTCCTGAAATCTGTCTCTCTTTTTTTCAATTTGTGGCTTACTAGTAGCTGAATAGGTTGGGATTTTGTAGGTTGGTTGAGAGGTGTTCTTGATTATGTTTTTTGTCATATGGATGAGTCAAAACTTGTGAAATTGGAAATTTTTTATATGATAGTTCAGTTGTTTCATGAAAATTTGGGAAGAGATACATTGAAACTTAATGAAATTGTAATAAATGTTTGTAATGTATTTCCTTTAGTTTACTTAATTCAAATTAATTTTTTTCCACATATCTATGTTCATGAAGAGTTTTTCTTTCCTTAACTAAGGTCATCTCACATAGGTTCATCATACAATGAACCCTTTTGGCCTGTTTAGGAAATCTAGAAGTCTTTTTACTCATTCAGCCCATTTAAGATACCTACTTTAGCAAACAATGCTCCTTCAGTTATTAGCTAATCACCACCATACACAAATTTCTCTTGTATCCCAGGTTTAATTTCAGCTTGTAATTAAGAATAAGCATGTACCAGAAAATTTCAACCATTTTATTAGGATAGTTTTCATTTTAATCCAAAAGTTTCAAAAGAGAGTAGTATATTTTTCTGTTGGCTTCTATAATATGAGGATGCTTAAAATTCTGTGACAAACATGTCATATACAAAGACAAACATAAACCAAGACAAACATAGACAACGTTAATCTCCCTACAACAATGTTCTTAATAATTATGACATTGTTTACTACCAAATTACATCATCAATGTCTGGAACACAGTCTGGAATCAACCTGCTGATGCCAACATCTGTGGCATTCATCATTATTGTTGTCACCACTGTCATCAACATCAGGGATGTAGCTGAGATCATCTAGATCATCAGGGATGTAGCTGAGATCATCTAGATCATCAGGGATTTAGTTGAGATCATCTAGATCATCAGGGACGTAGTCTGGATCTTTATAGTAATCATCTGATTGATCATCTTCCACTTGAGCTGAAGAAAAAAGAAAAATCAAAGGAAGTAGTGCACTCTCTGTGCAAACAAAAGTTAGGATAAATATAAATGTTTCTATTTTTACATAAACTGTTTCAATATGGTCATTTGATTACTTATTTTTTAAATTCAAAGTAGTCACAAACATTTCTGTTTTGACTGTAAAGACTTTTTATTCTAATTTTTTATAATACAATAAACTAACCTCAATTATTTTAGAGAAACCAAGATCTTGTGTAGCAATAAACAGTTATTAAGTGTCCCAATCATGTCTAGTTCTCCTTTCATTTCACAATGATAAGTTAGGTGATCTTGGTAATCTAGATCATCAGGGACGTAGCCTGGATCTTTATGTAATTATCTGATTCATCATCTTCTACTTGAGCTGAAGAAAAAAGAAAAATCAAAGGAAGTAGTGTACTCTCTGTGCAAACAAAAGTTAGGATAAATATAAATGTTTCTATTTTTACATAAACTGTTTCAATATGGTCATTTGATTACTTATTTTTTAAATTCAAAGTAGTCACAAACTTTTCTGTTTTGACTGTAGTGACTTTTTATTCTAATTTTTTTATAATACAATAAACTAACCTCAATTATTTTAGAGAAACCAAGATCTAGTGTAGCAATAAACAGTTATTAAGTGTCCCAATCATGTCTAGTTCTCCTTTTATTTCACAATGATAAGTTAGGTGATCTTGGTAATAACAATAGCAACTGGGAGATATAGTTATTAAAAGAAAGGTAAAATAACTAATGTCATGGTAATTATAGCCATGGGGCTAGATGCAATGATAACTTTATTTTTGGTGGACCAGAAATTATCATCTGAAATCAAAAAACTATCTAATTTTGGTTCAGCTCATGATATATTTTCTTTGCCAATTTTGTTCTTGATACCATCTTCTACCATTTTTCTTTTTGTCAAGGAATTATGAGTGATTGCAAAAAAATTAATTGTATTTTTGATGAATTGTCGCCATTATGAATTTGATGTTAGTAGAAGTGATCAAACTTTATTATTAAATATTCAATTGTCATCAATCCACAAGATTGTCTGAAATCGAAAGACCGTATCTTGGTCCAAGGGTGGACACTTTTCCCATGACAACCTTGTTCTTATCATTAGATTTTCCGCTTATTTAGGTATTTCCCAACTTCCTGGTAGTGAAGGTCTCTTCATGCTGCTGCAGATGTGCTATGGATACTCTGGACTTCCACTTTTAGGTGTAAGGGTAAACACTGGAAGGAAAATTAAATGACATATTGCAAGATTTAAGATACTCTATCATTTATATTCATTAAATTTATTAATTTTTGACCAAAATTCAAACCAGGACAAAAATGATTAGTTAGGTATATACCTTAAATGTGTGTGGCACTTGTTTTCTCAAATTCATTCTTGGCATTTCATCCTTGGCATTTCATCCTTGGCATTTCATCCTTTTCATTATCTTCTCTGTCATCTTCTCTAAACTGGAAACAGTAATAATGGTTTATTTCACAGTTTTATGAATGTTTAAGTTTAAAACGTATTTAAATACACAATTATGGTAAACTTTTGATTGATATGCTTTGAAATATATTTTATAATTCAACAATTAAATTGAGTTACCAGTAATTGGTCTTTCAAGTGGTTTTGAAATATTTAACTTACTTTTCCCATTTTCTCAATATGCCTGACTCAGCATTTAGCAATTTGGTTGTAACCTTCCAGAACTCATCTTGTTTTGATTTGTTCAGAAGCATTCTGAAATTCCCCTTAACCAGATCACAATTGTCTCTCACTCTTGAGGCAATGATTTCCTTTTCAAAAGTTGTAAAGTTTCTAAAGGCTTCTAATTCTTTTCACTGATATCTTCCAGCTGTATGTCTTTTTTGATCATTTCTATATTCATTTAGTTCTTGTATGCCAGTTTTGGTATCTGTAGTTTCTAAATCAGAAATATATTGACAATGAATTGTGTTTTATAGAAATCCTCCACACTGATAAGCATTTCTAATTTCAAATTTCATTTATCAGGGCCTTTTTACATGTTAGATTCACATCCCATTGCCTTTTAAATATGACCATGTTCTTTTAATTTGTTCAATATGTTCTAACTGTTCAGATGACAAGCCTTAGTATTGTTAGTACTTGTTATTTTGGACTTATGTTTGATTTATTCAGCATTGATCATATAATCAATGCATGCTTGAAGCTTTGCTATATCAGTAGGAGTGGCTTGAATATATTGGTTGCAAGGTAAATAATGTAGGATCGTTTTGACATTACATTGAAATGATGATGTTTTGATTTTGGTAATGTTTTATGTGTTCTCAAATGACAGGCCTCTGTCTTGTGGGTGTTTTTATTTTGAACATATGTTTGATTGAATCAGCATTGATCATATAATCAATGCATGCTGTAGTATATCAGCTGGAGTGGCTTGAATATATTGGTTGTGATGTAAGTTAAGATCTCTTCTGACATTGCATTGCAGTGACGTTTTTGCAACAAAGGTAATAACCAGTGAAGCCTGTTGTTGTGAGGTGAACTGCTCCGCCCTCCCCCTTCTAACATTGAACAAAAAAATATTAACTCTGGTTAAGAAGAAAAATCATCAACAACTAAATGAACTTCAGACACCCTTTTGAAATAAGGGTTTATTAAGCTAAGATCCTTAAAATACTTTATTATTTTTGGAAATTTTAGATATATCAGAAACATGCCTTGAAGAATTATCAAATCTGGAAAAAGTGATGGAGGGAAAATATCAAAGAAAAAGCAAGACTGGTATTTTGATTGAAAACAGTTGGGTGCTTGGGATTTAGAATTGGAGTTAGATCATTATTGCAAATAGTCATAGGATGGGAGATGAGGGCTGCTGCTTCAGAAATGGGTGTCTTGGTTAATTTTGACCATTCTGCCTGTACATTTCAACAATTTTTTTGCTTTTTGAGGTCTAGAATTTCTGATTTTTGATCTTTTCCATTGGAATTGGTTGGTAAATTAAATGGATTGATTTTTTTGGCCGAGTTATTTTGTGTTTTAAATGAGGAAATTTCAATACAGAGTTTGTAAAATGAATTAAATTTTCTTGTCCAATAAGAATTACTAAATAAAATAGGTGAATCACTTGATATTTTTAAATCAGAATAAAGATTTTGTAAAACATTTGTTTTCAATGGAAGAGAATGAACAAGTGTAGAGAGTGATGTACGACTGCATTGCCATCTTGCAGTCTTTATTTATTTTTGATTCATGTGCTTCATCTAAGCTAATAGATGATAATGCGTTGTCTTGGAATTCAACGTTTATAAAAAGAGGATGGACCACAATGAAAAATTGTTGCCATATTTTTTAAGCAATAATTTTGTAAATCAAAATTTGCAGAACATAATGACAAATAGAACAGAATAAACATGAGACAATCATTAAATACCAAATTTGCCCAAAGCTGAACTGTGTGATTCTGAGAGCTTCTTTGCCTAATAAACTACAAAAATAATTCATGAATTTCTGAAAATGATGTTTTGATTTGATCAAGAGAATTTGGATTAGGTTGAATATAAATCTGTAGAAATGTACAAAAAAGCTTTCCAAAACCTGAAAGCGAAAATCCTTCATTTTACTGAAACAAGTTCCATTTAAAACACTATTGGCAGTACTGCCTTTATGAAAGATATTTACCAAATAATCCAGAGTCACTGTACAATTTTATTAATGTGGAGCCATAATTTTTCAACAAATTCCAGTCTATCTTTTAAACCAATAATATAATCAAAAACCTTTCGATCACCTACAATAACTAAATTTTTTAACCGAGTATTTATTCCAAGTGAATTAGCCAAATCTTCAAGAAAACAATAAATTATCAGAGCTATCAGAAGTTTCTTCAGAAATATTGTAATATAAAAAATCAGAATTCTCAACATCAGGAGAACCTTGATTAAAAAATATGATTTGATAGTAGGGCGACTGGTATTTGTGACAATATTTGAATTTCCCAATTTGATTTAAGTTATAATGAAATAAATTGTGAAGATGAAAATTAAATTCTGATGATTGAGAATAAAGAGTGTTTAAAATATAATCATCAATCTCTAGATGAAGATTGGAAATCAAAGGTTGAGAGTAAAAAATGAGCCAATGTCTTTCTGGTTGTCGCTGATCTCTAGATTGGTCCAGAGACTTGATGCAAGACCCAAATAAAACACAAATGTTATTGATAAAGCCTACCTTTCAGAGAAATGCTCACTGCATTGAAAAGGCAGTTTCCATTACCCATACTCGTGAAAGGAATACTGCAAAACTTTTCATCATCAGGCATTATTTTATATGAGAGTCTATCTTCTGATATATGTGAAGATAGACATATTCTTTCTTCATGATGCCTTCCAATAGCATTACTTACAAGTGCCTTTTTTATATTTATTTATATTTATCATACATGGAGGATATGGCAAATAAAACATTGAAGGCCTATTCTTACTTAAGTACAATTCCATCAGTCCCAAACTAGGTGACATTGTCCTTTGAATATCTTTACACAAGATCTACATATGAAACTGGTGGTCAAAGAAGGTCACCCACCCATTTAAAATATTGCATCATAGACAACACATTGAAGTTGAAGATATTTACCCAATACTTTGAATAAAAGTAAAAACATGTTTCCCAAATTGTAATAAACATGTCCCTGTTGCCTCTCTTGAGGGTGTTAAACGCAAAATAAGCCATCCTGAATCATCTGTTCACCATGTTTAAATCCTATGTTCACATGTTTGTTTAGACAAAGCCTATAGCTGGAAGCAGCTGGGCATGAAAGGCACAGAAGTCACAATTAATGCTTAGTATTTGTTATGTCTTTTTAGACTGTCCAGATGTTTGTATTGTGCCCTACAGAGGGTGGTATCCTGGTATACTGTCTTTTGCCTCTTCAGCAGCCAAGTTGTTCCCCAGGTCTTTTAGATGATTTTCCTGGAATCATGAGGTATAGATATTTATAACAAGACACATTTGAACAATATCATATATTTGTCTAGTAATTAATCAGTAGAGTTTCAAATGTGTTCAACTACTGTATATAAAGCATTTAAGTTTCCATAATTTTTAACTCATGTAGTACAAGAATGAGAAACCCTATCATAATGATCATGTACTTGGCATAAACTTGACACAAGGGTGATCTAGCTTATCAATTCAATTAGACATGGACTCTTAACTCCAAGTTCAACCTAATTTCAAGTACATATGTGTTATGAATGACTCTGTAGTAATAAGACACTCATGATAAAAAATGGGAATATAGAATCTCTTTTCAGTTGGCATTATAATTCTGAATTAAGCAGTTTTGACTTATTCTGTGGAGTGCAATTGTCTTATGTGAAGAGATGTTCATACCTTCTTGCTCTCTTCACCCTCATCAAACTTGTGAAGACCATCACTTGAGCTGAGCATGTCAAATTCTACGGAATATGGTCAACAAAACACTCTCATCCTAGGCAGGGACTGATGTCCTTGATCTTCTTATTTATGGTATTCACTATCAATTCAGTCTATCAAAAGAGGTTTGCTTTCATCACATGGCATTATTTTATCTTGTGTTTTTGGCAAAGATAAAAATAGATTTAACATAACAGTTCTTTAACATATACATTTGTGACATAGTACTTTCTCCCAATGACAGGGTTATTCAAAAATCATTGAGAAATAATAACTAAAGAGTGAATTAGTGAGTAACTCATGCATGAGTAAGTAAATAATGCACCATTCAAAAGTTAGAGACCCCCACAAGCTGGAAGGCCAGAGAATTAGATTTGCAATATTCCCATAAGTGATTGGACACCCTTAAATCAAGTTGCAGTACCACAAACTATTTAGCCATTTTCCAAATCAATTGTCAATACCTAATCCATTCCATGTTAAAGAGTCTGTATGTAATTACTGTTCCAATTTAAATCGAAGTTCTTCACTTCTTCTTGCACTTCACTTACTCTGCTCTGGATATTGACACCTGATGTGATATCCCGAAATTCAACTTCAACAGATTCCCAATCTGCCGAATCAGTTGCTTTTTTTAGCCAGCTCTAAGGGGAAACCTTTACTGCCTCTACCTCAATTACCCAAATGCGAGTAGGTAGTTACCAGTTTCACCACCAGGTGGCTGATTCGGGTCAATTAACATGGCAGGTATATAAGAAAGTTCCCTTAAACTTGAATATTATCAATTTAAGTGGCTTAATTTTAATATAACCCTTATGTGTCTGATACTTATACTAATGAAAATATGTCCAGTAAAGCAAAATATTATCTGTCCACTAAAAGAAAAGATATTTCATTTTTTGTGATTTTATAACATGGGGTCTATTGGGAATCTCCCCGAGCTAGAAGTCACATTTTCAAAGAAAATTAATTTTTCAAAGTTGATAAACACTTTTTAAAACCACATTTCTAGATGTAATTTTACATGTAGATTTTAAATATGATATTACTTTGACTGACTTTTGAATTTTTAATGGCGTAAATCAAGATTATTTCTACTCGCATCTTGGTTATTCATGTAATTATTTTTAAATGCTGTATAAATGTTGTGTATTCAAGTTTATAAAAATATATTAAACATTGAAGACATCCAGACATATATAAGGGTTATGTACTGGGAGGTTTTGGATACAGGGTTTATCCCGAGGGAAATATATAAACCGAGCATACATAACAGGTGTATTCCATACCTACTAAGGTTCTAGGTATATTCTCATATATCAATATTGTCTTATAAAATTCCTAAATTCAAAATTAGCATTTTCATAGTCTTACCAGATCAATGTATTGATAAAATATACAACATTCATAAGTTCGAAATATAATCTTTATTTCAATAACACTAACATCAACTTTACATGTTTGAAATAAATTGGTGGTGAGCATTAAACAATATCTTGAGTTTTTATCAATTCAAACAGAAGTAGGCCTATTTAAAGTCCAATAATCCTGTTTATGTAGTCACAATTTGATGATTCTGTTTTCTTGTGAACTCTCACTCTTACTCTCTATTATCCTGCTTTGGCAGGTACAAGTCCCAGTGTTTCCATAATGTTGTTTTTCCCAGGGGTTAGGTAGGGTAGGGTGGCGCCTTTCTTGTTGAGGTTCCGCTTTGCCTTTGTTTTGGTCTAGCTATCAGGGATTGTAGTAAGTCCTGCTGATGCCATAATATTATCTGGAAAAAGATGTATTTCTATCATGGTCATATTTAAGAACATACGGTGTAGCCACAAAGATGTCTGTAAGGGAAGTCGATTAATTTTTAATTTGTCTGACACTGCTTGTTTTTGCTGCAACTCTCTATTTAATTTTTTATTCATATATGATTCGTTGCTGTAGCATTCTGCTAGTCCTTATTCTCCAGCATAAGTTCTATTATGATCATTCATTTCCCAGTCAGCAGGTATACATGGTCCATTTTGATAGAGACTTCTTGATCTGGATTTCAGTATCATCAAAAGAGTTAACATCAACTTTCCCATTTAAAATAATAAACGCTCCCCTTTCTGGAAAGACAAACTGCCTTTTTGGTGTTCAGTTTTGTTGTCTTCATATCGCTCACAACCAAACTTGGAACAGTTACGTTGATCAAGATTCCCAGGAAATATATTGGAGCACTTGAAACAATAATGAACTTGTTTTAAGTCTTCACATCTCCAGTAAGATGTACTTAAATATAAATACTCAAAATACAGATGTATGTTCCATCACTATTTCCTGCCAAGAGAGAATGTGTTCTTTAAAGTGTTACTCTACTTACTTTCAACAAAGTAGACTTTGCTGCAGATGACGACTGGTGTAACAGCTTTGGTATTACACATTACACATTTTTCAAAAATGGGATAACAAAAAAATATATAGATAAATTAAGATAAATGGATCGGTAGATACTATAGACAATTTGTCAACTCAAACAAATGAATGTTACAAACAAGGCATTAACATTACAAAATGTCATCACCTTTTTCACATTGTACAGGTCAAATCTGAAATCTTTTTGAGTTGAGATTTGAGTTGCTGAGATCTTGTAGATGATTTTGAAAAAAAATTAGTCAATTTGAAGCAAGTTGAAAAAATACCTTTTTGACTTGAGAAGGTCATTGAAGGTCAAATGTCAGATTTGAAAATATTTGAAAATTTCCACACCAAAAATTCATGTTAAATAACATCAAACAGCAATTCAGAAAGCAATCAAGTAAGGTGTTAATAAATGAAGAACATCAATATCCAATGATCTTTAGATATTAACCTACCTTTTTCATTATATGCATTCGCATATCCATGCATGACCCATAGTTGATCATAGGTTGGCAATAGTATTATATTTCTATATTTTGCAACATCCAGATTGATTGAAATCCATTTAGTTTTTTGCACAGATTCATACTTGGAGGTTACTATGATGTTTGCTATTCTTTGTACCCCACTCCTAATTGTCTTTGCAATTATCTCTTCAAAACAAGTAACTGCATAGAGTTTCCTTCTGCTGTGGCTTCATATATCCTGGCTAGTATTGTCTAGTAAATTCCTATAAAATGACAACTGAATTGTAAAATGAATTGATCACAAAACAAACAAAAAAGAAAAAAATATCACAATTACATTATTCAATCTCAAGTTGTGTATCATACAGTGGAGAGGTTAAGCTAATGATGTTTTTCACAACGTAACCGTGAATGCAAAGTACAAAAATTAACAAAGGAATGTATCGAGCGCTCATAGTTTTATGCGCGCTTAGTCTACTTCAGATACTCTTTCAGCTTTAGAGTTTCTGGTTTAGAACGGGAGATTTGAAATTTGACGTTGGGTCAACGGGAACCATTTTACTTGTGTCTATTGAACACTATGCTGTCAATTTTGATTTCGATGCACAGTTGAATTCTTAATGAACACGATGATGTATGTCATGCATGATTTAGCGCCAAAAATCTTACGAAACGAGCTCGTTTAAAATATGTATTAGAAAACCAGCTATAAAACCGCATCAATGACATACTATAGAATCATTACACGCTATGGTGTAGTCTAAACAAACACTGGATTTGAATGGCTATTTATATGAGAAGGCTACATGAATTTGTATATGGTCGAGTGATACAGGTACAGGTTCAGTTTCGATTATATATGCAAAGCTTAACCTCTCCAGTAACACATTATCTGAACAAGTAACAGTTACAATATCTTACTTTTTTAATTGCTGAATTGATGTTCATGAATAAATAATTAGAATAAGGATGCTGTAATGTAATGGTCAGATGCTGCATCTGTAGCAGAATTTGTAGCAGTTGAATTGCTGATTGGGTCGCTGGGCAATGCAGGAGTATTTGTACTTGGTGATGTTCCATTGGCTATGGGAGTGCTTGTTAGAGGATTGTTAAATTAAGTGTGGGCCTTGATTGACTTTTGGTGGCTCCTTGTGCAGCCGTTCAGGCGCGCTTTTCTTGAATTGTGCTCCCCGCCCTGTTCCCACGACGCTGGCGGATCTGTGTGGACTGCCCCAGACGATTTTACTATTTTCTTTGGCATCCAAGATGGCGGATGTCATGTCATTACGTCATAAATGACGTAATAGAATCATCATTCTTCTTGGTGTCTGTTTCGAATCTCGTCCTGTACTTGTTGGAAACATTAGACCAAATTTCCTGATTATCTGACCCTATTCATGTCTTCAGACTTGTAGATATGATTTCGCATCACTAATGCATCAATTGGAATTGAAAAATAGAGAATTCTGGCAAAATTAAGTATAATTTTTTTAGTTCACACTTAAGTTTAAATAATACTGAATTGTTAGAGTATATCCTCCATGTTCATCTCTTCTTCCATAAATTCAAAGCAGTCTGATGATTTTTAGTTAAAGTTGTTTTATAGGTGTATTGATGTACGTTATCTTGATATTCCGATTCCTTGTATTTTTTGTGTTTTGTATGGTTTTCTGTGTTGTGGTTCTCTTCACTTTGTTGTTACTGATTTTTTAACTACTCATCTTAATCTTCTCTCCAGATTTCTTGCATTTCTTCTCTCTTAAGATTTCTTGCATTTCTTCTCTCTTCAGATTTCTTGCATTTCTTCTCTCTTCAGGTTTGTATTTCTTATTCACTAGTGCATCAGTGCATTCAGTACCAGTGGAAAAAGTCACTGTCTTTGTTGAAGGCTCTTGCGTCCTAGGAGGAGACAAAAATGGTTTTCAAGGTAACATTCTTGTAGGCCCCTAGGGCCTTCTGGCGGATGAACTGTCACGATTGGGCGAAGCAGACGTTACCTGGGGGCATGACGAAGATGGGATGATCCAAGGAGTGTTGTGTCTTGTGTGCAAGTCCCATTCAGCAGAGCCTTGAGCGTGGAACCCGCAGCCTCGATCTTCTCAGAAGCGCTCTTCATATATCTCTTTAAAATGTCTGCTGAGGTCATCCAGGGACCTGGTCTTGGCACCACAGGGGCGCATTGGTCAGACCTCTTCACCACCCCGATAACACTTCACCTGGGCCTTGTACTCCTGAAAGTATAAAGAGAACAACTATACATAGATGAAAATAAGTATGGTTCATATCCTTCTAGCCAGCTAGGTTTTTTCTTAAGATGTATAGAGGGAGAGGGAAAGTTCTCATCTGCCAGAGAGGGTGTCTCCAGAACTTCCTCACAGGGCTGGTCCAAAGCAACACAATGATGCGACTCTCAGCAAAATCATTACTGTATATACGACGTAAAAATAGATTTAAGCCAGAAATATATGATTTAAAGACTTAAAAGTAATGTGAGTATTGAATAATATCCAAAATCTAACCAGGCCTAGGGGCTACAATGCTACACCCTCCCCCCACCTCCTTTAAAACTAAGTCTCCCTGCTTCGTCCCATAATTTAATGCACAACCTTATTTATATTAATATTTGTATACCTGTAACTTATAGATATCTTATACTTAGGGATTTGCTGCCAATGAAAAAATTGAATTTATTAAAGAATGTCCATGATATTTTGTAATTTAGTTACAAGTCTATTGGTGTATTATATGCATTGCATAATATATAGTATCAGTATATCATAATCGTAGGATACATCTGGAGCCAAGTTGGACCTGAGCCATCACCTTCTACCTCACACTACCTTCGATTAAAACTCCTCAGACTCATCACAGGGCCCTTAAGCCACCACAGTCTAATCTTACACCTTTGTTCTAAAGGTAGATTCAAGAAAAGCCCCAATCCTTGACCCGCAGTATGGTTTTATGTCGCAGTCGTTCTGATATCTGGCATGTACTTCTGTCACTGTTTTACTGGTCAAATTTGCGGAAGTTCTGTCATGTATGTCTACAATATAAGAGTGTGACACATCCCAGGCACGTATCGTGGTCATTTTGCAAGGGTACGCCCCCGTATGTGGATGAATAATGTGTGAAGATGAATGCGATTTTTGGCGTATGATTTTTCGTGCAGACCTACCATAGGGTCTGGGTCGATATAAAGATGGCAGCACCAAAGTACAAGAATGACGCAACTCAGTCTTTGAATCACGAAAAAATTTGAATCTTTGAATCACAAAAAAAGTGAATGACAATGAGGGAATCAAGAACTTATTGTTAATACACTTGTACAACAAAGGTTTACACATCATCAAAGAAAATAACAGTAAAATACTGAATTTCATGTTTTTTTTCAAAATATTTTTTCAAATTCAAACAGTACGCCTGGGCGTATTTTGCGTACATGACGATACGCGCCTGCATCTGTTTTGTTCACCTGTACCCTCCTTGCAGTCCTATGTTTTTTGTGTTCGTTTGTCACCTCTGTTACTCATTCCCGCACAGGTTTGTCTGTCCTCTGTTCCACTGTAGGTGGATGAAGAGTCAAAACAATATGGTTAGGAAGTTATTTAGTTTTTTTTACGGTTGCAGTCACCCCTGACTACATTTCTCGTATTTTCCTAGTACAACTGTCTTTTGAGCAGGTGTCCAAGGCATCATGTTTTACAACTAACCTTTACAGGAGCTATACATACACTATCTCTTCTTTATTTCCTGAAAATATGAACATAATTGAACCAGTAGTTTTCAAGATATAGGGATTTCTTTGGGTTGCATTTTTTTAACACCCTGTACATGTATTGTATAAGTCTAGTGTATAGGTGAAAGACTTTTTGGGGTTTCTTTTAATTTATCCTTAATTTTAATTATTGCTTTCCGGAGATTTATGTGTCATAATAGGTCTCGCTTAGCATAGTTTATGAGTAAGATAATCACACATAACATGACTGCTGTATTGACTTTGGAATGAAATCACCATTTTTAAGTAAGCTTCAATATATTAGGCATACTGATTTCTCTTTTGAAAAGTTTTGCACTTATAAAAATTGAAACAGACATGTGAACTGTCATGCTTTCATGATTCTTGTATAATTTTGAAGCAACATTAGTAGTTGCTATTACTCCCAGTCCTTTTCACTATCTAAATATATATGCTTCATTGTAAATGTTTTACAATTTTTATTATTGTGAGAAAAATATTAATAACCGTTTTTGCTTAGGTAAATATTTGAAACATCATGGACAAGAGAATGCCCATGGAAACATCAATCATCAATAACAAAATATAGCTGAGCCATCAAGTTCATCTAATTATCTAATTATATGATGCATACCCATAAATATGTCCCAATTTATTCTCATCAAAGTTGTATTCTTGGGTAAGTTGTTCCCAAATGGGGTCAACTCTGTTAGAAGGGCACCCCTCATATCAGACTGTTCTGAAATTTTGACAGAAGGGCTTTCAAATGTTTGATTGTTTTAGATTCAATGTGTGAATGAATTGATTTACTGCATCAGAGCAATCCTGTCTTAAAAGTGACAAGTCTTTTACTCTTGTAGCAGCATCGATCTTGCAGCATTCCAATCATCTGGATCATTGGTAGCAAGGGGAGGCAAAAAAGAATTAAAACATGCTCTCACTATTGTAACAATTTTTTCTAGTTTAAGAAAATGTATACGTGTATCTGAAGCTGCGCATGTTCACCCAGTGTATATGCTAGCGTACCAACATGTCTTTACATGTCTTTACTTAAAAGTTGAATTTGCACAAAAATACAAGACATGAGTTCAAAATAATACCTTCACTAAATGAACTTGATTTGGCTGCATCATTGCACATCATCAGTTGGCCCCGATTGACTCAAGTTCCATGGTAATAATCAAATTCCATGGTAATAATCAAATTTACACAAGAAAATAATAAGCTTCTTCACCCAGGCATGATTATGATTCGGCTGAAAGACAATGTTTTACAAAGGTATCATGAGTCACGTGTCTTCTTAAACCAATTAGATTCTCTGTTACAAAACAAATGCGCTCTGAGAGCTCTTCAAATAAAACGTCGCCAGAAATGACAGGAAGTGAAAAATTGAAACCAGGAAGTAAGCGAAAAAACTAATGCGAATTTAGCGACATTTACATAAAGTGAGCAAAGTAAGAGACTTCACAACCCATCAGCGCTAGTTTTGACACAATTAATACACAAATAAGCTGATGGTTTGTTACACTATGTTTAAAAGCAAAACTTTTCAAGATTAGTATTATATAAGGCTCAATAAGTCCATGGGCATCAAAAAAGTTCTGCGAGACGGGTACATTGTAGTGGGTATATTTTTGATAATTGGAAATTCTTCACTGAACTATATGGAGCAGGGTTACTTTTTTCATCAATTTCAGGGTTGGGACATGCTTTGCAAATATTCTTGCTAGCAATATTTTATAACTGTCTCTGAGTTCATCGCTTTTAACATTGGACATGAGAAGCTGTTCTGGTCTGATATTATCTACTAGTACTTCCGGTTGTACTTGAGAGCACTCATCGAGTTTGTTTGATATTCTGCTGAACATGAGGTTGGATGTGAACAAGTGCAGAGATTTGTGCAACTTTTCAGATGTATTCTCTGTCTTGACATATATATTGAGATAATCTCCTGTAATCTTTATATACTGATCTGAAATAACATAATACGCGTATCCAAGAAGTAGTTTTTTAAATCTTGAAATGCTTACTATTCTGTTTTATAAAACATTTCTTAAAACGGGATATTGTATTCTGAACATTTTGAGATCTTTGGGCAGGTGCCTTGTCCATATGGAGCAGGATGCTCCTTTCTCTCACCAACCCCTTCTTCCACAATGTTTCCTCATATTGACCTGCAAACCCTTTTGAACCAATTGGATTTCTAGAAGAAGTAGAAACTGAACTTGTAGAAACTGAACTAGTAGATGTCTCTAGATCCTGAAACAGCACACAAAGCAATATTGTTATAAAATAAGCATAGGGAATTTTAGATACGACACTTGTGGTAGTAACAAGAATGGAAGTACTATGCTACAACAATATATTACTTACTATTGGACCTTTGGAACCTACTGGATTTTGAGTAGAAACTGAGCTAGTAGATATCTCTAGATCCTGAAACAGCACACAAAGCAATATTGTTGTAAAATAAGCATGTATTTTAGACACGACACTTGTGGTAGTAACATAACATGTGAAAGGTACATGTATATTTTTATGCTAATCTTAACCTCCCTATTATCTAGTAAATGTTAACCTTTTTACCGATAGGTCCAAATAGTCGCTGTTCAAATGGCTGTTTGCCAGCTTTAAGACAAAGCTCACACACTGGAAGAACAGTCTTAAGCCTGGTGTCTGTCAAAATCCATTTGCATCCTACGCATCCCTACATCTTATCCAAATATGTTACTACATAATGAAATATAATGGTATATTCTTTTGTTTTACAAAGTTGTATGTTTTTTGATATGTAGACTTTGTTTAGGAGCATTTTTCTGTAGCCATTTTGTATGGAAAAATGATGAAAAAATGTTCAATCTTTTAATTTTTAGTATGAGACCTGAATCGATTGCAAACTTCATAATTGCACATTTGATGAGATAAAACATTTATGTCATATTTATAGGATATCCTATGATTTTGAGGAATATCATTTTTATCTACGAGGTGATATTTTTTATATAACGTATAGTAACATATTTTACAAAAACCAATGGTAACATTAGTTTATTGATAATAACTTCATTAACAAGTATTTATAACAGGTCGTGTAGACCCCTTTTGCTTTAGTTATAGTCAAAACATTGGCATTTGCACGTTGGCGATGCTGCGTCTTTTTTAATAGATCTTTTACCTGAGATCAATCAATTCAAAAAAAATCATAGAAGACCTAAAATATTTCCCCGTGCATTGTGCCTATTCATATAGCAATTCAATAGTAAACATTCTGTAAAAAATTAAATCTAGATTTCTTGAATTTTTTACCGAAAATCAGCTAATCCCTCCATCTGATTCTTCCGATCACCGGGCGTGATAATGAACAAAAGAAATAATTCTCACCCATTTCTCTATGACCAATAATCTAGACATAGCAAAATCAAAATTTAGAAGAAAATTGAAGTGTGATGCTAAGATTACTACAATGTGTGCTCGGAATTAGACCTCAGAGCAGGGCTCCTAGTTTCGAATACACCCCTTAGGTCTAGGCACAAAAATGATTTCAATGATATGTAACGTATGGCCGTGAAACAAATGTGATATATTTGCACCTATTGTATCTTTGAATCAAATGGAGTAAATACAGCCATGTTTTTCTTCCTTATTTAAGATGTAAAACATTCTAATATTTAGAGGTTGAATTAAGCGATTTGATAGTAAATATTGCATTAAGTACTCATTATTCTGCAAACAAGAGTGCCTAAAACAACAACTATATCGGTTACAAACAATTCTGTATTTTATCTATCTCATATTGAGAAATTCAATATATATACAGGAGTTTATTAACTTATCCCCTACATTTTCAGACATCTTCGGGTCTTTGCTCGGCGGTACGTTGTATATACGCGGGTGGACTTTCCCCTCGTGTATCAGTAGAGACTACCTGATCTGGCTTTTTCCATTCTAATTCAGGAATGACAGTTACGCCATTGTATTGAGTCATGAAAGTTTTCCACCAGTTAGTTTTGGCGCGAAGTTATCTGATTGGTTGCAAGCGAATTACACTATTTTAATCCAAGATAAAAATAGCCAGGTTGATAAAGGCAGAATTTATATATTGGGTCTGTAATGACTTAATCATTAGATAAAAATGTAAGATATCACAACTGAAACTGAAGAATATGATTGTGAGATGGTTAAGAATATTTATCCAATAATTGAGGTCAAATCTGTTGTAATTTGTGTAATCAAGGTTTAACTTTATTTGTCTTCCAAGATTTCTCTACGATGACTCCAAGACTTAATCACGCGGTCCTAACTTCGACCATTATTTTGAATTTTTGACCTACCGGATGTTTGAAAATCAAGGATTACGAGTCTCATACTGCACCGTTTTTCTTCAAACTTGTTCCATTCAAAGCATAACAAAAATCCCTTTCTGATGGTACATTATTTTCTTAAACAGAGTCCCTACTTCCAGCGGCATTTTGGTCCCCAGCTGTAAGAAGGCCTTCTAACAGCTGGGGACCAAAACGCTGCTAGAACGAGGGACCCTTTACAATAAAGTAATGCACCGACAGGCAATTTTGTTCTGCTTTTAATGGTATAAGTTTGAAGAAAAAAGGTGCAGTATGAGACTCGCAATCCTTGATTTTCAAACATCCGGTAGGTCAAAAATTCAAATTAACGGTCGAAGTTAGGACCGCGTCTTAATGGACCTCATTTTGATAGGGTGATTTGTTGTGCAGGGATGGTCCCTGGTTCAAAATCCCTAAAGTTGATTTTGCTTAAGGGTGTACACCTTAGACCAACTTTCATTCTGTTTTTTAATTGACATCCTGAAATGTATCAATAAAATTAATAATGTTTTAGGAAATGACAACGTATAACATGTCTAGTTGCAACTGTATTTTCATAGTAAATGGATCATTTGCAAAATTTACACAAAAGGGACTAATAAATGTATTTGCCTTATTTGTTTTCCTGAAACTACCATCTTCATGTAACAGTGATACAGGTACACCACTGATAGGAAGACTCATGATTTTCTGTAGTGAATCATCAACCCTTGCAGACAATATAAGGGATCTTTAACTAGGATCATACAAGTAATCTGCTTTTTCCATGGTATAGGTAAATAATCTCTTACATCAAGTGATCTTCTAAGAATATCTTAAGCATGTTTCCAAAACAGATAGTATTAAAATAAAGGCCATATAAAATATTTAGAATCATATTTTATATAAAGGACATTTGTTGAAATGTTTTAATTCAAATCGTATTAAAATATCACATGGTAACCGAATGTAAAAATTCAATAATTTTACCTTTATAAATACCATAATATCTTGTACCAAGTAGTGCGATCTATCAAAAATTTTGCCCTAACTAATAACAAACTGCTGTTTTTTACTTTGAACACCTGAAGGCGTCACTATCGATACACGCTTTCTTTCTCAATTTCAAGGTTCCATCGCAATCATCTCACCAGGTAAATCATTGCCAATGTGGCCATTATCTTGTAGCCTTCCTATTAAGGTTAATGGAAATTCCATGGATTTGTGAAATCTCCTGTGGTAATACATTTGGAATCTTTGCATATTTGCAAGTGAATATGAACAATAAAAATGCACCGATACACTCCCATTTACCGCCAAAATATTATTTTTCACCAAAAAAAACACTCTTGAAGTAACTAAAAGATTTCTTAACTCTACACACGTTCTCTCTTCGAAATCAAAGCGCTGACTACCCTTTCCAGACTGGAACCTATCAGTGCTAACACATCTACTTACTCAGTCACAGTTTCTCCTGTGCAACCATAAAAAAACATACTTCTGTAATGATAATAAAGAAGAATTCTAGGTAATCCTATTTACACTTATTTACATATTTATAGTTCTCAAGTTGATCATCTCTATTTCTCGAACATCTATGATATTATAGTTCTTAGATCTCAAGAACCAATCAAAATTGAGGTCCCAAATTTTAATATATAATGTATAAATGTATAACACATATGTGTACCAAGTTTCATTGTACAAGTCCTATTTTCCTCGAAGTTATGGCATCAACTGCAAAACTTTTTGAACCACCTAAGTAATATTGACCTTATTACTGAAAAAGATTACCATGATTTTTATTCATATTTTTTGCAATTTAAGATTACACTGTAAGGTAGCATTCACTTCATATAAGGGCATATGGATTGAAAAGTTAATATGAAAGTTACATGGGAGGATTACATGAGGATTATTCAATGGGAAATCCCATGTCATGGAGTTCACCCTGTCCATCTTTGAAAGTTCTGTTTACTCATCTGCCATCTTTGAGAAAATCGATACATTAATGAACCTTAGTGCAGTATATGTTAAAAAAAACTGTGCGCTCTTATGGTAACATTTAGTCTGGGAAACACCTCAAGATTAAACATGTCCTGTTGCTGATCTCACTGTTCATAGATTCCCATTTTGATGAATACAGATAGAATATGCATTATTCTCTAGCAGAAAACTTTGAATAGGAACCTTATCATTACTTGAGGACATGGACTTTTTTAATGTGAAATACCAGTGTGTCTTTGCGACTAAATTCTTTATCACATATTGAACATTTCATCTTTTTCTTGGCATGGACTGTTTGAACATGTCTTAAAAGGTCTTTTTGATAAATTTGTTTTTCCACATGACCTGCAGTAGTTATGATAATTGGTTAAATGTTTCTTTAAATTATTTTCCGAACTACAGTCTTTGTCACAATCCTTACATTTGTGGATATTGAACTTTGCTTTCAATTGGACCAGTGGAATACTCCTTGATTCTGAAAAACACGATTTGATTAGTTGTATACATCAAATCTACACAATTTTATATTGTAAACGATCAAAAGAAAATTTCTGAAAATTTAGTGGTGTTAAGTCATGTGGAGTCAGTTATATATTTTTGAAAAAGTAGTAGAAAGATTTGTAAAAATGGCAGCCATGAAGTCTAGGTAATCTATCTATTTGGAACGAGTATCACCTGCCAACACTACTGGCTCCTCAATAGATTCCAACAAAACACCTTGCTGACGGTCCCAAACGTTAAAAATAGCTGGTATAATGTACAGCCGTTTTAAGTACATAAATGTCCTAAAGCAAAATCAGTATATTGTAGTCTAGTCTAAACCAAAAAGTGGATTCGGCTAGACTCCAGATAGACTCCAGATAGATAGCTTTGATAGATTATTTGACACAAACATATTAAAATTGGTAGTAATTCTGATATATCCTAATGTTTCCAATGTTTATGTTTTTGTGACAAATACAGATTCATATATAGACTAGGCGCGTTTTCATCTAGAGTAAATGTGGTAGGCATTTGTGTTAAAAGTGTTCTGACAAGTGTTTCTTATGTAACTTTTCATGCTGAATCCAAAAAAACATGTTGGCAACATGAAATATGATTGTTTAACCCGTAAAATAGCATGTAAGTATTTGTACCAATATTTGTTTTCTAGCTAAGAGAAATAATGCTTAATATATCCCGACTTGGCTTTCTGGCGGTTTGAACGCTTCCTAGTCAGCTTGTACCCAAGACAACTCGTACCCAAGTTATTGGGTTCCGTTATTTCCTCCAATAAGCCAATAAATTCATCCAGGCTGTCACATCAATGGCATATAATCATCTGTGGTTACATCAACAGGCTAAGTGAAGTCAAAGTCTAAGTTTGTAGATAGCAAAATGACTTAGTTTTGCAGTTCCGTTATTTCCTTCAATAAGCCAATAAATTCATCCAGGCTGTCACATCAATGGCTTATAATAATCTATGGTTATTTCATCAGGCTAAGTGAAGTCAAGAGTCAATGGTCAGTCAATCATCCCATGCAGTTAATCGACTATGTTCTTCAAATAGCAGAAACTTGTAGATAGCAAAATGACTAAGTTTTACAGTTCCGTTATTTCCTCCAATAAGCCAATAAATTCATCCAGGTTGTCACAACAATGGCTTATAATCATCAATGGCTTATAATCATCAATGGTTACTTCATCAGGCTAAGTGAAGTCAATAGTCAATGGTCAGTCAATCATCCCATGCAGCAAATCGACTATGTTCTTCAGATAGCTCCTTGGCTGTATTTATACTAGGGCTGTCGATGGTTAATCTCCTCCTTGTCATTGCTGTCTTCATCAGATAAATCTAGCTAATCATCTTCGTCATATTGTAAATATACTTTCATGGCTGGACATGTTTAATGATAAACAATAACCAATATCAAGAATGTTATTTTACCACATTTGAGAGGCATTGTACCAGACCTTATTGAAATAAGGTTACTCATACAATTATTAATTTTATATACTTTGGTTTTCTTCCTTATACTGTAGTTGTCATATAACGATCTTCTTCTGGATGCTCAACACAAATGTATTGAAATGTAAGCTGCATTGTCCTAGTGAGTCAAAATGAGTACTGTCCCTCTTTTATATAAAAATGTGATTATTATTGCTTCTGGGTTAATATCTCTTCAATCTGAACTGAAGGAGTCTTCTTACACATTCCCAATGATGGAGAATAGGATGGGTCAACATTTTTAGTAGGGCACCATGCTATAGGGTACAGAAACTTCTAAATAGAAAGATATTTGAATTTTTCATGTGGAAAGCTGTTCTGTTTACTCAATCTCTTTTTTGAATGACCAGTTGTCAAAAAAGAACCAATGACAGCACATGACAAATGCCAAAACACCACTGTTGAAATGGGAACCAAATGCATGATATGTGTGTTGCTATGTGAATGAGGATGACAAGAGAGATGAACAATGTATTGTGAATAGCCATATCTGATATTTACCTTGAGAGGAGTATAGAGATTAGAGATGTGATGAAAAACCTGGCAGGTGAGTCCAATTATCTGGAAAAAGTGAATAAAACATTGTGTATATGTTGGGATTCACAAAAAAACTTCACAATCATTATCAATATCAGTTGAAAAAGGTCTATGATTTCATTTTCTGGATCTCTTACTTCACATGTTTCATGGATAATGTAGAAGCGTCTCAAACATTTTCAGCTTTTAAAGCATGGGCTTCTTGCCTGGTTCACAATGTGTCTTGCTGATTGATTAGTGAAATTTTCTATTTTCCTTTTCAAACTATCACAAAGGGAACATGTGTCTTTTTCAGGAGAAAGAATTTTATGTTGAAAGATTGATTTTAGATCTGTAGATAATACTGATGGTTGATGAATGAGGCTGCATTAGGATTGCTGACAATGAATTCCCTGAAAAACTGATTAGTAGCATTTGTAAGCTCGGTTGTTATTCTGTCTAGACCACTAGCTTTACCAAGCTTCATGTTTGACAATGCTGAGCTAAATTATTTCATTGAAATGTCATTTTTTTAAGAATACATTTTGATTTACTTACAAAGTCATTGCCTCTGATAAGACAATACTACAAAATATGTTTGAGTTAAATCACACATGACTTCATTACTTACAAAAACGCCTTATTTACAAAAATATAATCTACTTTGAAATTAAAACATGGCATACAGTTGATTATTAACCACTGGCAACTAATTCATTTTTGAATTAATTTTTATTTTACATTTTCAAATCTCTATCTTGCCATCTGTAATGATGTTTCCATTAAGGATGACTAAGGTATATTCTTTATCAATCTTCAAATTTCTTTCTATCCATAGAACCTTTGTCATTTTATAAATGTCATCTTGTAGGACAATGGTTGTCCTGAACGAAAAATTGCATATTAGAAAGAATTCACAGCTGAATAGCTTGATATTTATATGTAATCACAGCAATGACAGAACACCAAAACTATTATTTCAAAACTACGATGGTGTCACACAAAATTTTGTTATGTCATTAGTGGCCCCAGTATATTATAGTCCAGCAAAAATACTGAAGTTTGATGGAATTTATCTTCATTTTCTTTGATAGCATACAAATATTTACCAATTATCACTGGATCACTGTTTGAGGAATCACACTTGAGCCATAATAATCTCCTCCTGAGCTGCACCTATTAGTGGTGGCTAGAACTGGCTAGAACTGGCTTAACCATCTCTCAGATGTACAGAGGAAACTTTAATACACATATAGCAAAACATACAGCATACGACATATAGCAAACCCAGGCTCGCTGATACTACTCGCTCCCTTGTATCATTATAGTGCGGGCATCAAGGACGTCATTGGGGTAACAACAACATAGGGAAGGTTGGCCATCATCAAATATGAACCCAAGATAGTTGATTATTCATGTTTTTTTTTTGCTCTTTATGTTTCTGAATATATTCTTCAAGTAATTTGATATTTTGCTGTTCATCATCGATAACCTTTCTGTCAGCTACTACTGTTATTTTTGTTGTGGCTTCATTTATGTTTTTTGGCACCTTCTGGACATTATTTCAATTTTCCTTCAACATGTGTTGTAATGACTTCAGTATGAATGAAATGTCCCTTGGTGTTCTGGTTCTGGATTGTGATATTGGTTCTCGATTGGAGGGGGAGGGGTTGTTAAACATTGTTTCTTTTCAAGTTAGATCATGGTTTTGGGATATATAGGGTCTACTTTTCTTATGACAGATTTACACTTACAGTTTCCTTTTCTTGTTGGGTTTCCTTAAAGTTTTTAGTCACCCTTCCCTTTTGGCATTTGTGCTTATATATTAATAACTTTTGAAAAGGGGATGGGTATTGAAATGCAATAAAATTAAAAACCAAAATTTCCCATGTTATTTTCCCATAGGGAAAACTCATGCTAATATTTCCATTGTTTTCAGCAAAACCAAACACAAAAAGTGGGCAAGTCAAGAAACTTGATTAGAAGAAAGTACTAAATACATTACACCCTAAGGGTAACAAAGGTAGAATCAGTCCAAGAAATCCTTGCACAAATGTTCATGTATGTCACATCATCTTTCCCATGTAGCAAATGTGTGCTCTGCGTGTAGTCTGGTGATCTTGTCTAAGTCCATTGATAAGTATATCAGCACCTATGTGTAAAAATAAAAAACGTATATTTGTACGTATTTTTAGTGCAATTGTTTTTTGTTAATTTCTACCAATTCTTGAGAATGAAATAAAATGTCTTTCCGAACCTTGTTGGAACAAAATAGCAAATACAAATTTTACGAGACCTCTCAATATTATAGTTATACAAAAGAAATTTTGGTTGATTTAACAAAAAGAATGCCAAAAACGTAAAACAAAAATCCCCCAAATTGTTAAAAATTAAGATAAACCTTTTATTTCATTAACAAGATACTTTTTTAAAATCAACCAAACTTTCCTTTGTACAATAACAGTATTGAGAGACCTGAAAATGTTGTTTTTATGTCGTTTTGTTCTAAATGAGGTTCGGATAGAAGTTTCATTTCAGCCCGAACATATGATACCAATAACAAAAGGAGTGATTATAAACCAGTTATGATTATATGGCTCAGGAGCTCTTTTCCAATCTTGAAATGGTTTTACCACAAACTCTTCATTCTTCCCACCAGTTGTGAATAGGCAACATGGTAGGCAAAATATGGCATCTAGTTTTGCAGAGTACACCATGCCTGGGCATTTCTTTAGTGCTTCAGTGTTGAACTTAATAAAAATGATCAATGATCAACATACTAAAAGTCAAAAAGTAATGTTTATGACATTGGCAATCATGTCTTCTTATTTAGAGGTTTTGACCAAATGAAATAACAAATTCAATTGAAATGTAATTCTTATGAACAATTTTTGTAGAATGTGGAGGCAATACCAGTTTATGGGAGTTTTGCATTTGGTCTAAAATTGTGGATAATTCCCAGTCTCTTTACTGCTCTGAATTATGGCTAAACCTAAACATTTATTTCAACATTTTTATATCAATACCTCTTCTTTACTTTCCCATTATATATTTACTCCCAATGTTCTCTTTTTAGAACACAATATCCATCCTATATTCAACAATAGCACCCATATTTTAGGTCACATTCAGGTCAGGGCTGTTTCCTGGATACTGATATGAATTAGATCTTTTATATAAAATCAAAATGTATTTTTCAACTTGCTTAAAATTTACCAATTTTTTAGGTGGTGACATTTTGTCATGTTAATGCTTTGTTCATTTTTGATATGATTTAGCATTTAGCAATAAGTCTCAATTATATGTATATTTACATCAGGAATATCAAGTGGATCACCTCTAAGTTAAACAACTATATTGTGGCCTCTTAGTATCATTTCAATAAGACAGATGCAGCAACTACAGTACACGGGCAAATTGCATTGGACCCTGTGCAAGGTTGGAAGAGTCCTGTTCTCCTTACTTCTTTTCTCCTAGAAGTGTAATTTTACCACATGCACCTATTGGTACCAGATTGTGCTTCTCTGGCACTGCATAGTTGACACTTTCCTATTTTCCTTAAGAAGTTCAGTGTATCTATAACAAAATATTTTGCATTCTTATAATAAAACCTGGATTTCAGTTGTTTTATATATTTGACTTAAAATAATGACAGACGACATTATTAAGAGATCAAAACAAGCTTTGCATCTCAACAGTGTCCATGTTGGCTAAAGGCGTAATACAGACATCCATTTGCCAAATTTGATGGTATGATCTAGCAATGTGCACTCCCCCCCCCCCTCCCCGATTCCACTGCGACTCTATTGCAGATTT